>OX328126.1:90570576-91093076 GCA_946811695.1 Gonocerus acuteangulatus
GGGGTGGACACATACTGGGCCACCCTGAATATACAGGGTGGCCCAGATACGCGGGCCACAAGAGAAATAACTACTAAAAGGTTTGAAGTATAACAATTTTTCAAATGGGCAAAGTTGTAGTTCTTCTCGAGATCTATAAAATGATGCCCTCGGAAATGAGAAAATAACACTTCTAAGGGCTCAAATAGGTCTTTGAAGGGAAGGGTTTCCTCTTTACCCATATTTTGCATTATATTTTTAAAATGCACTAAAAAAACAAGGAAGAACCGTGGAAACGGGGTTTCGATGCGTCAAGTAGTTCTCTGTAAAAATACGTTTTCATTTGCATGTATTCCACATCTGAAATTCCAAAAAAAGGCACTTGAATTTATTTAAATAGTATTTTTGTTAAAGAAGGAGCTTAGGAGAATGTGCTCAACAAAAATGTATTTATTGCAAAAAAAAAACCCACATTATTTGTGATCTGTAATTTTGGCAAATCTTAAGCCTAAAGCTCCAATTTTAATGTATTTTATTTTTTAGTTTACACTAATGGGAATCGTTTTGTTGAATGCTGATCACATTCTCCTATGCTAAATTGGAGCTTCCTTAACAAAAATACTGTTTAAATAAATTCAAGTGCCTTTTTTGGGGAATTTCAGATGAGGAATACATGCAAATGAAAACGTATTTTTACTATTTGGCACCTTCTTATAGTTCTTGACGAGAACTACCACTTTGCCCCAATGAAAAATGTTGATATCTCAAGCCTTTTAGTAGTTATTTCTCTTATCTGGGCCAACCTGTATATGGGAAAATTCAACCACTTAGGGTCATTGTTGGCTTATTACTTATTGGTGATTTTCAAATTTAAAACTTTTTGAGGTGAGGATTTTAATGTAATTTATTTGATCAGGTATGATGATAATTATAATTCGTAAATAGAAATATTATTATGATAGCGTTATAATGCGGTTCTTCAAATTCTGCCCAGCAGCCCCCTCCGAAATTTTGATTTTATGGTAAAAATGTGTCGTAAAACCCTTAAAAATTAATTAAATAAGATCATTTAGTTCATAAAGAATATTTTATTTTAGGTATAATAGCGTTTTAGGCCAAGGTCCATAGACATGTTGAATGGACCGGTTCCCGTAGATCACCGAAGTTAAGCAACGTCGGGCGTGGCAAGTACCTGAATGAGTGACCGATTATGTGCTATTGGCATTATAAAAGGGTGGCAACCTGTAGATAGCCCGGCGCTAATAGCCAAATAGTTGATGCGCCGTTATAAACGGGGGGAAAAATTAGCGTTTTAGTTGCCTAAAACTATTCCAAGTTCTAAATTGTTAGTATTCAACGAGTCTTTTAGTTAGACTAAATAAAAGACTCGTCGATTACGCACTCTTCTATTTGTGAATCGGCGCGCATTCTCTCGCACCGCGTCTAAAGCATTGCCGCTGCAGAAACCGTTCACGAAAACTTTATCAGCATCAAGAGATTGAATTTTAGTAATTTTTTTCTTTTGAAACAATTCGAAATGACATTTTTTTCTATTTCTCTGTGTCGGGCAGGCTTCAGGAAGGCTTTTATTGCACTACATAAATCAAGATGCATCTTAGGAGAGCTGACAGCTACTAGGCAGGCTTCAGGTAGGCTTTTATTGCACTTCATAAATCAAGATGCATCTTAGGAGAGCTGACAGCTACTAGGCAGGCTTCAGGTAGGCTTTTATTGCACTTCATAAATCAAGATGCATCTTAGGAGAGCTGACAGCTACTAGGCAGGCTTCAGGTAGGCTTTTATTGCACTTCATAAATCAAGATGCATCTTAGGAGAGCTGACAGCTACTAGGCAGGCTTCAGGAAGGCTTTTATTGCACTTCATAAATCAAGATGCATCTTAGGAGAGCTGACAGCTACTAGGCAGGCTTCAGGAAGGCTTTTATTGCACTTCATAAATCAAGATGCATCTTAGGAGAGCTGACAGCTACTAGGCAGGCTTCAGGTAGGCTTTTATTGCACTTCATAAATCAAGATGCATCTTAGGAGAGCTGACAGCTACTAGGCAGGCTTCAGGTAGGCTTTTATTGCACTTCATAAATCAAGATGCATCTTAGGAGAGCTGACAGCTACTTTACCTGCAGGAAGTCACGCAGCCAAATGCTATAGTAAAAATATATTCATATTTTGTGGTTGTATGTGGCGTAGTTCATTAAAAAATAACACTACTTTCTCATTTTCTGATACAATTTTAACTTGTTTTATTGCATTTAACAGTAAAATTAGTAGTTTAGTATTTTTAATTGCATTTAACACTAAAATGGATATGTTAGTAAAGTAAGTTAAGTAAATTAGAAACATATTTGTAGTAGAGTCTTCGTAGAGCGGAACTTGGGACGGCGGAAAGAGTAATTTCCGCTTAGAATAGTTTCTTGTGCCTTGCCAACAATCTTGCTTTTCTTGGGAAAATGTGTTTACATTAAGAATGATCTAAAGAAAATAATAACTGTTTCTATTCTATGCATACAAAATGACACTAGGGATATGAATGGAACCGCGCTAAGATGATGCAGTTCCTGCGAATCGGACTTTTTTTTATATAGATTGACAATGGCGAGAGCCAAAACATATCAAGGGAAAATAAAATAAGATTTGAAGACCCATAAGCTGGAATAAGTTTATAGAAAATGTTTATTTGCTGTCATCGCTTAGAGAAATTTATTGAAAAGAAAAGAAAGAAATACTATCGTGTTTGTAGGAACTATTTTCATGAACATGGAGTATAACATTATATTTGTTCAATTGTGCAATAAAGTTTAAAATTAATAGCAGAGTGTTATCGTGGATACAAATGCAAAGTATTGAATGTGAAAAACACATTTTTCATTTCAATCTATACCGATTGCTGCTAGACTGATGTACACTGTGGCAAACTCTCAAAAATTAAAGAAAAATAATTGTCTATTACAGAAGGAAATATTTAATGCGATAAAAATATATATAAAGTCTCCTATATGGTACCAACCACTTTTCACATTCGATACTTTGCATTTGTATCAACGATATGTTTTTTTTTTTAATTTTATTTTTAGTAATATTTAAAACAATCAACACATTTCTCCAAGAAGAACCGTAACATTTTTGAACAGTGTCTCTTGTAAAAGGTACTATGGTTGAATATTTCAGTACCTGTATGTCAATTATTACATTTTAAATTGTCGAGGGATCATTGGGTATGTTAAAAAAAAATAGGAATTATGACAATAAAAACTTCAAAAAATAAATAATCTTTATTTTATAAAAAATATATAAGAAGAAGAAAGAAACACTTAACAATTTACATATAACCATCGTACACACAAATCTGTAATAAAAAAGTAGTTATTATAAATAGAATACAGCCTAACATTTGAATTACAGTAATATTTTAGAACTCATTTAAATTCTGGAGGTAGGAAAGTATTTTGTAACTCAGAATTTAAAATGCAGGAAATAACAAAAAACAAAAATAGTATATTCCAGGACCATGGAAGAGAAAGGGCAAATATGAAAAATCAAATTTTTTTTGAGTCAGAAAAATGTAGGAACACAATGTGGGTAACACTTTGTTTACTTGGTTCGCTTTTAGTTCTCTCGCAGTTTCAACTTAAAGTGAATAGCACAATCATCAATGAAAAATTCAATGTCCGATTCAAAGGCGAATCCCAGGTCTGAAACGCCTCTCCTAACATTTTGTTACCAATAAATCGCTCATATAAATTAAAATTAAAACATTGAATTTCAAGTGCATACTTTTTCAATCAGGTTTACAAATTAACATTCCATAGAGTAAACATTTGCCTTTGCTATCCTGAAGCACTTCTAGAACTTTGACTCTGATTTCCTAACAAAATTTGAGATTTGCCCTTTCTCTTCCATGGTCCTGATAAGTGTGCTGTTGATTAAAAAATACATCTTTATCTAATAAAAAAATAAGTAAATAATTAATTTTAATTTGCTCACATTTTGATTTAATTTTCTAATTGGTTTCACTCTTAAAAAATATTGCGAGGAACATACTGTATAATTTGTAAAATAAAATAGTCCCAGAAACCACACCGATAACTCTCAATTCGTGGTTTAATTGTAGAGACTTTATACCGCATTTCCAAGCGCATATTACTCACTGTTTTCTTTAATTCACAAAATAAAATGGGATAACTACCAGTTAGGGCTCATAATTTCTGGAAAAACTATTCCACAGGACCTTTAAGTCTACTAAATGAAACAAATAAACGAATATCAGACATTAAAATCAGTTTTAATGAGTACTTTATATTTTAAAGAGGGAGAATTTTGAATCATTAAAAGGAGTGGTAAAACAATACAGGAAATAAAATAAGAAAAAATTCATAAGTGAAAATGTGAGCTGAATCAGGTGTGCAGACGATACAGCGAGGAAGATAAATAGGCATTTAAGAATGATCATAACCCTTTTCAGATATGAAGCAGTGTACGGGCACAT
Source organism: Gonocerus acuteangulatus (assembly GCA_946811695.1). Lineage (NCBI taxonomy): Eukaryota > Metazoa > Arthropoda > Insecta > Hemiptera > Coreidae > Gonocerus > Gonocerus acuteangulatus. The sequence goes on from OX328126.1 coordinate 90,575,059, forward strand.
ATTTCGAGTCAAAATTTTACAGGAAATATTGAGTAGTCCCAACAGACAGTCTTATCATATTACGAGATATAACATATACTTGTGGCTTACAAGCTTTTTCCTCTGAGTCATCCTACTCTCTTACCTGTACTCAAAGAATAAATCAAATGGAACATTTTATCAATAACACACTGAAAACCGAAAATACTGTTTGAAGTTCTTTACTCTCACTTAACGACATGTATGAAACACACACATAAATAGCATTTAGAGAGGAAGATTACTTTAATGTTGTAACAAGAATGCAGCTAAAATATTCTCACAATCCTTTGGTAATATTTAATCCAAGATAATAAATTTATTTAGAAAGAAATGAGGATTTTAATATAAAATGGTTGAGAAACGTTTCTACTGATTTTATTGTAAAACTTAGAAAAGAGGGAGCACTTCTATACAAAGTAAGACAATCACAGGAAACCCTTAAATTGTTGAAGCCAAAAGAGCTTAATCGAGATTGTAGACAATTCACTGCTGAACATATCTAATTGATCAATACAAAATATAAAGGAGATTTTTTTCAAATTCAACCCAACTAATAAAATAAAATAAATCAAAGAAAGGAAACGTACCATTGAAGAGACAATCTATTTAGTGCTGTTGCCCTTGAACCTCAAATACGAACAAAGATTGGGCAGCATTGGAAGTATTCTCGGTTGGGGATGAGGTGTAGCCGTTGAGGGCCAGCGACAGAAACTGACACTGCATTAAAACGAACGCTTCAACCATTTTTATTTATACTGACCAGCTCCTTTGGTTAAAACACTTGTGCTTTAATTTGTGTCGATATTTTGATCTAAAATTTTAAATATTTCAATGTGGAGACGAGGGTTGTAATCGTTATTATCTAAATGGAAATTCTCTTTACAAGCGTAGATTTTAAAGGATTTATTTTGGCAATGAGCCTGCTCATCATCTTCCATAAATGATACACATCATGAAATTGTTTTACCATCTGTTGTCTGTATATATATTTTTTTTTAAATAATAAATATCCCTCAAAGATAATTTACAGTTAAAATCACCAGGTGTCTACAGTATCCCATGCTCCTGCGGAAAAGAATTCATAGGACAAACAGGAAGATTGGTGTGCACAAGAATTTCTGAACATATGAAGATAGCGAAGAATGGCAATATTGAAAAATCGGCGGTAGCAGAACATTTTTATAACACTAATCATGCTATCCAACTCCACCAAGTAAGCATTCTAGCAAACATAGAAAATTACCAAGAACGGATCATTAGGGAAGCCATAGAAATCAGTAAGATGCCCGGAAAATTTCAACAGAGAAGATGGGTATAAGCTCAGCAAATTATGGCATCCAGTGATTAAACCTAGAGAAAAAAGAAAAGAACGAAATTCAGCCTATCAACAATCCAGATGGAACCCACCAACCAGAATCAAGTAAGACTGGGACCAGTGTTGGGCAAAAATCATTCAGAATAATGAATAATGAATAATGAATAAATTTGATATTTCATTCTGAATAATGAATAATTTTTCATTCATTATTCAGAGAATCAATGAATAACATAAATTTTTATTTTTATTCATTATTGAATAACAATGATTTATTGAATGAAAATTTTTATTGATTGAAAATGATTTTATTGAATAAAAATGGTTTATTGAATGAAAATTTTTATTGAATAAAAATAATTTATTGAATGAAAATTTTTATTGAATAAAAATGATTTATTTGAATGAAAATTTTTATTGAATAATAATGATTTATTTGTTTGAAATTTTTTGTTAAGTACATCAAAATTTTTCTTTCTTTTAATGAAAACTATATATAAGAGTGACATTGTTTATATAAATATATATATATATATATATATATATATATATATATATATATATATATATATATATATATATATATAAATCACGTGTCTGTCTGTTCCTTGTACAAATCCACACCGTTTGACTGATTTTGACCAAACTTGGAACACAGGTAGGTCTCATCCAGGGAGTGTCGTAGGCTAATCTAAAAACGTCCACCAGCTGTTTATCTGTATGTTTGTTCCGTATACAAATCCACACCGTTTGACCGATTTTGACCAATCTTGGCACACTGGCAGGTCTCGATACGGGGAGTATCATAGGCTAAGTCAAAAAAATCTACCAGCTGTCTACATGTATGTTTGTTATTTATACAAATCCACACCGTTTGACCGATTTTGATCAAACTTGGAACACAGGTATTTCTTGATAGGGGGATTGTCATAGGCTCGGTCAAAAACGTCTACCAGTTGTATGTCTGAATGTTTGCTCCTTATACAAATCCACACCTTTTGACCGATTTTGACCAAACTCGCAACATAGGTAGGTCTTGATAGGGGGATTGGCATAGGTTAGGTCAAAAACATCAATCAGCTGTCAGTCTGAATGTTTGCTCCTTATATAAATCCACACCGTTTGACCGATTTTGATCAAACTTGACACAAAGGTAGGTTTTGATACGGGGAGTGTCATAGGCTAGCTCAAAAACGTGTACCATCTGTTTGTCTGCCTCGTTGTTCCTTATTCGTATCCACACCGTTTGACCGATTTTGACCAAACTTGGCGCACATGTAGGTCGTGATCCGGGAGTGTTACAGGCAACGTAAAAATTGTCTAGGACTCACAGTTCGGAGGTCACAGGTTCGCAACTGTAAGCCCGAACAGTTACAGATTTGTGTTATTAGATTTTAATATTACTTATTTGGTTTGTAACGTTGCTGCCATGAAAATTAAATGTTAATGATAGGCTTATAATAGCCATTATTTAAATAAAAAAAAATGTATAATGCCTAATTATGTTTTACTATCACACGAGAACTAATTATTCAAATAAGCTTTCAAGTTCGCTCACTTTTCAAAATGTTCATCACTGAGCTTATGTGCTTTGGGAGTATTTGTCTTGCTAGCGAATGAAAACAGTCTTTCAACTGGCACAGACATTTAAAATTATTTAACATACTCTTCTTCCTGATTTTCAAAAAATTGCAAACTTGGACTTCTGCTTTCGTAAGAGAATCGTCGCTTGTTAGGGTATCGACATTTCCAAAATAAAAAAAAAATCATTAACTTTAGATAGGCGAGCTGTAGGTGTCACCTCCATTAGTGTATTTACCTCTTCTAAAACTTTTTATTTAAAAAATCCAAAAATTTCGTCAAGTTTCAATTCCACAAGGATATCACTCAACATAAATGATATTCTATCAAATGAATGGGAATTTCGAAATGGGCGGCAAGCAAGAGCAGCTGACTGCCTTTAAAAATTGTTGTCTATCGAGCGAGCAGTCACACCAAAAAAAAGTCTGCGCTTTGCAGACCAGATGTCTGCAGTACTACACACATACTTACACTTTCGTTTTAAGTACACCATTTTGACGTAGCCTAAGACATTCCCCAGATCAATACATACCTGTGCCCAAGTTTAGTCAAAAACGGTCAAACGATGTGGAATTGTACAAGAAATAAACATACAAACAGACAGCTGGTAGAAGTTTTTTAAATAGCCTATGACACTACCCATATCATGATCTATCTGTGTGCCGAGTTTGGTCAAAATCGGTTAAACGGTGTGGATTTGTATAAGGAACAAACATACAGACAGGCGCTGGCAGACGTTTTTGACTTAGCCTATGACAATTCCCCTATCAAGATCTCCCTGTGTATCGAGTTTGGTCAAAATCGGACGAAGGGTGTGGATTTTTATAAGGAGCAAACATACAGACAGACAGCTGGTAGAAATTTTTGAAATAGCCCACGACACTTCGTGCATCAAGACCTACCTGTGTGCCGAGTTTGGGCAAAATCGGTCAAAAGGTCTGGTATTGTATAAAGAACAAACAGACACGTGATTTCTTTATATACATACATATATATATATACACACATAAAAAAAAATTAAAAAAAAAAAAAAAAATCAGTCAATGAATAACTGAATAAATGAATGAATTCTTATTCAATAAAAATTTATTGAATAATAATCCAACCCTGTTATTCATAGAATAAAAAATTATTCAGTGTATGAATAACGTAATCAATGAATAAATTATTATTCAATAAAAATTTATTTGAATGATCATTGAATAAAAAAATTATTGAATAATGCCCAACTCTGACTGGGACCAACCAATCAGGGACTTGGAAGAGCAGACTACGCCCACGGATGAATACGAAGTCAGGTATTTATACAGAAGAACTAGAAGAACATCCTCATCATCACATTCTCCTGCCAGCAGCCGAGCAGTAAGGACCTGAACAGCTTTCAACTATTGCTTTCATTCAATAGCAGGTCCTTTCCTCACTCAGCTTTTCTAAAAGCTAAGCTTTCAGTAGTGCTGGCAGGCTAGCAGGTGGTTAAACACCCTCCCTGGAAGTGGTGTTTAACGGCCCTTATCAGGACCACAACCGAACCTGCCCCAACGGCCCTCTTCAGGGCCACAAACAAAACTTAATGGACCACTCTAAGATTGACACGGAGGAGACTGCCAAGGCGCTTAAACGCAGCCTGCCCGATGCTGAAGGTTACAACCTCCCTAAAAAATTTATAGCTCACCCGAAGATGCCCAGCCCGCCAAAGACACAAGTGCAGAACAAATTTGCCCCACTCACTGTGGAGCCGAATACATCTTCTACTCAGGAAAAAACCCAAAAAGAGGCGAAGACCCAGAAGAAGAAGAAGGAGAGACAGGCGCCATTCTTCATTACGCCTGCTTTAGCCGCAGCGAACCGGAAGCAGCAGCTTTATGCCAGAGGGGTCACAGACTTTGTGATATCCAACGGCGAGAAGGAGACAAGACTCTTCGCCAAAAGTGCCAGTGATCACGAAACAGTTTGGAAGATGCTCATGGAGGATAAGAGCGTCACATTCCATACATTTGCCCCGAAAAACAAGAAGCGGGATAAGAGATATATCCTCCATGGGTTTGACATAGACCACCCGCTTCCCGAAATAACAGCGGAGCTGACTGAGAGACTTCCAGGATTTAAAAAGGCATCCAGGCTAACCAGGAACATGGAGGACGGAACTAAGACTGAGCTTAGTCAAATCCTTGTAATAACGGGGCCCGAGGTCGCCCAGCAGAAGCTTCAGGAGCTCCGTCACCTTGACCATGTAGGGTTCAAGGTGACCGCATTTAGGACAGGGGGTGGCCCTGTCCAATGCTTCCACTGCCAGGCGTTTGGGCACACAGCGCTCTACTGCGGATACCCAGGGAAGTGTGGCTGGTGCGGCGATTCTCATTGGACCCACATGTGCCCGAGGACGGCGAAACCAAAATGTCAGCAGTGCGGGGAGGGCCACACCACATCCTACAGACTGTGCCCCAAGCGCTTGGAACTTGCCAAGAAGGCCAGCGCAAAGAGGATGGAGACACCCCACTCAAGAGGAGCCCAGCTGATGCCCGAGCCCACAAGACGACCTCCAGCGTCGCGAGTCAGCAGCGGAATCTCGTACTCCATGATGTCCGGCGGAGCACCACCACCACTACTGACCTCACCTCCAGCAACAGAGACACCCGGAATTCCAGTTCAAACCACGCAGCAGCCGCAGGGGATGAGCATGGACGCGATGTTCAAGCTCGTCATGGGTCTTATGGAGACGGTGACGAAGCTGATGACCAAGGTCGACAGGCTGGTTGACCTGGTGATGCCCTCGAAATGATCGGGCAAATCGTGGTCAATTACAACATCCGCAGCCTTCGACCTAAGATGGCTGAGCTGTAACATCTTCTCCAGACTTATTCCCCAGCAGTGGTGGCCATTACGGACTCCCAGCTGCGCCCCCTAGATCGGCCTTTCTTCGGAGGATATACCTCGTACAGGTGTGACGGCCTGTCTGGAACATCCGGAGGAGCGCTGCTGCTCGTAAGAAGAGACCTGCCATCCAGACTCCTCGAGCAGCAGCCCACCAGTAACACTGGGACCCAGGCAGTGTCCGTCACGGTCCGCCTAAGGAGACGTTACACTTTCACGTGTGTCTACCGAAGGCCCCGAGCACCCCTGGCGGCGACCAAGGCACTTATCACAGCTGCATCGCAGGAGCCACACCACATCATTGTCGGGGACCTGAATGCCCGACACCCAGTCTGGCATTGCTCCTCGGCAAACGAGCTGGGGCAGTACATAGTGAGGACGAGCCTCGGAGTTCTCCATCCGGGGATCCACACATTTAGACATGATGCGAACCCCGATTGGACGTCGACCCTGGATCTCCTCCTCACAAAGGATCTGCATGCAGTAACGCGATACGAGATTGAAGGGGATCCGCCAACAGCGCTGCCTACGAAGTACCTACTTCACAAGGCAGACTGGAAAGGATACCAACAGGACATCCTCTCCGACCTGCCTCCAATTGGGACCTATGGAGCTGCTGCCGACCTCGACGAAGCCGTCTCAAGCTTCACCGAAGTCATCCAGTCCGCCGCCGACCGAAGGATTCCTAAGTTTGTCCCGGAGCCCATCCACCAGCGAAGGCCACCTGCCCACATTACCAGGCTGATCGGGATGCGGAACAATCTCAAGAACACCTGGGCGCGGACGAAGGACGGCACCCTGAGGGCCCCTATCAATGCCATGACCCGGCAAATTGCGCGGCTGTCTGCGCAATGGAAAACGGCCCTCTGGCACGAGCAGCTCCGGCGGATCCACGAGGACACCAGGCAGTTCTGGCGGCTCCTTCGCTGCACGGTCACCAAGCGACAAGACATCCTCCTCTCCGACGGCGATCACCTCCTGTCACCGGCTGAGCAAGCTGAAGCCCTTGCCGATTACTACGAGGAGAACGACCGCCGGAGAACCGAGAAGTCGCTGAGGCTTGATGGTGACTCCCAAGATCTCCCCAGGACCCCGTTGCACTTCACCTACAGGCAACTGGAATCGGCGCTGAGGCGAACAAAGGGAAACAAGTCCTCCGGATTGGACGGTGTACCCTACGTGATGCTGAAGATGCTCCCTAGGAAAGCTAAGGCCTACCTACTGAACGTCTTCAACGCTGCCTACCGCACTGGACACTTCCCCGAGACATGGAAGCACGCCGTGGTGGTCCCTCTTCGCAAACCTAAGAAGCCAGGAGACAAGCCCGAGCACTACCGGCCGATAAGCCTGCTGAGCCACATGAGCAAGATCTTCGAAAAGTTGATCCTTTCTCATGTGTTAAAGCACTGCACGGAGGCGAACGTGATCCCCCAGGAACAGACTGGCTTTCGGCCCGGGCTCTCCTGTGACCACCACGTCGCCAAGCTCCAGAACACCGTGTCCGCCGAGCTCAACAAGAACAGAGCGACGGCTTTTATCTCCCTGGACTGCACACAGGCGTTCGACTGCGTATCCCACCAACTGCTTCTGCATCAGCTGCGGTGCTACGGATTCCCGGCACAACTCTTCAAGATTCTTGAGAGCTACTTGTCAGGAAGAACGTTCTCCGTCAGGATTGGTGGTGATGTATCCAGCAGTCGACCGACTACGTGTGGAGTCCCCCGGGGATCGGTGTTGGGTCCAGTGCTTTTCACCATCTACACCGCCCATATCGTGAGGATGCAGTTCCCTCATGTCGCCTTAGCTGCCTAAGCTGACGACATTGGCGTCTATTCCTCCAGCTTCAACGCCGGAGTAGCCCTTAAGAGGGCCCAGTCGGCCTGCGAAACCATCGTAGACGCACTTGGAGAGGCAGGAATAGACGTCAATCCGTCCAAGACGGATGCCGTGGTATGCTCCTTCCAGGCGAACAAGGGAGGCAAACCCCGTGGGGCCCTGCCCTCGCATTTCGAGGTCAGGGGCCAGCGGAACAAGCTGTCCACCAAGATCAACTACTTGGGAGTACACATACACCGGCATCTGTCAGTGACGGCCCATGTCAACAGCCGCCTGAAGGAAGCTCGCCAGAAGACGTTCCGCCTGAATCATCTCTTGAGATCGGCCCAGCTGTCGCTTCGGCTGAAGCTGCAGATCTACAAGGCGATCATCAGGCCGACTCTTCTGCATGGGGCGCCCGCCCTGAGGTACATGTACCCTTCCACGCTCAGGCGGCTGCAGTGTTTCCAGAACGGGGTCCTGCTTCGGGCCGTGCAGCACACTACCCTCGGAAGGAAGAAGCCATCCCTCCTCCACGATGAGCTGATGCTGCCCTCGGTTCAAGACTTCATACGGAGGCGTCATATTAAGTTCTATGACAGCCTCCGGTACTGTGTGAACCCCCTCTTCAGGGACTTGACACCACCTCCTCTGCCTCAGAGGTGGCAGGGCAGCACCAGACGACTCCTGGATCTCTGCGAAGACGCTGCGTAGTAGCAGCTGTATGTAAATATTGTACATATTAGTTTTAAGTTTATTTGTTAGTTTTAAGTTAGATTTAAGTTACATCCTAGTATAGTCCCTCCCTATACAACTTTGTGTCCCCCTAGATTTAGTATTTTAGACTAAGTAGGCTTAAGTCCCCCGATTGTAAATACATCCCCCTTCTAGTACGTAAGCGTAGAATAAGGTGTAGCTCTAAGTCCAGCTCCAGGTTCCAACCCGTTGGGCCTGGAGCTCTCTATGTACATTTAATAAATTTGGGAGGGTGGGGAAAAAAAAAAAAAAAAAAAAAAAAAAAAAAAAAAAAAAAAAAAAGAACATCCTCATTCACAGACTAAGCCCTGAGGAAGCTGCCAGTATGACTAGCGAAACGTCGGAAAGAAGTTTGTGACACGGTCAATACCAGAAGACTTTATATGTGTAAAGAAGTATATTGGTTCTCTAATATCTTCTTTGTATTCTAATCCATTGATCCCTCGTAATTGCATTCAACTTATTATGCGTGGTTTTCAGCCATGCTTCGATGCTCTTGTAGCAGCAAGAGACTAATAAAAAGCATGGTTGTTAGGGACTTGCCTAAGAGAGCAGTATCTAGCAACCAGCTGTTCTAATTAAACTATTACACAGAGTAATGGAATAACCTTCAGTGTTCTATCAGCTGTTCTGCAAGGGCGTGTTAAAACAACATTGTCTTGAATGTTTGCGGTAGCCAACCTTAGCAAACGCAGCAGCCTCCAGGTGTTCTACACTTGAACCAGAGAAATTGAATATTTTTATATTCACTTCTGCTCAATGGCATTTTTGTACATAGGTTCTTTGTTATATTTTGCATTCAATTATATCCTGTTTAATTTCTACATGTTCATTTCTCATTGTTCGTTTGTTGAGTTATTGGTCAATTTAATTTTTGAAGATGCAAAGTCTAGTTGGGACCTTCTGATGTAGAAAACACTCACACAAGCTCACATTACCCAACAAACTCTTACGATTGAAAACTTTCAATTATCTTACAAACGATTATGGAGTTCTTCCATCTGTTTCAAGGGACATAAATATAAGTGACGTTAATGTATAAATCGGAGCGCATGTGTTTCAAATTTTTTGAAACATTGGGTACTTTAATCAAACGAGTTCAACATTCAGTAGGCTCTCTTAGAGAGTATATGCAGAAAAAGATTTATTTTATGCCTTGTCATATTCAGGTGATTCCCTTAGAAAAAGTCGTTTTTGGATTATTTTCTACGTTAGGTATTATCACAGATATTCTGGATAATCGTCAGTACCGCTTAAGTCTACACCACATGTATGGAATCCAATTCTCCAAGTTTACACCGCTTTATTTGAATGTTCTATCCGAACTGTTTTGTAACACCTCCGTAGGATGCTTATCATATGTCTCCTCTTACACGTCGTTCCCAGTACGCCGACCTATGAAGTAGAGATTTCTGTTGCAAGAACTGTTTCTAGGACCCTGGATCTTCTCTTTGCCTGCTGTTGGTGTTTGCTGAGTAACTTCCTGTTCGCCTTTTTTTAAGGGAAATACCTCATTTTCCCCCAATTTGGCTTTAAGATATAAAAAAAATACATCATATTGAAAACAATTTCATTAGTATACAAGATATGATCATTGAAATGAACACGGTAGTTTCTATGGAAACGGAAAAATTGGAAGTTCACAAAGTCAGATGACATCATACATTCCATCCGCAGCATGTATCTTCGGTTAGACAGGCTGTATCTCGATCCCTGACAGGTAGGTGCGTGTAGGAGAAGCCTTTGTAGCGGTTATCAGATAACATAACAACATATGGAATATAAATAAAAAAAAACATTACAGTTTAACCTCTGCTCTTCAAAGGGTTAGCTAAAAATATTTCTGTGCACTCTCTCATCCAAAACTGTAATCCTTACTCAGAATTTGTGCAAGCCCAAAATTCCTACCTAGGTCATAATAGTACTTGGTCAAGACTGGACCTCGGTGAGGTAAACCGGACATCTGTGAGTTAAGGGAAGAAACTGACTAGAACAGGAACTCTCACAACGCATTGTTTGAATCCCATTTAACATCAGAGTCAGAATTTTAATCAGAATCGTTTTTAATAAAATACTATTTTATTTATGCGTTTAAATACCAAATATTTCCTCACCACCATAGAAATTCCTCGTTTTTTAGGGAAAATTGAAGATTATTAACGAATGCTTAACGCAAGTTCAAACAAGTTGGTCACAGGTGTGCACAGACGTAAATAAAGTACCATTAGCATTACTCTGAATTTACCTATCGAGACCCATTTACCCCCCAGAGTGTCATTAAAGTACTTTTTCCCACCGGTAAGGCTGCATTTGCAATTAAAGGTATAACTCTTCATTCTGTTTTGGCTCTTCCCTTGAATCAGTTCAGGCATGAAATGCCTCCACTGAATAGTAGTGTAGGTAACACTTTATTGTCACAACTTCACCGTCTAAAATTGATTATAATGGACAAAGTCAGTATCATAGGGGAAAAACCCTTGGTCAAATCTATATATGCCTCACGCAAATATTTTAGTCATCTTTGCCCTTTGCTGGAAAGTCCATTGTCTTTTTCAAGAACTTTAACGAATTTGCATCAGTCGGCAATAATTAAATTTTGCAACCAGACACTTCAAACATCTATAGTGAGCTTATTGGTAATCTACTGTCGTATTTAGGTCTAGTGCCAGCTTAGTGGTCCAATACAAATGTGCCTCCCTGTCCTAAAATACCTCTGTCTCCGACTTTTCTGGTAGAATCGGCTTCACTAACGGAAAAAGCTGTATTACTCGGTGTAGGTAAACATTTTTCTCCCTTCTTTGTATGGGATATTTATCCCACAAACGCTGAATGACTTGGGAAAGAAGACTATCAGAAGTATCTTCAACACATGTAAGTTGATTCTTGCCATTTGATTTGTAGACTGAATTGTTGTTGGATGTAAACTACCTCACCATAACATAATCTATGACGTCATCACTTGACCCGAGTAACTCACCATGGAGGTTGCCTCCATAGATTTACCTGCTACCTCCATGCACTTCAAATTCTGGAGACCGCTACAAATTTAGGACTTTTTGATTAAGATTGCTACAAGAAACATGTGCACTTTGTTAGAGCAGGCCACATTTATGGTAATGTCTGAGTAAACACCCAGCAACCCAAGAGCATCATGGAGGAGGAGGAGGAAAAGAAAAGGCAGGTCCCATTATACTACTCAAAAGCACAGTGAGTAAATACATGAATGTCATCACCAGCAGTATGCTACAGCAGACCGCCTGGAGCCAGCTATTAATTTATTGTCCATCGAACCCCCATTATGAATCCTAAAATTTATGACTAATCCAATTAACACTCATTATAACCTTTTTCAGCCAAACTTCATTCAATGAAACCTGTAAACTATCCTATTACATCTATTTATTTTTATATCGGTGCATTAATTAAAATACCCCTATATACAGTATACTCTTTTCAAATAAAACCATCACCATCTTACAGCGGTATGCTTATTCCCCAGGTATAGCACCTTTGGGACAGCGTACCGCAAACAATCGTACAACTTTAATAAGGTCAATACTTTCAAGGTCAAGCAGTGGCTAAGTAAATTTAGCCAAAAAATGAAACTAAAAATAGTGAAGGGAAAACTATTATTGGAGTGATCCGAGAATAATACATCCAGGAAAATTCTAGAGGTTACCTCTTTTGAGGGTATTCCTGTGAGAGTTACAGCCAGAAGTTCATTTAACTTCCGCTGGGGAATCTTTTTCTGCTCTGCTTTAGAAGAGCTGACAAATAAGGAAATATGAGACTACCTAAAAGAAGAAAAAGTAGCGTTTGTGCGTCAATTTCCCATGAAAAAGAAGCTAAACAGAGGAGTATTCGTTGCGGAATTCAATTTAGAATATTTGCCTGAGAAGCTGAAGATAGGCTACATGCTAGCTCCTGTGCGTCCTTTATCCCATGTCCGACTGTATGTCAAGGCTACAACCACCTAGCCAAGCAATACAAAAAAAAAAAACAAAAAACAACCCCATGATAGGGAAAACCAGAAGCCTCCTAATATTTACAACAGAGATATAAATAACAACAAAACCTTCTATACCATTCTAGGCCAAGCTGCTGAAGAAAAATCATTTCACCCGTAAAGCCAGTTTTAACGACATACCAATCAGTGCAATAAACTATACCAATCAGTGCGACGCCTATAGGGAAATTATTAAAAGTTTGAACGAGATGGAAGCAGACTTCCACTGCTACCAACTGCCGGAGGAACAAGCCTACAGAGTCATAATTCGTAATCTGCATCATTCCACACCCTCAGAAGACATTGCAAAAGCTTCAAAAGATCTACGCTACAAGGTAGAAGGAATAATTAATGCTCCTCGACTACAAAAGCTCAACTTCCTTTCTTCTTCGTGGACTTAGAAAATACTGATAAAGTAGAGAAATATTTAAGGAGCAATACACCCTCTACACCAAAATCTCAGGAGACCATATAAATGAAATAACCCCCAGTTAGACACTAGCTTCTTTCTGCTCCGCATGGTCCGATCTCATGAGAATTTCTCTCATGCGCGCGACTGCCAGTGAAACATTTAATTGCGAGTTTTTCTCACGTGCGACCCTTGGTGTGACGTAAAATTGAGTGTTTCTCTCACGTGCGTAAACATTCAAAATGTTTTCTACAAGAGGGAAAAAATTCGCCCGAGCTTGGGAAACATCGAATTGAAGAAGCTGAAGCATTATTAGGTAGGTTTTTTCTTATTTTCTATTTTCCTTCTCCTTTGGTAAAGTAGTGGTTCTAACATCCAACTTGTTTTCCATGGCTATCATATTTTTTTTTTCTGTTTCAGAAAATAACGATTGCATGGTACAACCAGAATCAAATATAGAACATTTGGATGACAATGTCGCTGAAAACTGTGCAGACAACAGTGAAAGTGATTGCGAGAGTAAGCATAGCCAGCACAACACCGACACAGAACAAAGTAGAAGGCGAAGGAGTTTTATCGGGGGAAACATATTTAGGGAGGGACAACACAACCGTGTGGTATGGGCAGCCTTTGCAAAAGTAAACATCTCTGAAACGCAGAAAAAAAATATTGTCACCCACCTTCCGGGATCAAAAGAAGTGGCCAAAAATGCCAAAACAATTGTGGATACGTGAAAAAAAAAAAACTATTTCTGTGCGTTCAAACTCATTGAAAACTATAATCCAACCAATGCCTTTGTGCATGCCGAAATTCCATGAAGTAATGGTAGTAAACTGGAATGGTGAAGGTTATCGCCGCCTGGTAGATGTTTACTATTCGGAGGTTCTGCTACTTGTCTTTCGGTGCCTTTGAGTTGAACGCCGGCAGGTAGATTTTACTACACAGAGAATTGACTTCCAGCAGGTACTACGTTTCTATTTGTGACCCACTAAAGGAAGCTTATTCAACATAGAAGAAGAAATGGCTACGAGTGATATGAATCTGAACAATGTAAGAAACTTAGGTCATCTCAAACTACGTCATTTAACTCTGTGGCAACTAGTAGAATTGTTGCACAGATGTTTTATTTTATGAGGTTATATAAAATTACTTTAATTCATTAATTCTTTGTTAAAAGCAATAAAAAGTTTTTTTGTGTTCATTAAATATTTGTACATTTTTACAAGTGTCAGAAAGCCTTTAAATTGGTGACCCCGACAAAGAAGAGCTCGCAAGAAAGGTGAGAAGATAAATTTACTCATTTTTGTGCCTCTTAACGACAATATAATGGAAGGTGATTTGCTAGGCCTTCACTCAGCAGACGAAGACCAACTAACCCCGGCTTCGATGCCTCAGCAACTAGACGTTTCCTCTGCTATGGCTATCAAGGCCCAGCTTCCAATCTTCCATAAACGCGACCCTGACGTATTTTTTTTACAATCTGAAACCATTTTTCTACTGTATGGTGTGAAAAATAGCATGACAAAATTTCGTTATATCAAGTCCCAACGAATAAAATGTACATCCTACTTCTTTTGGTAGTGTCCACACACTCCTTAGAGTTCACCTCTAAGTTCTATCAAGAATATGGAGTTTTCGTAGAACCGACTCAAACAGTACTCTCTTATGATGATGTTAAGCTGATTTCTTTGATTTACAAGTTCTTACCGGAAGAACCTAGTTACTCTTTGGTCTGTAGTCAAAAGATATCAGTTATGGAGCATTTTATAAATAACACTATTAAATCGAAGTTGGATATGTTGAAAGGGATGTTACCTCATTCTACAAAGGATTATTTTTTGAATTTTTGTTCGAGTTTACACGGATTACGTAAAGAAGAACAAGAGACTCAATAATATCTAATAATAGGTCTAAGAGAAATGTTCCAATGATAGTTGCCGCAGGAGTTGGAGCAATGATATCAGGTTATTCCATTTACCAAAATAAGGTAATGGAGGAAAAAATAAGAAATTTAGAGATATCTCTGAGCAAAACACAATTTTCTTCCAGTCAGAATAACAAACATTTCCATGAGTTGGTAAAACATGAAAATGATATATATTCCAAGATATCTAAGAGTTTTGAGATGTTCCATGATACACTTATCTCTCAGTTCTGTGACCAAAGAACAGGAGGAGATTTTTCTGGCCAAATGGCAATAGGATCTTGGATGGATATAGAGATATCATCACTATTAGAAATGTTATCAGGTAAGGTTAACCCGACTATACTCTCTAAAGACTTATTAGAGCAGATTCTTCAATCAAACAATGAACTGAGGACATCCATTTATGTTGATAATCCAGGAGTTCTATATCAAGCATCAAAGAGTTCCTTAGTTCATCATGATATGAATTCAGGAGTTTTATCTTTTCTAATAGAGATTCCTATTATACTTGACCATATGATATCCCCTTTATATAGTGTATACAATGGAGGGTGGGTACAAGATGGAATTCTCCATAGACTTTTACTTCCTGAAAAGTTCTATCTATTCTCGGGAGAGGAAAAAGAGAGTTATCATGTGATATCAGCAAATCACTTTAGTTGTCGGGAGAACTATGGACTATTAGTTTGTGATAATTCAAAACACTTCTTTAGCTCTGATATGATATCTGCTAACTCACTTATAAGAGAAGAATACAATTATCTCTGTGATGTTACTCTATCATATCCTAAGTTAACAGGAGAAGTATATAAGATCTCGAGCGGAGTGCTTGTAGTTGGAAAGGCTAATGTTAAGATTATAAACTCAGTTGGTAAATTTTATCATAGCTTTAAACCGTATAATTTATCTGATAGATATACTAACTTATTATCTTATGATACTTTCAAGACAATCCAGATAAATGATCTTGTGATTACTTCACCTGGATTTAAAAGAACATTTGAAATATCTTACAATAAAACAATAACTTTCCCTCCTGTAGATCAGAAAGAGATTAGTTATTATCTAACAAAGAGGTCTGAGTTCAAGTTGAAAGATTTCTTGAGAGTTAAAGAAGAAGATCAGTACACGGACATTGATTATCATTACCACACAAAAAAACTTTTTATTGCTTTTAACAAAGAATTAATGAATTAAAGTAATTTTATATAACCTCATAAAATAAAACATCTGTGCAACAATTCTACTAGTTGCCACAACTCCATTAGTCCATTCGTTGTTGAAAAATGGATAGCCAGATTCAGAAAGAACATTCAAGCCACGATAAACCGAAAGGTAGGACCGTTACTCATAAAAGAGATCAACCAAGAAAAAACGATCAACAAACACAACTGTTTATCCTCATAACAACAATGAATTTTACAAAAGGTGTCTTCTCCTGTGAAGAAATAGATTACCTAGATGAGAGCGAAATACTGTCGAACTGAGAAATGAAAATATAACCCACATAAGGCGATTTAAAAGTAAAAAACACCTCACAGAACTATCTTTGTTGCCACTTTTAACAGAGATTGCTTGCCTGAAAAAAATAAAATTGCCTATCTTGTAGTGCCTATTAGAGTATATGTTCAGAACCCACTTTGGTGCTATCAGTAAAATAAAATGACTGGTCACTACATAGTCAACTACAACATCAGCAGCCTTCAACCTAAGATGGCTGAAATGGAACATCTCCTCTAGACTTACTCTCCTGCGGTAGTAGTAGGCACATAACAAGTATAGAAGACGTGTCAAGAAGTGGGTGTAATCATACCGGAAAATGCTAATGATGGCTGCTTTAGGACAGGAAAATGAAAGGAACCAAGACCTATACTTTTATCTTTAAATAATCATATTACTAAAGAAGGTATCATGAATAAGAGAGAAGCTCTTAGGAATAAAAATATAAGAATTAGCCATGACAGATCCCCAAAGGACAGGGAAGAAAGAAAACGAATGTCTTCTTGCTTTAATCAACTAGGATTAAGGGACAAAAATTCTACATATAGGAAAGGCTTTTTTAAATTTAGAGGAAACTTTTACCAGCTAGCTATTATTAAAGCCTCACGGACCATTACTGCGGCATTATTTATTTAAAAAACTAGTTCTCTATAATATAATGTAATATTTACATTACAGAGTATAGAGGTAAAAAGTTGCCGATAGGTATGTTGATTTTGTTTCGTGTGAGTACAGACATAAGCGGAAAAACTAATATCTATTCCGACGTAATATATTGGTAAAACTATGTTCGTAAATTTCTTACTTGGTGACATTTATGCTCATGTTTATATTGCTGGAAGGGGTACTTATTATATAGGGTATTTTAAAAATAAAGTACATAAAGCCATAATATTCAACGAATTCGACATTAAAAATTTTGATGAATCTTATTTAAAAGTAATTTGGGAAGGTGGTTATTTTAAAATTTCTCAGAGGTATTAAAAGGATTGATTGGAGTGCGTGAGAATTTCCATTTTTATTATTAGTAATTACCATCCTAATTGCGATGCTGTGGATAACCCTTATACATGGCACTGATGTGATCGCCTACGTGACTGAGGAATTTAAGGCCCCAGAGATCTCACCGATTATTTGGAAAGCTACGAATCGTGAGGAAACATCAGAGAGGAGGAAGGGGAAGAGAGCTCGCCGAATGATGTCCTATGCAACCAATGTGACCCGTAACAATTTACATAGTTCAAGATCAATAAATAACCCTAAATATGCTGAAGCTATTGGTGTAGATGTCTGGATCAATAAAACCACTGTATCTATATCAGATATGTTCCTCCCAGTAAATTTGTAAAAGCTGACTAAAAAACCCTATACCAAATAAATGAAAAGATAATTTTAATTGGTGACATAAATTCGAATCATATTCAATGGAATTGCGACAACAACAATAGAAACGGTAAATTTCTCTTGAGCTACATTGCAAGAAACAACACAGAATTGCACGTGCCAAACACTCCCACATTTCCCATCGCAGCAAAACCTGAAACCCACTATCACTATTATGGATTTGGTATTGACAAAAAATATTGGAGATGGAGATAGTTAGCCGTTGCCGAGGAGTCCTGTCTAATTTCGACTGGGATCTTTGATCTCTCCAAATAGATGGGTGCTGAGCTGCAGGCAACCCGGAGCGTCCCCAAGGTGGTGGATAGGGGGGAACTCGGAAGGTGAGTCCATCTAGAAGACACGCGAACCAAGTAGCAGCAGTGATCTGAGGGTGTGAGTGGGCCACTGGTGGTGTGGTAGTTCTCTGGTGAAATGCACACAAGCCTGAGGAAGAGACAAGGAATGGCTTGAGAAGCAAGTTAAGGAGCTTAGCTCGTTTGAAGGGATTCACCTGGAGACGTGCGACCCCAAGTTACTGGAAGGCTTTCAGAGGATAGGAGTGTTTATACTTAAAACAGTTAGGAGCGCAGAGTGTGCTAAAGAACATAAAAACCCAAAACAGGCTTGACACAGGAAGGTGGAAGGTATTGCCAGGAGGGGTCAAGGAGCTTCCAAATGGAATATACCTAGTTTTCTCCATCCCTGAATCCCACTTCAAACCTATTGAAGGAAAAGGAGGGAAAATTAGTCATGGCTTCCATCGAGTGGCCGTCAGAATTATCAAGAGGAAGTAGGAGGATCCTGATAGGATGGAGGTAGAGGATTATTGGAGGAGTGAGGAGGGGCTAGCAAGAATAAAGCTAGAAATCATTTACTAAACTAAAGCATAAACTGGACTCCTAGAAGCTATTTTTCTTTAGCGAACAAAACTTTCCAGTTTTAACTTCTGTTTGTTTATCTAACTAGCCTTATATTCTCAGAATTTGGACGAATATCATATAAGATCATATAATATAAGATCAACTTTCTTAATTTCTGTTGAAGAAGTAGGGCAACACTAGAAGCCTTTTTTTCTTTTGCGAGAAAAATTGTATATCAATATTAAGAATGGTCATAACCTTCAAGAAAGTTACATACAACAGTAAGAGGTATGGGACGCTATATCC
The DNA here is from genome assembly GCA_946811695.1 of Gonocerus acuteangulatus. Classification (NCBI taxonomy): domain Eukaryota; kingdom Metazoa; phylum Arthropoda; class Insecta; order Hemiptera; family Coreidae; genus Gonocerus; species Gonocerus acuteangulatus. Next base: position 90,593,809 of record OX328126.1, read on the forward strand.
AAAGGTATAAAAAAGGATAGGAAAACAAAAAAGTGGATCAGGCTCAATTCAAATTTTCCAGATATAGCACAAATCATCCACAGAAGAAAATGGATTTGGGCGGGATATTTGGTTAGGAGCAGGAATAACAAGTGGTCTAAAGATATTCTCAGCTGGTACCCCCATGGCTACCAGAGAAGCAGTGGATGACCTCCTATATCTTGGGACCAACATATGGAGAACTGAGGAAAACATATGGTGGAGCTACCTGGCAGAGAGTCGCAGCTGAAAGAAGAGAATGATAAGGCTGGGCGAAGCTCACTACCAGGCTAGAAGAAAACCAGAAATAAGTGACTAAAGCATAAACGAACTCTAAAAACCTCAGCAGCCTTCTGATTTTGTACATTGTTTTTGTAAAAAAAAAAAAAAAAAAAAAAAAAAAAAAAACTGTTTCATATTAGTTTTGTATTTGTAAATTATAATGTTATAGATTAAATAAATAAAGGTTTATTATTATTATAAGAATGGCAATTGGAGCATTTTGCATGACATCTGTTGAAAAAAGGAATTACTTGCAAGGCTGATATCCCTAAATGAGGTAAATTGTTTAATCTTTATAATTATATTTTTCTTTGTGACAGATAGTTTCGATTCGTATTTCGTACTTCCACATTGCAATACATTTTAAACATAATCAAATTTTAATTAGCCTGAAACGGTTAAGACCCTGAGATCCAAAGAATTAAGCGGGAGGACACACTTTCAAATTAAACTAGATCAATTAATCTGCTCCCTTTATTTTGATCTTTTAATCTATCAATCTCAATATATAAATAACAGCGTGTATAGACAGAACATAGCGTGGTTGTATCGATGGTGAATTTATTTTTATTGTAGAGGATTATCATCTTTTCTGCGCTGAGCCTTAATTGGGCTAAGGTTTTTATCCAACTTATAGCCTTATATTCCAAAACTTTTCAGTTTTAAGCTTGCAAAATTGTGTTTATCTAACTTATAGCCTTATATTCTCAGAATTTGGAATAATATAATATAAGTATTAATTTTTCTTTATAGAACTTTAATAATTTAAATACTTTTTTATATGAAGAGGTCGGTGAAATCCCATTTTGTTTCCAAAGAATTAAAACTTATTTTTTTGGATACTTTAACATCCCATATAAAACTTATGACATAAAGAATTAAATATTTCGAACATCCCCTTTATCAGAAGATATTCATCTAGAATGTTTGGGCTGGTTAATTTATTAAATGAGCGTTTTATATTATGCGGAGAGAATATTCATTGAGAAATAATTGCACGAAAACATTGGGATATAAATTTCTAAGCCAGTTCCCTAAAGACGTTTTACATTTATTTTGTCATCAATTCTTTCAAAAACAGGGAATCATATATTTTTGAAATGCAAAAGTGTTGCTGCGATATTAGTTTATTTGACTCTTGAATATATATTTCAACTTAATAAATAGAACATTAATAACTCCATTAAAAAAAATGAAATTGATATGTTAAAAGTGGTGGATAGATGCTTGATTCTGAATCATTGAAATATCCTGCTTTAGGATGGAGACAAAACATAACGTGTAAATAAACAATTTAAACAAACTTGCTTAAAAATTAATTAATAGCCACAAAAATGAATTATACATTTGTAAAGATGTTTTGCACATTTCGTTGATTGATATGGACGGGATGGTAACATTAGATTGGTGGAACATGCATGACAGTGTGTTCTCACCACTCGACTGCTAGGATAGAAATGACAACCAGAAAACCTACACAAAAAGTCAAAACAGAACAGAAGTGTTGAACGAACACTTGAAGTTATAATATCGCCCAATACCACATGTCGATCTTCAGCGACGTAAATTTATTCAGAAAAGAAATCATCAGGATGAACTTCATTTCTATCCTTACAAGATGGCGATTGTGTAGGAACTTTCATAACGTGAATTCAATTCTCGTAGAAACGCTTGTAATATCTTGTTAATATTTTAAAAGCTGCGATCGGCCCAGCTGTCGCTTCAGCTGAAAAGCTGCAGATCTACAAGGCGATCATCTTCTGCACGGGGCTCCCGCCCCGAGGTACATGTACCCTCCCACGCTCAGGCGGCTTCAATGTTTCCAGAATGGGGCCCTTCTACGGGCCGAGCAGCACACAAGCCTCCGAAGGAAGAAGCCATCCATCCACGACGAGCTAATGCTGCTCGGGGCTCCCGCCGTATATATATATATATATATATATATATATATATATATATATATATATATTTTTACACGCACACACAAATTTGGACCACCGTTGTTTTTGTGATCTAAGGGTTCTGAAATATGAACCTTTTTAATCAACATTTTCCTACAGGAGGGAGGAAGCGTGCTAAACTAACACATTTCGCTTGTATTTACTTAAAATATTGGTTTCTTTTAGCACCAAAAGAGTGGAGCTAGTGGGTTCAACCATGAGAAAAAGGATAGTGTGAAAAAAAACAAAAAAAAAAAAAAAAACATTTTCTAAAAAGTAATTTCTGTTTATTTGATATTTACATCAGAATACATTTTCTTAAAATTATAAGTCGTAAAATTGTTGCCGAGCTTATGAATAGTAATTACAGTCCTGAGTGGGTTTACACATGATTCTCATATAATCCTTGTCTATCTCAAGTATCTCAAAATAAAACAAATAATAAATTTACCAAAGCAATTATTGTATGTAAAAAAAATTTTTAAATAATTTACAATTGAAATGTATTGCATTAAAATAATTATTTGAAACTATGAAGGGAGAGATAAAGTTCTAACTGTTATATGTGAAATTTTCAGTGACACATATGGTGCTCATGAACTGAGCATTCGTAGCATGTATGTATCTACGTATATATGTATATGTATGTATATGTATATATATATATATATATATATATATATATATATACATACATATATATAAACTAACAAGCGAGCTACTGATTACAATTGCAGAATGTCTTCTAACATGATTAATAGCTGATAAAGAGAAACTAGTGAGTCTTATCTGATCTTATATAAAGAATATTGGGTTGCATTCAGCAAATACAGATCTCAAGTTAAACTAATAAATACATAACTGAACAAAAAAAATAATCAGTGATGATAAAATTAGGCAGATTTTGGGGGAAAAAATTAGTGAAAAACGGTTAAAAAAAACTACATACATTATAACCCCTCCACATATACATAAGACCCCTCTGGGTGCATGTACAAAGTCCCCACACGACAGTTAGCTGTTATATGGTTAAGAGTAGTAATGCTGGATATTGTTAGGATTCAGTCGTGAGGTTAATAAAACAAATTTTTAAAATTAAAAAAAGTGTTATATTTTCTGATGTGGTGGCTTGATATTGAAGCCTTCATGGGGGTGATGAAAGAGGGAGAATTGAACACTACAGAGGTTCGTGTATTTCATGAACAGTGAGAAATGTATGAACCCCCTCAGTGATCAGTGTATGTCCTTCTTCTCATAACCCTGTTGAAGGCTCAACATCTCAAACCGAAACATTGCCAAATATAGCACATTATATTTAACAAAATTAAAACGGTGTAATGCTTTGTTATAGCAAAGTGTTTATTTAACACTTTTATAACCTCAGGATTCTGGTAGTGAAGGCAGAATGTACCTAGTGATCCTGTAACAAAACCTTCTAAACCTGGGGGTGCCCAACCCACATCGGTTGGTGGGCAAAAAATTTACTAAACTCAGATGGGCCGCTCATATCAAAATAAAAGAACAAAAGAATCATCGTACAACATTCAAAATATGTTATTCCCTTACAATTAATGTGACACTTCTTTTTATGTCTACTTCAGATACTTTCAATATCATTGAATAATTTAGTCTTCAAATGGGTCGCAGGTTAGGAAGGGCTGCCACATGGGGGGGACTGCCGGGCACTGTCTCGCGCCCGGGCGCTGTGGGGGCCCGGGCCGGGCCTCGCTAATTGGAAAAAAATGTATAGGATATGAGCTTGTAAAAAGAATGTGGTTTAGAAATATAGACTGGCGTAGCCTATATCTATTGGAATTGGATCTATATGTTTATAATGTACATAAACGACAAAACAAGTGCAGTCCCAGAATAGTATATCTCATTAGGAGTCGTAATAGAACTACAAGTACCAAAGTGACCTTTGCTACACCGATAGTCAGCTTTTATTCTCATTTTGCTCAAAACTCAAGATGAAACATTTTTAAAATGTCCAAATTCCTAGAATTTAATAGCAAAGTACTAGAATTTTCAGTCTGGCTCTGAGAAGTGGGGGCCCGTGATCAGGTCCTGGGCCCGGCTTTGAGATGTGGCGGCCCTGAGGTTAGGTATGCCCGTTCTAAACATTTAATACTGATCCATTAATCTTCTATTGAACACAAAACCATAACACATTTTCTAATAAAGTACAGCTCACTTCAAATATCTCAGAAAAAATATACTCAAACACACTTTCCATCATGTGGAGATCAATAACCGCAACATTTAAACTTATTATTGGAAAATTCTGCCATGAAGATAAACCATTTATTATATTTGATAAAAAAAAAGGCTTTTCAACGTAAAACTTCTTTTTTAAATTAAATATTTTGTTTTGTATATATTTGATTGATCACAGAGTTTGTGAAGATTTTGAAAATAAGGCTTTATGTTAATTCTTAGTAGATATATAATGAATAGAAAGGCTATTTTTGTTTATATAACTTTAATCCTCAATGTATTAACTGCATTAAAGGCATATAAACTATAATTGTCTTTGTATTCATTATAAGTTAGAAGAATTAACATAAATCCTTATTTTCAACATCTCTATAAACTTTCTGGAAAATCCTACTGGTATTTCCTACTTATTTTAAATTTAAATTAAAATTTATTGAAAAGATCTCTTTTTATTCACGCCTTGTTATTTAGCATTTTTATTTTATTTTGATTTCTTTGTACAGTTTTATATTTATTATTTCTATTTTTATTTTGTATTACTTTTCACTCATCAAAATCCTGAAGTCCTCTATCTATCGAGGATCACTCATCCACTCTCTCCACCAAGGCGACTCAGAAGACAGTGGCCCAGAGATCTGCTGCAGTGACCAAGTAAAGTGTTAGCAATTGCTTTCTCTTCCTTCAAGTGCATCAATGTCTGTGGCACACCGATCTCCCGTCTCCTTTACTGGTTGGAGCTCGGGAAGGCCCCATTCAACGTCTTCTGTGCGTCCTTCTGACGTTAATCGAGGATAAAGTTGGGAAGCCTTGAGCAAGAATTTCATATTACAAGTTAGGGATTGTCGGGGTTCGGTCACTGCTTCCTAATAAAACTACATTTTACAATAAAACCATTAAAAAACCACTGGCAACAACAAAACTTCATATTGTATCATATTATCAGGTGCATTATTATACCTAATCTAATAGTCCAAGAAGAAATAAATTGAAAAAACAAAACAAAAAAGAACACAAATTTGTATTTGCTGAAAGAAAATCAATGCTCTTTACAATGAAAATGAGAATTTATAAGAGTATATAAACTCACAGTTACTTGACAGTAATATGATAATACTCAAATATTAGTTTATTTATTAAATCCTGCATTCAAAAAATATCTTAAAAGATTTTGACAACTTGTGTTATGAGTTGTGTACAAATACTCAAGTACCTCATTAAATCTACAGCAAGTATCTGGAAGTGCTTATTTTCTAGACTCAAAGTGTGATATTATGTAATCGTGAATGATACAACTTCAGTTTAACCCTTAATTAGTGGCATGCTTTTTCTTCCATAACTAATGGTGTCGGGGGCCCCAGTGAAACAAACTTTAAATTGATTTTTTTGGGTAAAGTAATTTAAATAAATAATAATAAACAATAATATTTATTGAAATACAAAGATTTCAAAGGGCAAAGGTCGAATAAACAAATACATTCGGGTCAATATGACCCGACGCCACTAATTAAGGGTTAAGTAAATTGACTAGGTGCTAACTTATAAACAGAAACTATAATATTTACTATAAAAGATAGTTCTTGCTCCTAGAACACCTCTTATCTCTAAGGAACAACAGAACCATTGAACATAGACGTATTCAAACTTTTCAATCGGTAAAACTCTGTTCTATGTGTCCAATCTCAACCTACATAAAAATCTCAATATCCAATATAAAGATTTCATATTATCCACATTCCAATGTTTCCACAGCAAACTATCTGCTAATCGAAATCCTGATTTCTCTCTCTAGCCTGCCTCACCCATCCTCTCTTTCCACCAAGGCGACTCAGGAGACAGTGGCACAGAGATCTCCTGCAGATAGAAGACAAGCCTCAAGTGTACTGTTAGCAATGACTACCTCATCCATCTGGTGCCAAGATGTCTGTGTTTCTCTCTGACACCAGCCAATGGTCGGAGGAGAGAGAATTTTATGCCCTTTCCAACGTTATCTGCCCATTTCTCGTACATCCGTTCACCATGGACAATGTTGAGATTCCTTCTCCTCAAATCACCCAAAATCCATCACAAGATGTATTTATGTAAGCAAGTAATACTGAAATACCTACAGCACTAAAAATTGAGATTGTCTGGATTCCATACCTCCCAAATGCTCCCAGCCCCTCCTGAAATTATGCATCCTTTGTATACATATTTTTTCTTTTTACTCCAATGGTTTTTGTTTTCTTCTCGAGAATCTGGAAGTAATCGATAATAGTTCTTCTAAATAAAAACTTAACTATTTAGGAAATGAATTTTGTTGCATTTAAAAATAGCCAATTGTATATTAATTCCGGCTTATTATGAAAAACCGCTGGAATGACGTCCTTTAGTAAACATATATATATATATATATATATATATATATATATATATATATATATATATATATATATATTGTAATGATATATTACATTCACGAAAATATTTTTAAATTCAAATAACCATCGATATTTTGAAAAGCCCGCGCAAATCACAAACCATGTATACAAATAACATCGTATTATATACGATCAAAATTAATAATATTTTTGGACAATACTGGTATACAATATATCCATATTAAATTTACATTCAGATAACAATAAATTAATTATTTGGTATTGCAAAAAACATAATTGTTATCTTTATATATAATCCAACAAACTGCGGAAGTTGGAAAAAGGGAAGCCAAAGTTTCTCTCTCAAATGGCGTCAGTCTATTCCCAGCATTCATGGAATGAGGAGCTGGGGTCTGTCCTCATTTAATTACAGCAGCCTTGTATTGAAGAAGAAGTCTGTTGATTCTCAGCGTTGGTCGAATGCAGAGCTCTCCTCCAAGGAATACTGAGTGTATTGAGGTTTTGTTGGAAGCGGATTGATTTAGAGGTAAAAATTGTTTTTTTTGTAGTTGTCGATTATTTTATTATTGTTTGTGTGTATTTTAATATTGTTTTGTATTTCGGAATTGTCTAAAAATCAATATTATGTCGTTCATTCACTCGGAACTTTGATCCCTGAGATTAAGTTAAATTCATATAATAAAAGTAATTACAATTGTTTCATTCTTTTTATTAAAATAATTAATCATTACAGTTATTGGCGACCCAACGTGGCGCAATTTTTTTATAATAATTAATCATTACAATATATATATATATATATATATATATATATATATATATATATATATATATATATATGTTGGCTTATTATGCTCAGTGTGTCAATAGTTATTGACTCAGCTATTACAGGTAGGTTTTCCAACAAGATTCCTAGTTCTTGTAAATGAGTGCTAATACTTTTCGGTATTTTTGTCTCTTGCGCCAAACCATAGACCCTTAACCACGAATTCTCTGAGTCCATATTTCTCTAATAATTGTTCGTGGAGATATTCAAAGCATTTACTCTTTACCTCCGTTTTTTTGGTTAATGCAATTTGAATTGATATCCAACAGAGTAGTTCTCTCAAACAGAGAGTTATTGTTATCTGTACCATCTTCTATTTTACTGTATCAAAAATTTATTATATTGAGTTATATAAATTAAACTTATCAAATAATAACCTAATGAATAATAATAATAACCTAATAGCTGGTATTATTCAATATTACCAAGATAAATTTCCCTGAGCCAATTAAGGAGCTTGGTCAGCCTAGATCACCACCAACACCAATAAACCCCAGGAAGAAATTGTAATACTTATTGGTTCCCTAAGCCTGGTGATGAATACGAAAATATTTCTTCAATAAATACATAAATATTTCCTGGAAACGTCAATATCAGCGTTGCTGACAACCACCTTATTTATGCCTCCATCAGAATCTTTGCCTCGATGAATCGTATTTATTAAAAATATTCAGAACATTGCCTATTATATTATAATTATTCTTAAGCTCGAAAAAGAAGCTATTGTGAAAGAACGGCCCAGGAACTTTTTGGCTCAGGACGAGTTTCTTCAATTTTGGTTTTAACCTGTTTATTGCCTGAAAATAAGAAAATTATATTAAAAAAAAACCTTTAATTCTTAAAATATGGATGTATTTCATTAATAAATAAATAGGTATTACTCTTGATACTTAGTTTTTGACACAAAAACATTACACACATTACCATTTCTACAGATACAAACATCGAACGGACCAATGCCTCCTTGACAGAATATCATGATTTCACAATGCAATAATAGTAACAACTCATAGCGAAAATACAAATATGAGATTGCTGTTCCAACATTCCTTTTGAATAGAAAATTCCTTATTTTCAAATTTTGACTTAATAAAATAAACTAATTTCGTCTTTCAGCTAAACTTCAATGTCAGTCCCTTAAACTATGCTCAACTAATAGGTCCAGTAAAGATGTCTGCTATTTGATTGTGATTATTAATTAAAAATATCTTTATACTTTTCTCACCAATTTTCTTTTTTGGTGAAATTTATCTTGATTTTATGTTTTGCTCTTTATTTTTAACTAATCTTATCTCTGTTTGTATATTTTCTTGTGTTAACTTCAAAAAAAATAATTGAATATAGACTAAAAAATATTCAAGAAGTAAACTCAACTAAGGCGGGATGCACCCAGGCATTTCATTCCAAGAAATGTATTATTATGCTTCTTTTAACAAAAATTTCTTTTGCATTTCCTCAAAAATGAAAATCTCATTTACATAAATTAATACATACATTTTTTAAAGTTTTTTTTTTTTTTTTTTTTTATATACAATCTAAACAGATATTTACAATAAGAAAAAGTGGTCAGACCATAGCAGTACGAGATGAGGGGAGAAAGCAGACATTACTGCTTCTCCCAATGAAAGATGTTGAGGATTTTATGGTGGACTTACAATTGAAACGATAAATATTGTTTAATTTTGATGGCTTAGCTGATCTCCAAGATTAATCAACAACTATGTATTTTAGTGTCTAGACAATAACTATTTATGGATCTAGAACACATTTTCAATTTCATGGAAATGTTTATACCATAATTTTTGTCATTTTTAATACCATCTAAAGTTTTTTTTTTTTTTAATTACATCACAGACCACAATAATTGATTGTTGCTGTATTCAGCAATATTTTTGCTGTTTATAACCCAGAATACTCTTTATGAACAAGTAACAGTGTAAATAAATATGAACTTCCGCAAGCTCCTCGAGATTAACATGATAGCAGCTACAATATTGGATCAAAACTCATTGCACAACATCGAGACGCAAAATTCCTATAAGGGTCAATTCATGTCAAATCGCCCAATTTTAATATATGTCAGTGCCATCATATCTCAGATATTTTTCAAAATTTTTTCATGAATAGAAATGTATGAGATAAACTTAAATTAATTTTTTCAGATTTTTTTTATCAAAAATTGAACCAGGGGGAATTTTTTGAAATTCTTGTTTTTTGCATGATTTTGGTTACTGCCTTTCTGATAACAGTTTTGAAAAACATTTGTATTTTACTTCTTTTTCAACAAATCCGGCTGTTCTTGGTATCAAATTAAAGCTAATACTTTTCTCTATCAAAATAAGCTATAATAGTGATACTATAGGCAATAGTGTCATACCACTAATCACGCAAAGTTATTTTTTATACTATATCATTAGGTAGGTTCAGTAAGTCATATCTCAGAAATCACAATTACCACAATCATCATAATTTTTATCTAGAATTATCAAACAGTGTACTAGTTATGTTCAAAAAATAAAAATTGTGTTTTTTGCGGTTATGAAAAATTTTTTTTTTTTTTTTAGGTAAAAGTTTACTTAAAATTTCAACTTCGTAAAATGTAAATTTAAAGTTTTTCTGAGCTCGAAGTAACTCAACACATTTATTTCAACCAATAAAACTATAACCTATCATATTAAAAGGACATTTGACATTAATTTTCAATTATTCACTACTAGGTACCGTAATTTGGGGTGAGTTTGGACAGGTAGTACGAGTTCGGACAGTAGTGCATGGCGCAGGAAATCACGTGACCTTAAGCAAACATTTTCATTAGAGTCATAATTGGTTTGACAAATACGATGGATATTCCATTTTCCCCATATAATTAAGCCGAAATCCCCGTGAGAACACTTTGAAATGTGTAACAATGTGTGTTGATGTATTTTAATGTAAGCTGTAATTTCCATGATTTTCGAAATGCTCGAAACAAACGTCTGTGCAGAGGCTGTGTAAGTAATTAAACCCCAATTTTTCATATTGTATAGTAGGTTTATATGTTGTCTAATGATGCATAAATAAATATACTTATTTTTTTTGGTTCAAATGCATTTTTTTCTCGTTTAAGTAAAAAACTCGAATACCGTGGGGTGAGTTCGGACATGCATCAATTATAATTGAAAATTCCCCCTGGTTCAATTTTCGATAAAAAAATCTGAAAAAATTAATTTCAGATTATCCCATACACCTCTATTCATGAAAAAATTTTGAAAAATATCTGACACATGACGGCACATAGCACTGGTCGTTTTGACATGAAATGAACCATAACAAACATTTTAATGAGTAAATAAACCAGCATACAGAATTGAGGATATATGTGAAACGCTTGAGTTCAGACCAACTTTTTAATATGTGCCCAGCAGGGGTTGTTTTGTATCATTGCAACAAAACTCTATATCGAATATTCACATTTAATAAAAGATTGGTATTATAAACATAATCAGTCTCTTAGGTGTGGGTTTAACCACATTGTTAATTTGACCATTATTTTTGTTTTCGTGAAATGAAACTTGATCTCCGTGGTGCCTAGCTAATTTGAAAGATGAGAAAATAATCTAAAGTGGTCCTTCAGAAAGGCTTTATTTTTTCTTTCCTTACGAAGGAATTTGGTATGAACTTGGTATGTGCATTGCCAAATGATAAAGTAGTGTCTCAACTGAATATACGCCATATACAATTGAGTCACAGACACTTGAAGTGCAGGGAGGAACAGGCCATATGTGAAAGTTGTGGAGTCCCTCAAATCTTTAAGAAAATCCTAACTGAATGCAAACAATTTAAATCAAAAGGAATAGGATAAAGTCTGGGGGGAACTCTAGGACTGGCTGGTTCATGAAATTCACACATGACCTGTGAAATGCCTAATGAGTAATTTCAGCAATTGGTTGAAAGCTAATGGCAAAGAGCTCTTGATAAGCTTCGAGAATAACCTCATGAAGGCATTCCTGTCAATTGTTAATTGAATTTTCGGTGCTCATGGCCTTAGTAGTCGATGCACCCAAAAAAAAAAAAAAAAAAAAAAAAAAAATTGTTAATTGAAATTATAGTCCAGTAATTAATGCCACTGAGAGGCTCATTTTTCAATATACTTATATTTTTTTTTTACTAGAAGATGTATTTAAAAAAAATTCAAATGAGGTATTTTTGTGTAAGGCAATGTTAGTATAACATACAAGAAAAAAAATATTAAAATCAGCCACAATTTGTTGATTGGAATTGAATGGTCCACATATACGCTGTTCATGGTCATTATGACCATAAGGAGTCATTTCTGACCTATGGTGCCATTTTCTTCATCATGACTAGTAGCTTCAAAATATGCAATAAAAAAATTTGACCTTGAATAACATTTCTAGGTCAATTTTGCGGGGGTTTCTATTTTTATCATCCCACGGCTCGCTGGTAAAATTCCTCGCTACACCCTGGATGTCGGCGCTAATGACCTAGATGTAGATGCGCCGTAAAAAAAAAAAAAAAAAAAAAAAAAAAAAAAAAAAAAAAAAAAAAAAAAAAAAAAAAAAAAAAAAAAAATATACCGTTATTAGATAATATTGAAAATAAACTAAATGACCATCTAGATATTTGCTTAGAAAAGTAAATAAATATAAATAATAATAATTTACTACTGAGAGAAAATATTTGCTCCTTCTGAACACTTTTTCTGAATACATATGCCTGTGGCAGGTTAATCATCCAAGGAAGTGTTCTAGGTGGGCAGAGAACATCAAGTCCACAGGCTTTGAAAAATCAATCAGTTTAAACCCAGATGAAAATTATGTAAAGGCGTTGGGACAATCATTTATTTATCTTTTTCCATTATTGTCAGTTTACAAGCTAATATTAAATCATATTTTTAATTTTTTTTTACCGTAAAATATTTATAACCTAAGCGTATTTAAAAGAGTGTAATATTTATGTTTTCTCAGGAAAGTTTTGACATTAAAAATGTGGGAGTTTTTCATTTTGTTTTACGAAACAAGAACTAGATGTTACTGAAGCTATGATATAGGATGTTATGAGTGAATATAACTAAATTTCTTTGTACTACTTACTCCTCGATCGATGAATATATCGTCGCTTCCCCAGATTATCCCAACAGGGATGTCGACATTGATGTCGTACTCAATATCTGCAGGCGATGACAACGCATTACTCAGCCCAAAGCTTCCAGTTTTCAGGGGGCCAAAGTGTCCAGCTGTGAAATAATTTAGTGTTAAAGGCATTTCTGATGTTGAATGAAAAAGCATTATTGGCTATTTGCGGGTGAAAACTTACTTTTGGATATTATATAAGACAAATGTTCGTACACTTTTACAGATGTCCCTCCGACCAAAGCTGCAAAATAGTCTGCTATTGGGTGCTGGAAATTAAAAATGAAATTAGAAAAGAGGTTAAATCTATGCATATAAAAATCCCCTGTCTGTCTGTTTGTTTGTCAGTCTCTTTAACTGTTTGTTCCTTATACAAATACATACCGTTTGACCGATTTTTGCCAAACTTGGCACACAGGTAGGTATTGATACGGTCAATCTCCTAGGCTAGGGAAAATAGTCAAATTTCAAAATTTGGTCAAAAGATATTTCAACAGTGACTGTCTAACTAAGGAGTGCTGGTTTTTCTTTGATAAAAGCTATCTAGGCTGTGGTGCTGGCCTCTGTTGGCTGCTTCACGAATTACTTCAAATTCACACCGTTTGACCAATTTTGATGTAACATGGTACACAATTAGATTTTGATATAGGGGAGTGTCACAGGCAGAAAGTTGGTGTAGCATGGCACGCCGGGGAACAGCTAGTAAGCAATAAAAAAAGGGCATATATTTTCACTAAATTGACAAGTATGTTGCTGAGCAAATATATAGCTGGGAACTACAACTCACGGATATGCAATAATTTCTTTATTCAGGAGCTGAAACTTCGAAAAAAATAAAATAAATTTTATCGTAAAAATGGTTTTGTTGTGCCGACGTTTCGGCTTGAACTTCAAGCCTTCATCAGGGCTGTAAAAACAAGTAGGACATATTTAACACTAATATATACACATATCTATCTAAATATCCCTAACATATATATATATATATATATATATATATATATATATATATATATATATATTCTATTTATTATTATATTAAAATATTAGTTATTTTCTAGGTGGATAAAAATTGATTCGGAAAGGAGGCGTTTATCTTCGTTGGATTCAGTGGAGAGGATGGAGTATGGGTCAAAACCAAAGTCGTGTCCGTCTGTGATGGCATGTCTAGTTAAAGCTGTCTTAATGTCTTTATTCCTTACGTCATTTTTGTGATTGTTAATTCGTTTTCTTACTGGGTTTTTAGTCTGTCCAATGTACGCACTATTGCAGTTCGGTGTGATGCAGGGGATTCTGTAGACTACATTGGTCCTGTCTTTTTTTGGGATAGGGTCTTTTAGAGTCGTATATAAGTTTTTTAGTTTGCTCTGTGTCGAAAGTCCTAGTTTTAGAGTGGGGAATGTATCGCGTAGGGATTTTTGGATTTTTTCGGTCAGGTTTGGGATATATGGGAGGCCTCTGAATTGAGGGACAATATTGTCTTGGGTAGTACAAAGAACCCCCCCCCCCCTCACCAACTCCTTCCCCCTAAGTTTTCCTGTATCAAGTCAGAAATGATCCTACATCGGTGAGGTATAGTTCTCAACCTTCTCATCGGTAAGCCCATATTGTTGTATTCTTATATCTGTTTAATTTCTATAGCGCATTGTTGTTCTAGCTGTACATTACGTTTATATGTTTTTGTTTGTTTTTTTTCCCATATATGTGTGTCATATGTGTGCGTGTATATGTGTATATGCATATATATTGTGATGTTTTGGTTCGGCCAGAAAAAGAAAATTTGAAATATATTTAAATGTTATTATAGGAAAAGTTGATTTAGATTGTTTTTAGTATAATTTCCTTAAATCTCAGGGTTCATTTAAAATTACCAAACGCACCACATACGGATTTATGAATAAAACCATTTGAATAATTAATTAATTTAATAAATTTCCTGAAATAAAAAGCATGAGAAATATATTATTAGAATCATTTCTTACCATCTGTCCTTTTATGTGTTGAGACCATATTATATACCAGGAGAAAGGTTCATTATAAATAAAATAGAGTTTGAAATAATTGACTTATATTGAATAAAGAATATATAATTTAAGATTTAGCATGGCTGTGATATAAACTTAAATATAAGAAAGAAATTTTGCTTGACTCACATATTTGTATCAATGTTGGGTTATTAAGAAATGTTAGAACATATTTAAAATATTATTATATGTATAAAAAGATAAAATTTGGCCATTATTAGATTTTAGATAGCTTTTAGAATTTATTTATAGATTGGCAGTGAGTGAGTTATACTCAGCTTATTTTACGGATGATGTTCTGGAAGTGAAGAGGCAGGCTGCTTGTAGTTGTGTTGAGGAGAATGATGGTCGGCTGCTAGATCTTGGAGTTGTGTCTGGCCATCATGTCCAGGTGAAGTGCTTGGTGTCGGCTGGCCAGCTGGTTCTGCAGCGAGGCTCGGTCCTCAGCCTCTGGTGGTAGAAAAGGGGCGAGTGGTGGGGGAAGGCCCTTTTTATAGAGGCGTTACTCCCACCACGCCAAGGGTGTCTGACTTCAGCGATTGCTCCCTGGATGTTCAAAGTGCGTTTTTGAAAGCACATTTATTCTTATCTTCCTGGGAACTTGTATACCTCGACGCCTTATCGCTCCTAGCCGATACATTTGGACTCTTCTTTTATTTAACACTGCCTTTTTTTTTTTTAAAAAAAATAAATACTGCCAAACTAAGCACTGCCAAATGCTATCTCTTTTATTACTCTTTTAATTATTTAATTGATTGACAAAGGAAAATATTTGTGATGGACTTATGGAATATAACTTAGCCTTTCTTTTGAATAGGAATGCTACTCTTTGCTATGCCAGAAACTGACTCTTTCTAGAGCACCCCCTTTTAGATCATTACATTTCGGTTGGGCTCCGGTGTAAAAAAAAATAAAAACTGCTTAGCATGTTTTAATTTTTTTTTTTTTTTTTTTTTTTTTTTTTTTTTAATTTAATTTGGTCTAATGATTTTGTTTTCCGGCTCAGGGTAGCATTACTATTCAAATACTGGATACTATTAACAGGTTTATTTTAAAAATTTAAATTTGTTTCTTATATGCTCTAAATTAAATTATAAATATTCTAAAGAGTCTTAATAAAAATTATAAATTATGTCTTATAACAAAAAAAAAATTTCATACAATAATAGCATTTACATTTACAACACATGTTGTATGGCTGTATACTTCTTATTCCAATACAAAGTCACTTATATCATAACATTTTTTTAAAAAAAATTATTTTTATCTATTTACATATATATTTTTTTTATTTTTTTAATATTTAATGTTACCCTTAATCCCATAATTAATAATTTTAATTTCAAATTAACAATATAATATAATTAAAAAATATCCACTATGACAAAAAAAAAATAAGTATAGCTAAAAGCTGAGCTTCCTGGCTCATTCAAATATTAAGTTTTATTTATTTATTTTTAATTATTTTTTTTTTTACATCAGGAAATTAAATTGAAATTTCCATATTCATATAAAGTATCATTTCAAAAACAAGGAATACTTTTTACATTCAATGTTTATTATGTCCATCTTCAGTAAAAAAAAATTTTCAAAGTTTTCTTTTATTCGACTCGATCCTAACGATTGTCCAAGAAAATTTGTTCCCTCACTAGCCCATTTTAAAACTTGAAATTTTAATGTAATAAAATAATTTGTCTATAGTCTATCAGTCCTTGTCGGTGTCAACTTGTTTGTCAGTCACTCCTTCTTACTACATTTCACTTAAAAACTTCTCCTTCCACTTCAATAATTATTAAACTCCTTCCACTTCAATAATATTATTCAATTCCTTACTCTTGAATAATATTATTCAACAAATTATTATTAATAAGTTTCCCCCCTTTATTATAATATAGTATAATATTACCCACTATGTAGATAATGTACTCCGGCCTCTTCATGGGTCCGTGAGCCTTTAATACAAAACAAATAATAGGTACTCCGGCCTCTTCATGGGTCCGTGAGCCCTCAATATAAAATAAATATTTAATTCAAATATATCAATCAATATATTTCATAAATAAATTCAATTAGATTTATTTATTTCTCTTACCCCTTACTTCAATTAATTATTTACTCCTACTTCTTCATTTATTTATTATTAACTTTTGAAAAAGGTTTTTTCCCTTTAAATATTTATTAACTGTCCTTGTCAAAGTCTGTCTCTATATTCATTTAACCAATTACTAAGTTTTATTTATTTCATTCTTTATTTAAAACATAGTTTAACCATTAATTATTCTCTTCTTTAATTCGTTATAGCCTTATTGGCTTCAAAAATATATTTCTCATCTAAAAACATCCTATAGTTGGCGGGTTCTAGTTATATTGAATAGAGAGTGATGCGAGCGCTGCTCGGGGCTGTGGCAATTATAGGAACTTCTTGACAATGTAGGCTACTAGCGCGGTGCGCGTGTTCAAAATTTGAACTAGCATGAGCCTGCTTTGTTTACGTTAGGGATTTATCAAAACTTTCCTCTCACGAGGTAGATAAGAGATAGAGACTGGATATTTCTGCTTTATCTTTTAGGTATTATTTGGCGCCTAGGGGATTTGAGCCATAGGCTTAATAATTCTACTTTCTAGATTTCTGAGACTTTTAGGGATCTTCCCAGGGACTGGACATTTCCTGACATTTATTGTTTAGGTATTTTCTGCCACCTGGAGGATTTGTAATTTTGATAGTTACTTATCCTATTATCTGCATTCCTGATAGTTTTAGGGATTTTCACAGAAACAGGTCATTTCCTGATTTTTATTGTTAGGTATTATTTGGCGCTTAGGGGATTTGTAATTTTGGGAGTTAATAATCCTACTTTCTGCATTCCCGAGATGGGAATAGGATTTTAACAGCTACTGGATATTTCCTGACTTTTATCGAATCTTTTTGTCTTATAAAAGCATATTTTCTCACGACCGATAATGAAATAAGTTTTTCTTCTTGATAATAACATTAGGATTTTATGTTGGTGCAAAATTTTAATTTTTATTAATAATTTTACTGCTTTTAACGGATAAACCGGTTATCATTTTACTGAATCTACGAATAAAAAAGAAAAAGATAATATAATGACTTTTTTAGTAACATTTTCTATTTTTAGTTTACGGTTGTGCACACGATTTTAAAATAAAAAAAATGAAAGAAAATACGGATTTTGCCTCTCGTAATTTTGAAAATGGTGTTAAAAGAAATTTATAAACATTGGTTTTTATCAATAAACCATAGAATTTTGATAGGTAATATAATTTAAATATTAATAAATTTATTGTTTATTTGTCCCTATCCACTCAAATCCGGTACCCAACGCCGGAGGAGCTCCAAAACAGAGAGGTTTTATCGTTATACTTTACTGGTTGAATGTTTAATTTCATCATCTTTGGTCGGGTCATGATAATATTTTAGGAGAATCGAATGGAACATTTCCCGAATAATTCCATTTTTAGCTTTATTTTTATATCCCAGGTCGATCTTAATATGGGGACATTTAATATACAATTGTATGTTTACCTTTGCTGTTTCTTTTATTAAAATATTGTTTTTAAATAAATGGTTTAAAATAAAATCTTCAACTGTTGTTAAATAATCTATGTTAAATTTTGTTGTTTCATTTTTCTTAAATAATTTGTTTAAAATATAATTTTCGGCGGAAGTGAATATGTTATTGTTTAATTTTGTTGTAATTTTATTTATTTTGAATAAATTATTTAAAATATAAGTTTCATCGGAAGTAAATAGCTCGTTGGACACAGAAGTTATTTTATGACTACTTTGATCATTTATCATTAAAGGAACTGGTTTAATTTCACGGAGCGTCATTATGGTCCCGAGTGATTCAATTTTTTCCCCCAATTCGGCCCTGATACTTTGTGATTCTGCTTTTAGATTTTCCATTAATTCGGTTTTGAATTATTCTGATTCTGATTTTAGATTTTCTATTATTTCGGTTTTGGATTTTTGGAGTTCTGAATTAATTCGGTTCTTGTATTTTGGAATTCTATTTTTATACTTTCTATTATTTCATTTTTATATTTTTCGGATTCTGATTTTAGCTTTTCTGATACTAATTTTTGGTTTTCTATTAATTCGGTTTTATGTTTTTCGGATTCTAATTTTTGACTTAACATTTGGGCCATCATTTGTTTCATCAATTCTTGCATTTTCGTGAAACCCAAATTTAGTTCCTCCCTACTACTCTGGGTGAAACGTCTATTACCTTCGTTATGTTCCATATTATTGAATAAGAAATTTTAATATATAAAAAAATTATAAATATGATCCAAAAATTAATAAGTAAAAAATAAAATATAAAAAGATACAGAAATAAATATATAGAATTATATCTATCATTAGCGCATCTTATAAAATTGCCATCACATTTCCCAACATTGATCCAATTATGTGGTCGTTGCAAACTTGCCAAGCTGACAAAACAAATATGTAAAAACTTAAATAAAAATACATAATTTAATAAATATCACTGCCAAAAATAAAATTTTTGCTAAAAATTTAATATCACTCAAAAAATTTTAGTTTTCATATAAATTCATGTTTTGAACCTGAAAACATACTTTTTTAAATATATGGTCTCAATTTTAAAATCTGAAAACATAAAAACAAAAAATAAAAATTTTAATTCTGGTTTTAAAACACGCGCGCGCCTACTGCAACTCTTCTCTAAGCTGCTGGGCTGCAATACGAAGCTACGGGAAAGATTACGCGACTCAACCTGTTCAGGATTTCGGCGACAGAATGGCACTTTTTGTGGACTGCCAGGCGTCTAGGGCCAAAATGGCATTTTTTTTTTTTTTTTTTTTAGATTCAGTCCCACGTGAGGCGCCAAGATGTGGTGTTTAGTGGATTGCCCCACGTTGGGTCACCAAGATGTGGTGTTTATTGGGGGGGGGGGGGGAAGAAAAAGAATTTAGAAGAATTATTATAGATTGATTTGAAATGTTTTTATTATATTTTCTTTAAATCTCATGGTTCATTTAAAATTACCAAACGCACCACATACGGATTTATGAATAAAACCATTTGAATAATTAATTAATTTAATAAATTTCCTGAAATAAAAAGCATGAGAAATATATTATTAGAATCATTTCTTACCATCTGTCCTTTTATGTGTTGAGACCATATTATATACCAGGAGAAAGGTTCATTATAAATAAAATAGAGTTTGAAATAATTGACTTATATTGAATAAAGAATATATAATTTAAGATTTAGCATGGCTGTGATATAAACGTAAATATAATTTTGCTTGACTCACATATTTGTATCAATGTTTGGTTGTTAAGAAAAGTTAGAACATATTTAAAATATTATTATATATATGAAAAGATAAAATTTGGCCATTATTAGCGCGGTTCCTCCCTCCCCCATAGGGAGGAACCCCGCTTATAGGGTTGATACAATGAAACAATCCGGAAGTGCCGACTAGAAAATTTCGCGTTTCAGAACCCCTAGAGACCGAAAATAACGGTGGTTAAAATTTGTATATATATATATATATATATATATATATATATATATATATATTTATTTATATATATATATATATATATATATATATATATATATTTGTCTGTTCGCTCATTTCTGGCTTCCCTGATGGTCCGATTTTGATGAAATTTGGTACAAAAATCCGTCGTACAATTTGAAAGGTCAAGTTCGTTAACCAGCAGAATCCGCCCACTGGAAGATGGCGTTTGGGGCGAAATTCGCGCAAAAAAAATCGTAACGCTTACGTTTTTGAGTTCATAAGCTTGTAAGTACTCGTTTTATAGGCTTCTTGGGCTAGGAAAACGAATGGAACCATTTTCAATGCGATAGCTTTAACCGTTTTCGAGAAAACTGAAAAAATAATTTTTGAATGCCGTTTTTGGTTTGGGTACTTAGAGTCATGGGATTCAGTTGAAACATTTACTGCATGTTCTACTTTCATTAAAACTAATATGTTGAAAGTTTGGTTGCGTTTGGAGTTAAGGAAGGGTTAGAATAAAATATTTTATTAACAGACATAAAAAAGTTTTGGTAACTTTGTATACTTTCCTTAATATCTCGAAAAAGGTTGAGAATTTTAGGAAACGGAAGGATGCCATTAGAAAGCTTACTAAATGCTCTACAAAAAAGGTTCTAATGAAAGTTTTTATTAGGCGATGTCAATCGGAGAAATAAGTTCTTAAAACTTTAAAGTAATTGATTTCGCTTATTCGAACTGTTTTTTTTGTCTTTGATTTTGATACTTAAAATTATGGGATTCAGTTGAAACATTTTCTACATGTTTGAATTTCATCAACACTAATATGTTAAAATTTTGGTTACGTTTGGAGCTAAGGAAGGATTAGAATAAAATATTTTATTAACAGACATGAAATGTTTTGGGAACTTCGTATACATTCCCTAATATCTCGAAGACGGTTAGGAATATTGGTAAACGGAGGGTTACCATGCGAAAGCTTACTAGATGTTCTACAAAAAAGATTCTGAAACAATTTTTGATTAGGCTATGTCAATCGGAGAAATAAGTGCTTAAACTTTGAAGTAATGTCAGCTTTGGATTTGTCGATTTCCTTCAAATGTCTTGAAACTGTCGAGGCTCCTACTCCGAGTTCTTTGGCATATTCCCTAGTGTTTTTAATTGCTTATAGTAGTCAAATGTATTTGTCAATAAAACAGGAAACGTATAATTAGAATCAATATTTTGTTTGTTAGAATTCGAAGATGCCGTATGAATATGTAGATTACAGTACTGGTGTTGATTTCGTTCTTTAGAATTATTCTTGGTATTCCCTATTTTCATCTGTTGCCCATAGTTTTTTATTGTTAGTAGGTTTTTCTTATTGATTATAGAATATAAATCTATTTGGCTATAAAACAGGATACGTAAAATTAGTGACAATATTTCGGAGATTTCTGAGCGAAATACTTTTAAGATTTTCTACCACCACGAACGGCTTTTTTCCTCTATTTTTATCCACTAGATAGGCTTTATTTTGCATATTATTCTATATAAGTTTTATTCAGCAGGGGATTCTGATGAAATGTCGTGTTTTTGCTGTGGATTTTAAATACGATGTATCTAAGATTGGATAACATTAGCGAGTCTACATAGTTAAGAACCGACGCCGGCATGGCGGTTCAATGCCCGTAGAACACAAGGGGGCCGCAGGAAATTTACCTGCTAAGAGCTATGGCTGTGATATAAACTTAAATATAAGAAAGAAATTTTGCTTGACTCACATATTTGTATCAATGTTGGGTTATTAAGAAATGTTAGAACATATTTAAAATATTATTATATGTATAAAAAGATAAAATTTGGCCATTATTAGATTTTAGATAGCTTTTAGAATTTATTTATAGATTGGCAGTGAGTGAGTTATACTCAGCTTATTTTACGGATGATGTTCTGGAAGTGAAGAGGCAGGCTGCTTGTAGTTGTGTTGAGGAGAATGATGGTCGGCTGCTAGATCTTGGAGTTGTGTCTGGCCATCATGTCCAGGTGAAGTGCTTGGTGTCGGCTGGCCAGCTGGTTCTGCAGCGAGGCTCGGTCCTCAGCCTCTGGTGGTAGAAAAGGGGCGAGTGGTGGGGGAAGGCCCTTTTTATAGAGGCGTTACTCCCACCACGCCAAGGGTGTCTGACTTCAGCGATTGCTCCCTGGATGTTCAAAGTGCGTTTTTGAAAGCACATTTATTCTTATCTTCCTGGGAACTTGTATACCTCGACGCCTTATCGCTCCTAGCCGATACATTTGGACTCTTCTTTTATTTAACACTGCCTTTTTTTTAAAAAAAAAAAATTATACTGCCAAACTAAGCACTGCCAAATGCTATCTCTTTTATTACTCTTTTAATTATTTAATTGATTGACAAAGGAAAATATTTGTGATGGACTTATGGAATATAACTTAGCCTTTCTTTTGAATAGGAATGCTACTCTTTGCTATGCCAGAAACTGACTCTTTCTAGGGCACCCCCTTTTAGATCATTACAATATATATATATATATATATATATATATATATATATATATATATATATATATATATATATATATATATATATATATATATATATATGTTAGGTATATTTAGATAGATATGTGTATATATTAGTGTTAAATATGTCCTACTTGTTTTTACAGCCCTGATGAAGGCTTGAAATTCAAGCCGAAACGTCGGCACAATAAAACCATTTTTACGATAAAATGTAGTTTTATCAAGTAGCAGTGACCGAACCCCGACAATCCCGACCTTGCATCATCAACAGTCAACGATCTCCTCTCAATAAAATAAATTTTCTTAAAAATATGTAGTTTTATTAAGATAGTAATACCGAACCCTGAAATTATCTACCTTTTCCAGACATTATCTGTCAAAAAAGGGTCGACAGAAGGAAAGAAGTGGTTCTTACCCGTATGAGAATAGTTCATACAAATTTGACTCATTCCTACCTAATAAAAAAAGAACCACCCCCAGAATGCCCCAGCTGTGATGTCCAACACGCAGTATAAAAGAAGCTATCAGTCTCGAATGGGGAAACCAATTTATTCATTAGACTGGAGAGAATGCCAAACACTGGATAAGTCATGATAGAAGTAAATTAATAAAATCAAAGAACGCTTACTGCGAATGTTCGGTTTCTGTTGAAATCCAAAGCTTGTAAAGTGAGAGAACAAATTAGTCCTTCATACAAACAGGAATTATGCGTGAAGTCTACAATAAACTGCTTCCTCCCCAGAAATTCATAGATATGTGCTCTTCGCAGGGATGCCTAAAAAATAAATACAAACCGAAACAATTTAATTTAATATAACAAGACCATAAATTAGACTTAACTAAAACATTCAAACTTTACATCTTCAGAACAATATAACACAGGTCTACAACCAAAAATTTGATTTGATGATTTTGGCTAATCTCTGTGTTTCTCGGTGTGCTGAGGCCGAGAATGAAGTCCGTTTTTCTCTATCACGTACAGATTTTTTTCAAATCCATAGAACATAATATACCTGCTATACACATAAATTTGGTAAGAAGTAGGTTTTTTTTTTTTTTTCCAAACGATTTCTCTTTTTATAAACAGACATCTTTCACTAGGTGGTGTAGGCAATGACTCCCTCAGTAGATGTTGTAGGCCTGAGGGTGTCTAGGCACGACCTGTTCAGACAGGAACGTACTTGTTTGGTCTCAGATGTCACCGTCTGAAGCTAAACGAGATTGAACCTGTTGTATCAGGAACTTCGAGCTAAATTTCTGTTCATTCTCTCAGTTCAGTAGTATCAACTGAAGTGAACACATTCACTGAGGTCTCTTAGTTGTGTCAAAGTGATTAAGAACGTATTTTAAGGTTTGAAAGTGCATTTAGACAAAATGTCTCATCGTCGTTGTGTTACTAGTCCAGACTACTTCTGTTTTATCTGTGGTGAGTACACAGTTAAAAAATACCAACGAAATATAACAGGTTTTGTCAAAAATGTATATTATGCATATTTTGGCTTGAGAATAGGAGATCAAGATAAAGTGTGGGCTCTTCACAAAGTATGCCATAGCTGCGTAGAAAAACTTCGCTTATGGTACAAAGGAGAGTTAAAATCTTTCGGATTTGCTATCCCAATGATGTGGAGGGAGTAAAAAAACCACGTTAATGACTGTTACTTTTGTAATTGTCATGCTCAAGGCTTTAATTCCAAAAATCATAAGCTCATTAACTACCCTAATGTGGAATCTGCTAGTCTTCCGGTACCACACGGTCCTGGATTGACAGTTCCTCAGCCCCCTCGTGACTTGGGCAGTATAGATAGGGAAGCTAATAGAGAAGACTGTATGTCGGAGAGCGATGAAGTACACAGTGAGTTCAAAGCAAGCAGTTCAGAAGATGAACCTCAGCTTATTTCTCAACAGGAGTTGAACGACTTAGTGAGAGATCTTGGACTTCCAAAAGATGCAGCTCAGTTACTTGGCTCCCGTCTTAAAAACAAAAGCTTATTACAGCCAGGCACTTCTTTTTCATGGTATCGACACCGTGAAGCAGTTTTTGTTCCTTACTTTGCTCTGGGTGAGAATCTTATTTATTGCAAAGACATTCTTGGTCTGATGGGTCAATTTGGTATACAATATGACCCGATTCATTGGCGTCTATTCATAGACTCATCAAAGCGAAGTCTAAAGGCTGTTATGTTGCACAATAGCAATACTTATGCTTCAGTTCCAGTTGGCCATTCGGTACATTTAAAAGAAACATACGAAAATTTGTCATTAGTTCTCGAACAAATTCATTATAATGAGCATAACTGGTTGATATGTGGAGACTTGAAAGTACTTACTATGCTCTTAGGTCAGCAATCAGGGTACACCAAGTTCCCTTGTTTTTTATGTTTATGGGATAGCCGAGACAGAAATTCCCATTGGAACAACAAAGACTGGCCATCACGAGGAGCTCTGTCGCCAGGCCAAAAAAATGTAATTAGGAGAAGTTTGGTTCCTTCTGACAAAATCCTGCTACCTCCTCTACACATAAAGCTAGGGCTGATAAAACAATTCGTAAAGTCTCTCAATAAAGAAGGTGAATGTTTTAAGTACTTATGCTCCAAGTTCCCACGATTAAGTGATGCAAAGCTAAAAGAGGGGATCTTTGTAGGCCCAGATATTCGGAAACTTTTCACAGATCCACATTTCACTCAGACCATGAATGAGAAGGAGAAGGAAGCTTGGAATTCTTTTAAAGATGTTGTTGAGAAGTTCCTTGGTAACGTGAAGGATCCCAACTACAGAAGTATCGTGGAACGCATGTTGAAGGCATTTCAATTACAAGGTTGCAACATGAGTTTGAAGGTTCACTTCTTACATTCGCATGTGGACTATTTTCCGGAAAACTTAGGGGAAGTAAGTGAAGAACAAGGGGAAAGGTTCCATCAGGACATCCAGGAAATGGAACGTAGGTATCAGGGCAAATGGAACGTAAACATGATGGCTGACTATTGTTGGATGCTGCAGCGTGAATCATCTGAAGAGTCCTACAGCCGGAAACGAACACGGAGAAATTTTCAAGAGAAAAAAATACGTTTTCATAAAAATAATAACTAAATATGCCATAGTTAATTCTGAATCTGTTATTTCTACACATTTATATATTTTGTACAGTAAACAACATTGAAATAACTAAAAGATCATGGAAATAAATGAAAACTCTTATTCGCCAATTCTGTTTTCTTTTAATGGTAGTACCTCTGCCCTTACTTGAGATTGAACAATTTCCTTACGTGATAGAGAGGGACTGACCTCATGTTCGGCTTCAGCACGCCAAGGAGCATAGAGATTGACCAAAATCATCAAATCAAATTTCAGAAAGATTATTATTGTAGACCTGTGTAATTAATACATATTAACTGTGAACATTAAAAAATCACCGTTCAGAAAATCACTCCTAAAGGATTATACCATTGCTCCTCAAAAATTCCATTCTTTATTATCCACTTTCAGAATAAATATGTAAGACAAAATTATCACACCACTACAATATTTTAAGTTATAATTAAACTAGTCTTTTCTAAATTCTATTTTCTTTATATAAGTATATTTAGGGGATTTCAGCAGATATGAGCCATGGGCGTATATAAGGGGGGCTGCAGCCCCCCCCCCGAAATTTTGATTTGATAGGTAAAAATTTCATAAAACCCTTAAAAATAAATTAAATAAGATCATTTAGTTCATAAAACATATTCTATTTTGGGTGTAATAGCGTTTAAGTTGGCTAAAACTCTTCCAAGATCTAAATTGTTAGTATTCCATGCACCGGAAATGGTCTCAGCCCCCCCCCCCCGAAATTTTTCCAGCCCCCCCCCCCCGAAATTATTTTCTATATACGCCCATGATATGAGCTATAAATAATTTTTACTCTTGAGGACTGTTTTAATCTTTTCCTCTCAGACAATAACTTTAGATCGGTGCTGGTTCTTTTACATAAACTTGTGTCTCATTGTTCCTTTCTACTCTCTTTTGATTACTACACACCTCTTTTTTTTCTCAATGGCCAAAATAAGTCATTTAAGTGTGTTTGGTTTAGTTAGAGGAAGAACCGTTCTCTCTCCATGAACTTACTTATGTATTATCAAAACAAAAATATCTCACCAGGCCTAATAGAGTTGGTTTATGATTCAAAGTAATTTTAATCTCACAAACTCTAGCAATGGTAGCCACCAGACGATCAACTGAAGACGTTTCACTGATTACTGAATCCGACTTGAAACCGGTTGTAAGGACTCATGTTCTCAATAAATGGCAGGCTAAATGGTTATCTTTGCGTGAGAACAAGCTTCGAGAGATAAAGCCACTAATAAAAGAATGGAACTCCAGCTATATAAGCTGCCGGAGAGAAGAAGTAGTAATCCTTACATGACTTCGAATTGGACGTACACTACTAACTCACTCTTACTTAATGACAAAACAAGACATTCCACTGTGTAGACAATGTAATACGACTTTAACAGTAAAACAACTATTAACAGACTTCAGAAAATGAAGAAATTTGAACATAACACATGACACGAATGAATTGTTGAATGAATGGTTGTCCACACATAGACTACTCTACAGTATCTACAAAATACGAACACATATAACAGAAGCATATACACGCTATGTTTTATTGATTTTTATTTTTATACGTACAGATTTTGGTGAAAAACAATTGCGAGTTTTTATATTATTTTTTATTTATTTATTTTTATTATTATTTTTTTTTAGTAATTGTTAATTCCTCCTTCTCCCCGATGTCAGTCTACCAGAAATAACTTTTCTCCTGGAACCAAAGGTACAATAATAAAATTTCTGAGGCTACATGAATTTATTTATTGTGTTCTGCTTCTTTGGCGATAACACAACAATCAGTATCCTCTGACTTTGGTCTCACTAGGAAACCAGCTTCCTTGTATATGTAAGTGTATGTGGTTTGTATATGTAAGTGTATGTGGTTTGTATATGTAAGTGTATGTGGTTTGTATATGTAAGTGTATGTGGTTTGTATATGTAAGTGTATGTGGTTTGTATATGTAAGTGCATGTGGTTTGTATATGTAAGTGTATGTGGTTTGTATATGTAAGTGTATGTGGTTTGTATATGAAAGTGTATGTGGTTTGTATATGTAAGTGTATGTGGTTTGTATATGTAAGTGTATGTGGTTTGTATATGTAAGTGTATGTGGTTTGTATATGTAAGTGTATGTGGTTTGTATATGTAAGTGTATGTGGTTTGTATATGTAAGTGTATGTGGTTTGTATATGTAAGTGTATGTGGTTTGTATATGTAAGTGCATGTGGTTTGTATATGTAAGTGTATGTGGTTTGTATATGTAAGTGCATGTGGTTTGTATATGTAAGTGTATGTGGTTTGTATATGTAAGTGTATGTGGTTTGTATATGAAAGTGTATGTGGTTTGTATATGTAAGTGTATGTGGTTTGTATATGTAAGTGTATGTGGTTTGTATATGTAAGTGTATGTGGTTTGTATATGTAAGTGTATGTGGTTTGTATATGTAAGTGTATGTGGTTTGTATATGTAAGTGTATGTGGTTTGTATATGTAAGTGTATGTGGTTTGTATATGTAAGTGCATGTGGTTTGTATATGTAAGTGTATGTGGTTTGTATATGTAAGTGTATGTGGTTTGTATATGTAAGTGTATGTGGTTTGTATATGTAAGAGTATGTTGTTTGTATATGTAAGTGTATGTGGTTTGTATATGTAAGTGTATGTGGTTTGTATATGAAAGTGTATGTGGTTTGTATATGTAAGTGTATGTGGTTTGTATATGTAAGTGAGTAAATGAAAATATCACTTAATAATCATGGATATTTTTAAGGAATTTTCAATTTGAGGGAATGTATCTCACCGATCCTGCGCCAACATCCATGCGACTTTAGAAGCACAGGTACCGGAGTGTTCATGTCCCAGAATAAAGTGTTTTTTCATTCATTTTTTGTTCTATTATCCTAACTAGTAGAATACTATATATCTCTCTGAATAAATACATGCTTAGGATTGATCCCTGAAGACAAGATCATTCAAATAAATAAATTGACATTCACTCACTGCTATATTCTGCGACCACTTGACCAGAAGATTCATCGAAGACAGCCTAATCTGCTGCGGTGGATATACGATGGGAGCAAGAAGGACCGCTGCATCCATCTTCTTGCAGTATTCTGGCAGTCTAGAGCAGAGGATGAAGAAGACCGATGTTCCCATGGAATGGCCTACATAGAGCAGCTTCTGTCTCTGTGTTATCGACAGGATATAGTCCATCAAAGCTGGTAGATCTTTCAGTCCGATCTCTTCAATGCTAAAAAATCAACAAACTATATTTAAGCAAACTTAAACAATTAATAGTTTTGGCAAAGAATGACCACAAAGGTCACAGAGACTTTTACTGTGTTTTTAAGGTCTTGTAAAAAACATTAAAATGATTTTGCCTCTCTATGTAATTAACAAAAACCGATTCAAAAGAACAAAACTAAATCTTTCGAAGCTTTAAACACTTATTTCTCTGATTGACATTGCCCCATCAAAAATTGCATCAGAACCTTTATTGCCGAGAATTTAGTAAGCTTCTGAATGGTAACTATCCACTTACCACGGTTTTCCAACTGTTTTCAATATTTTTTAGAAAATATACCGAGATTGGAAAACTTTTCATGTCCTGTTAATAACATTGTTTTTTCCTAATAATTCCTTACCCTAGTAGTCAAGCTATGCCTGACTCGCAAGAGACAACATGACGAGAGGACTTCCTAACAAGGAAAGCCCCTGATGAGGTGTGAATAAAGCATGAAACATTTTAGGGGCAGGGATGGCTTTGAGAGGTCAGGCAAGGGAGAAAGTACTTAATGTTTATGAATATTTATTTAATGATAAGGCTAAAAACAATTAAGCTATACCCTGTTCAAATATATGGTTTAGTTGGAGGGAAAAGGTGGTGGCCTATATTCCCAAAAAAGAAGAAGAAATTGGCGGTCAAATTCTCTCTGTTAAAAACGTATCGCTAGGAGGTTTAAAACGTTTTTAGTCTTAGCTTTGGCTAAGAATTGATAAATATTAGACACCATTTCCTTTGTCTGACCTCTCAAAGTCTTCCCTAGTCTTAAACGATACATAATGAGTTTTTATAATTTTTCAAGTATAGTGTTGTTCCTTGCAAATGGTGAAACCGTCGGGAATATTTCCCTCAAATGTTCGCGCATGCGGCGTTGAAGTTTTCAGTATATCTGAACAGGCTATAGAAGATGGCCAATACATAGGTTTGATAACATTTTTCATCTGACTAGGGTAAATATCTTGATAGTTTACAAACAGCCTCCTAAAACACTAATCAGCTGCCGCCAGTAATTAAAATTAGCAATTCTAACGAGGAAAGTTAAATAAACAAGGGTAAACCTGAAGGAGTGCGTCCTCAACACCGATTTTCTTCAAAGTTTGCACTATAACGTATTTTCATGCACTAAACACGAATCTGTTGAAAAAAATTGTTGTTCTCAACCAGGAAAGAAGTTATTTTAAGGTAAAAATGCAGTAAGCAGCCCTCCAAGTAAAAATGCAGTTTCCAGCCCTCCAAACCGATTTCTTTCAAATTTTGCACAATAACGTATTTTGATGCACTAAACACGAATACGATAAAAAAAAACGTCGGATTTAACTAGGAAAAAAGTTATTAAGCACTTAAGTTCACTGTTATGCAGGTTATGAGAGCTAATGTAAACAACTAAATTTGTGACGACTTTAAGGCATAAATGAAGACTTTAAGGCATACATGCTATGCGTTTCCGCTCGCTCAAGAAGATAACAAAACCCCAGTCAATCCAACTCGCTAAAATTAATAGAATATAATATTAAGCACTAAAGTTAGGAAGGTTATAAAACTAGGCGTCATCAGCGTATTTGTAAACACGCGCATGCGCAGATATGTAACATTGGGAAACAGAGAACTTTCATTTGAAATGTTCAGAAACCATTTATTCGAAAATATTGTCAATTTTAAGGGCATCGTCACCTGTCGCTTAAGGGCATACGTGCTATGCGTTTCCGCTCGCTACGCTCGCTCAAGAAGATAACAAAACCCCAGTCAATCCAACTCGCTATAATTAATAGCTCTCATAACCTGCATAACAGTGAACTTAAGTGCTTAATAACTTCTTTCCTAGTTAAATCCGACGTTTTTTTTATCGTATTCGTGTTTAGTGCATCAAAATACGTTATTGTGCAAAATTTGAAAGAAATCGGTTTGGAGGGCTGGAAACTGCATTTTTACCAAGATTTTAAATCCTCTGTTCACTCCCGTAACACCCGATCTCGTCCTTCCGATCTTTGTATTCCTTCCCACCGTACTGCATTATTCGAAAAGTCATTTGTTACCCGTGCCACCTCGCTATGGAATTCCTTACCTCTTGTCTGTCCGCCATTCTACCAGCCTAGAAACCTTTAAATCCCAACTCTTCCACCACTTTTTATCTCTTCAAGATTTACCCACTGTTCACTATTCTGTACAATAGTATTTATTTAAATAGATATTCTGTACACTGAAAATTATTCCTGTGGGACATGTGTCACGGAATAAGAAAACAATTTTATTCCATTTAATTTCAAACATGTGTATTATGATTTGAGTAAATTGCCAATTCTGTTGAATGTTCATACCTGAAGTCCCAGTAATTGAAGTCGCTTTCTCCTGAAGGTAGGTAGGTATGGTTGTGACTGTAGACGTTCCCACGCTGATTGGGGATCCAGACGTCGTAATTATTGTCTGCGAGGACTGTAGCTGAAGCAGAGAACGGATAAATCAATGAGAGAAGTTATTAATTAATAATTAAGTTCAAATTTAGGTAAAAATGCAGTTTCGCGCCCTCCAAACCGATTTCTTTCAAATTTTGCACAAAAACGTATTTTGATGCACTAAACACGAATACGATAAAAAAAACAAAAAAAAAAAACGTCGGATTTAACTAGGAAAGAAGTTATTAAGCACTAAAGTTCACTGTTATGCAGGTTATGAGAGCTATTAATTATAGCGAGTTGGATTGACTGGGGTTTTGTTATCTTCTTGAGCGAGCGGAAATGCATAGCACGTATGCCCTTAAGCGACTGGTGAGGATGCCCTTAAAATTAACAATATTTTCGAATAAATGGTTTCTGAACATTTCAAATGAGAGTTCTCTGTTTCCCAATGTTACATATCTGCGCATGCGCGTGTTTACAAATACGCTGATGACGCCTAGTTTTATAACCTTCCTAACTTTAGTGCTTAATATTCTATTCTATTAATTTTAGCGAGTTGGATTGACTGGGGTTTTGTTATCTTCTTGAGCGAGCGGAAACGCATAGCATGTATGCCTTAAAGTCGTCATTTATGCCTTAAAGTCGTCACAAATTTAGTTGTTTACATTAGCTCTCATAACCTGCATAACAGTGAACTTAAGTGCTTAATAACTTCTTTCCTAGTTAAATCCGACGTTTTTTTTTTATCGTATTCGTGTCTAGTGCATCAAAATACGTTATTGTGCAAAATTTGAAAGAAATCGGTTTGGAGGGCGTGAAACTGCATTTTTACCCAATATATCTGCCCTAGCCTAATCTATCCCTTACAATGTGCTCCTATAAAGGACATAACCCTTTCCTTTCTTGAAAATGTAGACAAAATTCTACGAAGTGCAGTAAAGGAGATATTGGCACTGCCCACTGATTGCCCAGACGCAATGTTATATGCACCCAGAAGTGTTCGCGGTCTGGGTCTTGTCAAGGCGAAGTGGGAGGCATACCTCCAGCATATAAACATTGTAAATAAACTTCTAGAAGATGGCAATGAATATGTCTTGACAACTAGAAATCTGGAAGAGGAAAAGAAAGAATGTTTCAAGAAACTAGACAAAGAAGGGGATGAAGTCAGCAAACTTCGAAGGATACTAAGGGAAGACTCTTTTCATAAATGCTGTGAGCTTCCGTTAAAGGGTAAGGGCGTGGTTCTCTTCTCTCAATATAAAAAAAGTAATTCCTGGATGTCGAAGGAAATAGGAATGTCTTGCAGCGAATGGAGCACAGCCATCAAGCTGAATTACAACTCAATTCCAGTCCGAACGATTCCTGGCAGAAGCTCAGGATTCCGTTGCAGAGCCTGCAACGAGCCTGA
The DNA here is from genome assembly GCA_946811695.1 of Gonocerus acuteangulatus. Classification (NCBI taxonomy): domain Eukaryota; kingdom Metazoa; phylum Arthropoda; class Insecta; order Hemiptera; family Coreidae; genus Gonocerus; species Gonocerus acuteangulatus. The sequence goes on from OX328126.1 coordinate 90,626,841, forward strand.
AACTCTCCCCCACGTCCTGGGCGTCTGTCAGAAATCAAAACTTCTAAGAATAAATCGACATCATAAGGTGCGAACCTATGTTGCTGATTTGTTCAGGAAGAAAACTGGATTTGAGGTGTATGAAGAAGTGAGCTGCATAGCCGAAGATGGTTCCACAAGAAGGGCAGACATTGTAGTCATAGATCGTCAGGCATCCACCGGAATTATTTCGGATCCAACTGTGAGGTTTAAGATAGACGAGAATAAGCCCTTATCAGTTGACAAAGAAAAGAAGTCCATTTATGAAAAGTGTATTCCCTATTTCCGTAGAAGTTATAATATCAAAAATTGGGAGGTAATTGGTCTTCTGTTTGGAGCAAGAGGTTCCATGCCTTCATTTCTCCAAAATGTGTTCAAAAGATGGAATTTAAAATGTGTCTATGAATCACTCGGACGTTCCATCCTGAAGGATTCCATAAGGAACGTCAACAACCACTTATACGGCTGAAGAAAAGAAACAATGAATAATGTAAGAAAATCGAAGAAAATAAGAATTACATCCGGGGGAAAAAAAAACAATTAATAAAATAAATTAAACATAATGAGGCCAATTGATGACTTACACACAGGTCGGTTGCTTATTATCATTCCAAAGAGAATAAATGGTATGCACAAATTAATAAAATAAATTAAACATCATGAAGGCAATTGATGACTTACATACAGGTCGGTTGCTTATTATCATTCCAAAGAGAATAAATGGTATGCACAAATTAATAAAATAAATTAAACATCATGAAGCCAATTGATGACTTACACACAGGTCGGTTGCTTATTATCATTCCAAAGAGAATAAATGGTATGCACAAATTAATAAAATAAATTAAACATCATGAAGACAATTGATGACTTACACACAGGTCGGTTGCTTATTATCATTCCAAAGAGAATAAATGGTATGCACAAATTAATGAAATAAATTAAACATCATGAAGCCAATTGATGACTTACACACAGGTCGGTTGCTTATTATCATTCCAAAGAGAATAAATGGTATGCACAAATTAATAAAATAAATTAAACATCATGAAGCCAATTGTTGCCTTACACATAGGTCGGTTGATTATTATCATTCCAAAGAGAATAAATGGTATGCAAAAATTAATAAAATAAATTAAACATCATGAAGCCAATTGATGACTTACACACAGGTCGGTTGCTTATTATCATTCCAAAGAGAATAAATGGTATGCACAAATTAATAAAATAAATTAAACATCATGAAGCCAATTGATGACTTACACACAGGTCGGTTGCTTATTATCATTCCAAAGAGAATAAATGGTATGCACAAATTAATAAAATAAATTAAACATCATGAAGCCAATTGATGACTTACACACAGGTCGGTTGCTTATTATCATTCCAAAGAGAATAAATGGTTGCACAAATTAATGAAATAAATTAAACATCATGAAGCCAATTGATGACTTACACACAGGTCGGTTGCTTATTATCATTCCAAAGAGAATAAATGGTATGCACAAATTAATAAAATAAATTAAACATCATGAAGCCAATTGGTGCCTTACACATAGGTAGGTTGATTATTATCATTCCAAAGAGAATAAATGGTATGCAAAAATTAATAAAATAAATTAAACATCATGAAGCCAATTGATGACTTACACACAGGTCGGTTGCTTATTATCATTCCAAAGAGAATAAATGGTATGCACAAATTAATAAAATAAATTAAACATCATGAAGCCAATTGTTGCCTTACACATAGGTCGGTTGATTATTATCATTCCAAACAGAATAAATGGTATGCAAAAATTAATAAAATAAATTAAACATCATGAAGCCAATTGATGACTTACACACAGGTCGGTTGCTTATTATCATTCCAAAGAGAATAAATGGTATGCACAAATTAATAAAATAAATTAAACATCATGAAGCCAATTGATGACTTACACACAGGTCGGTTGCTTATTATCATTCCAAAGAGAATAAATGGTATGCACAAATTAATAAAATAAATTAAACATCATGAAGCCAATTGATGACTTACACACAGGTCGGTTGCTTATTATCATGCCAAAGAGAATAATTGGTATGCACAAATTAATGAAATAAATTAAACATCATGAAGCCAATTGTTGACTTACATACACGTCGGTTGCTTATTATCATTCCAAAGAGAATAAATAGTATGCACAAATTAATGAAATAAATTAAACATCATGAAGCCAATTGTTGCCTTACACACAGGTCGGTTGCTTATTATCATTCCAAAGAGAATAAATGGTATGCACAAATTAATAAAATAAATTAAACATCATGAAGCCAATTGATGACTTACACACAGGTCGGTTGCTTATTATCATTCCAAAGAGAATAAATAGTATGCACAAATTAATGAAATAAATTAAACATCATGAAGCCAATTGTTGCCTTACACACAGGTCGGTTGCTTATTATCATTCCAAAGAGAATAAATGGTATGCACAAATTAATAAAATAAATTAAACATCATGAAGCCAATTGATGACTTACACACAGGTCGGTTGCTTATTATCATTCCAAAGAGAATAAATAGTATGCACAAATTAATGAAATAAATTAAACATCATGAAGCCAATTGTTGCCTCACACACAGGTCGGTTGCTTATTATCATTCCAAAGAGAATAAATGGTTGCACAAATTAATGAAATAAATTAAACATCATGAAGCCAATTGATGACTTACACACAGGTCGGTTGCTTATTATCATTCCAAAGAGAATAAATGGTATGCACAAATTAATAAAATAAATTAAACATCATGAAGCCAATTGATGACTTACACACAGGTCGGTTGCTTATTATCATTCCAAAGAGAATAAATGGTATGCACAAATTAATAAAATAAATTAAACATCATGAAACCAATTGATGACTTACACACAGGTCGGTTGCTTATTATCATTCCAAAGAGAATAAATGGTATGCACAAATTAATAAAATAAATTAAACATCATGAAGCCAATTGTTGCCTCACACACAGGTCGGTTGCTTATTATCATTCCAAAGAGAATAAATGGTTGCACAAATTAATGAAATAAATTAAACATCATGAAGCCAATTGATGACTTACACACAGGTCGGTTGCTTATTATCATTCCAAAGAGAATAAATGGTATGCACAAATTAATAAAATAAATTAAACATCATGAAGCCAATTGATGACTTACACACAGGTCGGTTGCTTATTATCATTCCAAAGAGAATAAATGGTATGCACAAATCTATATATATAAAAATCACGTGTCTGTTTTTCTGTTTGTTTGTTCCTTATACAAATCCACACCGTTTGACTGATATTGACCAAACTTCGCACATAGATACGTCTTGATCCGGGAAATCTCGTAGTCTAGCTCAAAATCTTCTAGGATTCACAGTTCGGGAGTTACGCCTTCGAAAATGTCATTTATGAAGGAGTAAATTCTCCGAAATAGCCATTTTCTTCCAGTGTTGCAACTTCTTCAAAGAAGAAAGGCAATACAAAACTTTTTTTTTTTTGGGCGGAAAGTTTTTCTTTTGCAAAATAACTGATTACTTTTGTTTTGTTTATATTGTTTGTTTATCTAAATGGTAGGTTTACATTCTCAGAGTTTGGACAAGATCTGATTTTAAGATCAATTTTCTTAATATCAGATCAATTTTCTTCATATCAAATCTATTTTGATTTGATTGCCTAGGGCAACGCTGGGCTCTAACCAGAATACGGAGTAATATCGTATAAGTAAGTATATCATAAAAATGTTCTGTGTTTATCTAATCATAATTTGGACTAATATCATATAGGTAAGTATTCATGTTTCTATTCAAAACTTCAACATTTTCAATACTTTTATTAAGAGGCGCTTTTATATTATTTCTATAGTAGAGAAGGAAGGTTGCAATGTCGGTTATATGAATGTCGGTTATGAAGTAATCTCTCACTCGCTGTTTCTCTTAAATTAATAAATGAATATGTTTGTACTGGTATTTGATGGAGAGGGTTGTAGTATATGGAAAAACGCTTAACTTTATTTAATTCAAAAAACTGAAATGAAACATCAAGGAATCAAGTTTTGAACTTCAAGTACATTTAAGGGAGTAAAGAATCAGTTTATCTGGACCTGATATAAATTTATAAAACTTGTGTTGTAAAATGAATCGTGTCCCTTTTGAAAAAAGTAGGAACAAGGCTAAAAGTATTTTGGAATTGTTGACGGTGATGTATGTGGACCTTTTCTAACTATGAGTCTCAAAGGTGAAATATATTTTGTTTCATTTATAGATGATTATAGTAAGATTGCTAGGATTTAAACTATTAAACCTAAAACAGAAGTTTTTCATTCCTTTGTTCAATAAGTAAATGAGGTTAAAAACTTAGGAAATAAGAGAATTGGTATTATGAGATGTGACATTGGTAAGGAATATTTAAATAGTAAGAATTATGACTACCAAAAAAAAAGTGTATAAAAATTAATCCTTGCCCCACATATGTTCATGAATTAAACGGTGTTTGTGTGTGATTTACTAGAACAATATATCTCATTGCTTACTGGCAGAAGCTATTGTAGAAAAAAATGTTGGCCAGAAATGGTCAGTGCAGCAACTTATTTGAAAAATCTCTCTTTAGCTAACACCATTGAGAATAAAATACCCTATGAAATATTTTTTTGAAAGGATCCAGATGTTTCTAACTTTAATTTATATGGTAGTAAAGATTTTGTTAGGAAACCAGAACAAATAACTTCTAAATGGGATAAAAAGGTGAATATGTGCATTTTAATCGGTTATAGTGATGTGGGATATAAAGTACTTTTGAATAATAAAATCATTGTCGCTAGGCATGTTTATGTTATCCAAGAAAACATAAGCTGTATTGGATTGGCTAAAGGGTGAATCTGATAAAGATCAAGCGATTGTGATTTTTGTGTAAAAGCTACAGATAGAGAAATAGGTAGTTTGAAACAAAATAATGCTTGAGATTTTGTTGAAAATAAAAAAAGTTGAAGATATCAAAAGGATTTAATGTTGAACAGATGGATGTAGAGACTACATTCTTAAATGATCATTTAGAACGAAAATCCACCATTGGTTTTCTTATTAGGTTATTTAGTAATGCATTATACTGTAAATCGATTAAACAAAAAGATGTTACGGAAGAGTCTACATTTGCAGAATATGTAGCTTTAAGTGAAGTTTATAGTTCTAAGACTTTCCAAAAAGATAGAAATTTTTGTTTTATACATAATGAACTTCTAAAACATAAAGATTTTTTTTTTTTAAACTCCTTTGTAAAAAATGTCATTTTGTTAGGGACTTAAATTTATGAACTTAAAATTAATCCTCTTACATACATATGCAAATTGTTATATTTAACTTATTTTTTTATTTGCATATAGATAGATGTACATAATAAATTACATAAATGTTTATAATCATACAAATGAATGTATATAAATTAATTAATTTTCACCACATTTTGAAACATTATTTTATTATTATAAGAGCTGTGTGGTTTAGCAACCCTATTAATTTGGGCAGCCTCACTTTAATTTTTTTTTTTTAATAAAGGGTTCTTCTTCTTATAATATTTCTTTTGCATGCTATTTTTTTTTTTTTTTTTTTTTTTTTTTTGCAGATAAATTAATGTATTGAAATATTATTTTTATAAGAAGAGGAAGTCACGTGAATTGTGGTGTTCTAATAAATAAATAAGTAATTAAATTGTCCATGCAATTTTTTATTAATTTAATATCCATAATAATTTAATCATTATATTCTGAGATATGCTTTCGTTTGTCTGAGATAGTTATATCCTCTGACTGTCACCATTTAGTCAGAGAGCTGGTAACGCACGTTTCATGAAGTGTTTTATGCACCTTGGAATTTTGCTGTATTGCACATACCTTGGAACACCAGGTACTGCACATAGGGGAAAGGTGTTAAAAAAATATGTCAAATATATAAAAATGGTATTTTATTCAGAAGCCAACAATATTTAATGTATAATTAAGGCAAGTTGCTTTATTTCTAGAACTACCACTACTGTCCTGTCCTGATGATTGGTGCTCTCACTCACTCTTACGGTTACACGCAGTGTATTGCAGTCTATCATCGGCTGAATTTATTTTCATGTTTGCTGATTACTAATCCTCACAAAAAGTGTCTGTCCTTTTGTAATTATTTTCAATTATGGTGTTTAAATAGCAGTGTGAATAAAAGACTTCATTTAATATTACAAAAAACCCACTTCGTTTTTTTTTTATATGTTATCCCCCTTAAAAGTGTCTGCCTTATATATTATTAATTATAGAATTGCCTTAATTTTACATTAAAGAATTATGGCTTCTGAATAAAACAGTATTTTTGGCCCATAGTTTGTTACTTATTACCATGCGCAGTACCAGGTGTTTCAAGGTATGTCCAGCAACCACATACTTACCTATTTATCTACACTAGAGACCCACTATTGCAAAATTTTAAGGCACATAAAACACTTGAAAAGTGTGTTACCAGCTCTTGGACTAAATGTTTAAATACGGTTGCAATTCTGGTAAAAATATTGTTGCTCGCCAAGTCAATGTCGTTATTGAAATTCCCAAATACCTTTAATTCATTGTTGTCTATAACTGCAAAAAAAAAAAAATATCTTAAATTTGTTTTTATTCTTAGAGGCCCCTATTTCCTATGATAGAAGGACTATCCTCATAGAAGAGCTCATGAACCATAAAATTTGAAACAGTAGCTTTAATAGAAAGGAAAAAAAAGTGAACAAAAATATGTGAAAGTGTATTTGAAACAACAAACTATGTTTTTAAAACTTTCCTTTTGGCATAAATAACATAAACCCTGCCCCATTTACCTACTTTTTCATTCATAAAAAAAACTCAGTTACTGATTATTAAATGAACAGGTAAACAATATAACACATTAATATTATATTTGTGCAACATTGAGGTTTTAGCTTTAGATGCAAAGCCCTTTAAATAAATAAATATTATATTTAAAAAAAAAAAATCAATGAAAATAAAGAATATAGTTTCAGTTATAGATTATTACAACTTATAACTAATCATAACCTTAATTAAATGCCTCATTTTTATTGCTATTTTTTTATGAATATTTATTTATGGACCATATATTTTTTTTTCTTTAAAAAAATTAAACACAGGGAGTTTGGTTTGGATTTTCTTTAAAACGGTATTGCAATTAAATTATTTGGAATCATTTAACTGTAATACCATTTTAAAATAAGGGTACTTTTTTAAATAAGTATACTTTTTAAAATAAGGGTACTTTTTAAAAAATAAGGATTAATTTATTTTCCACCCCACTTTCTCTAAAAAAATGGAAAATAATTTTTTCAGCCGAGCACTCAATTTATAATCTTATATTCTCATGATTTGGACAAATATCATATAATAATTAAATTTTTTTAATATATAATATAAAGTAGGCGTACCATGGAAGCTGGGTTACAACTATTTAATATGAAGCATGTGTAGCATGGTACGCCCGGCTACAGATATTTAATATAAATTAGGTGTAGCATTGCACACCGGGTAACAGCTAGTTAATAAAATAAATTAAACATCATGAAGCCAATTGTTGCCTTACACACAGGTCGGTTGCTTATTATCATTCCAAAGAGAATAAATGGTATGCACAAATTAATAAAATAAATTAAACATCATGAAGCCAATTGTTGCCTTACACACAGGTCGGTTGCTTATTATCATTCCAAAGAGAATAAATGGTATGCACAAATTAATAAAATAAATTAAACATCATGAAGCCAATTGTTGCCTTACACACAGGTCGGTTGCTTATTATCATTCCAAAGAGAATAAATGGTATGCACAAATTAATAAAATAAATTAAACATCATGAAGCCAATTGTTGCCTTACACACAGGTCGGTTGCTTATTATCATTCCAAAGAGAATAAATGGTATGCACAAATTAATAAAATAAATTAAACATCATGAAGCCAATTGATGACTTACACACAGGTCGGTTGCTTATTATCATTCCATAGAGAATAAATGGTATGCACAAATTAATAAAATAAATTAAACATCATGAAGCCAATTGATGACTTACACACAGGTCGGTTGCTTATTATCATTCCAAAGAGAATAAATGGTATGCACAAATTAATAAAATAAATTAAACATCATGAAGCCAATTGATGACTTACACACAGGTCGGTTGCTTATTATCATTCCAAAGAGAATAAATGGTATGCACAAATTAATAAAATAAATTAAACATCATGAAGCCAATTGTTGCCTTACACACAGGTCGGTTGCTTATTATCATTCCAAAGAGAATAAATGGTATGCACAAATTAATAAAATAAATTAAACATCATGAAGCCAATTGTTGCCTTACACACAGGTCGGTTGCTTATTATCATTCCAAAGAGAATAAATGGTATGCACAAATTAATGAAAAAAAAAAAAAAAATAAATAAATAAATAAAATTGTCCTTGGAATAATAAGAAAGCTGTCGCCGTATATGGTCAGCCATCAGTTGTTTTTCATTCATTCATTCATATTTGAGCTAAGGGTCGTTTAATGATTAATTTACAAAGGTATTATACTAATATATGTAAGTAAAATTGTATAATTCTACACTAAAGTGTTTCTGAGATATAGGCGATGGAATATCAATTTGTAGTACTCACTCACTCACATTATTAGGCACTTCTCGAAAAGCTAGGGACTTGTTATTTTGCTGGATGATAGGCATTAGAGTTTTATTAACGAAAAACATAGAAAAATCTTGAAAATGTGTGTTTGACGTGGGGGCAGTTTTGTGCTTGTTGTTCCTTCGAAAACTCTAAATTCACCTACAAAAAGTAAGTCCCCCCCCAAAAAAGAAACTAACGTTGAAAAGAAAGCCAAGTTCCCGGCCATGCCCAAAAACGGTTTACCTATGAAAGTTATGTGGGTCCATTCACAATGTTTCCTCATATACTTTAGACTATATTTTCAATCCTATCAATACCCTTTCTTCCATCACTATCTCCTTACGTCTCCATCTTGTTTATTATCTATTCCTTGTTTCCAACTCCTTCCATCTCCAGCCTGCAAATTAGCCCTATTTCCGAATATATGATAAGCACACTATATATCAAGCAACCCAATGTAATTCGGCAGGCCGTTTTATTTCCTTTTAAATAAAGTTTTCCTGCTTTTTTTGAGCGAAATTATAAATATCTCATCGCTTTGTGGCGGAGAACTATTAGAAGCATCTAGGACAAATACCCATTTGTGGTAGTTGTTCCTTCAAGACCTCGTAACACATTCACGGCAAACTGGTAGGATTCCTCCTCACGGTCTCTTAGGCATGCCTTACGCTTACCATGATTTCGCAACCGATTTTTATGTCGTTGTTTGGATTATGCCTTACGTCTTGAGAATGTTTCAAATCAATCCTCCATTTTGGAGTAACAAAAAACGAATATTTTAACAACTTTTAGTTTTTTTTCTCCTCGAAAAAGTTTATAGATTTCCATTTGAATCTCTACGTCAAAATAAAAATACAAATAATAACTGGAAGTCTAAGCACATTAGCCGTAAACGCTGTTTTTTGGGGGGGGGGGGGGGGGGTTTATTTCACCCATAAACTGACTACTAGTAGACGGATTCTGCAGGTTAACAAAGTAGCTATCGCTTGTGGCAAAATCATATATGTACGGCCTTCTCCAGCGGTTTACAGAAAATAATTACATGAATAATACCGCTGGAGAATGCCCTATCTAAGACACCAATAATTCTCCCCAGCGAAAGAACACACACACATATATATATATATATATATATATATATATATATATATATATATATATATACATAATTTGTGAGGTTTCTTCGCTGGGGAGAATTATTCGTGTTCTTCATGCGGCATTCTCCAGCGGTCTGTTTTTTAGCGTGATATTTTGCAGAAATCCTATTCTTCAGACGGTTGTCCATTTTAAACTTTTTTAGTTTGTTATTTTTAAATAACCTATAATAAATTGAGCTTATTTTAACATATATGGCGCTTTCGGATATGCATTCTTGTAGCGTCGCCTGTTGACAACGTGTAGTGCCGTTATATATATATATATATATAATAATAACCGTTATGATATTTATTTATTTATATATATTATATACTTTAATATATTGTTGAAACAACGATACAACAAGACGTAACGGGAGCCAGTGACATACCAAGATTGTACTGTCGTTCCATGAGTACCCACAAGTCTGAGGTTGCAAGGTTCCCGTGCATAGCTAGGACAGGTGTACCTCCTGGTCTGGGGATCCTAAACATTATGAGTATGTAGCCATCCTCTGTCGTCACGACATGTTCCTCGCCTCTCATGTTCAAGTCCGCCAGGTAGTCCACCTGCAAAACGAAACAATAATGTTCAGTTCTTAAGGCTTTTGGTATTTGCAGGCACATTAAAGATTCCTGGATCGTTAACCTTAGTACTTGTCATTAGTGCATATCAAGGCCAGCAAAGTGACAAGTATTCGTTCACACGTTGGTGGACAAGTGCGTTCATTACGGTTCGTCCAAACTTGTCAAACTCATTAAACTGGATAAGTGAGGAGTACTCAATGTCAAGTACTCGCTCACTAGTTGGTGGGCAAGTGATTTCATTACGGTCCGTTCAAACTTATCAAACTCATTAACGTGGATAAGTGAGAAGTACTTAATGACAAGTGCTCGTTCACACGTTGGTGGTCATGTGCCTTCATTACGGTCCGTCCAAAATTATCAAACTAATTAGCGTGTCTAAGTGAGAAGTACTCAATGACAAGTGCTCGTTCACACGTTTGTGGTCATGTGCCTTCATTACGGTCCGTCCAAACTTATCAAACTAATTAACGTGGATAAGTGAGAAGTACTCAATGACAAGTGGAGGACAGTGCGGTCCGTTCAGAACTAACTGGTCACTAAACATTTGTTGGGCTGTTTGCTCGGTTTGAATGACAAGGACTGCTGTACTTTAGAATAGTGGTGGATGTGCTTAATTGTCGCTTAGTAAATAGAATACGTTTTCATTTGCCACTAAAAAATAACCTGTTAATGTCCCTCCTGATAGCGGCATACTGCTTACAATCCTTACTTTTTAGAAGCTATATGAATACACACAGATAATAATAATGTTTACTTTATTATAATATATTATAATAAAGCAGTATGTCCCTCCTGATAGCGGCATACTGCTTACAATCCTTACTTTTTAGAAGCTATATGAATACACACAGATAATAATAATGTTTACTTTATTATAATATATTATAATAAAGCAGTATGTCCCTCCTGATAGCGGCATACTGCTTACAATCCTTACTTCTTAGAAGCTCTATGAATACACACAGATAATAATAATGTTTACTTTATTATAATATATTATAATAAAGCAGTATGTCCCTCCTGATAGCGGCATACTGCTTACAATCCTTACTTCTTAGAAGCTCTATGAATACACACAGATAATAATAATGTTTACTTAGTATAATATATTATAATAAAGCAGTATGTCCCTCCTGATAGCGGCATACTGCTTACAATCCTTACTTTTTAGAAGCTATATGAATACAGACAGATAATAATAATGTTTACTTTATTATAATGTATTATAATAAAGCAGTAAGTCCCTCCTGATAGCGGCATACTGCTTACAATCCTTACTTTTTAGAAGCTCTATGAATACACACAGATAATAATAATTTTTACTTTATTACAATATATTATAATAAAGCAGTATGTCCCTCCTGATAGCGGCATACTGCTTACAATCCTTACTTCTTAGAAGCTCTATGAATACACACAGATAATAATAATGTTTACTTTATTATAATAAAGCAGTATGTCCCTCCTGATAGCGGCATACTGCTTACAATCCTTACTTCTTAGAAGCTCTATGAATACACACAGATAATAATAATGTTTAGTTTATTATAATATATTATAATAAAGCAGTATGTCCCTCCTGATAGCGGCATACTGCTTACAATCCTTACTTTTTAGAAGCTCTATGAATACACACAGATAATAATAATGTTTACTTTATTATAATATATTATAATAAAGCAGTATGTCCCTCCTGATAGCGGCATACTGCTTACAATCCTTACTTCTTAGAAGCTCTATGAATACACACAAATAATAATAATGTTTACTTTATTATAATATATTATGATAAAGCAGTATGTCCCTCCTGATAGCGGCATACTGCTTACAATCCTTACTTTTTAGAAGCTCTATGAATACACACAGATAATAATAATGTTTACTTTATTATAATATATTATAATAAAGCAGTATGTCCCTCCTGATAGCGGCATACTGCTTACAATCCTTACTTTTTAGAAGCTATATGAATACAGACAGATAATAATAATGTTTACTTTATTATAATATATTATAATAAAGCAGTATGTCCCTCCTGATAGCGGCATACTGCTTACAATCCATACTTTTTAGAAGCTCTATGAATACACACAGATAATAATAATGTTTACTTTATTATAATATATTATAATAAAGCAGTATGTCCCTCCTGATAGCGGCATACTGCTTACAATCCTTACTTCTTAGAAGCTCTATGAATACACACAGATAATAATAATGTTTACTTTATTATAATATATTATAATAAAGCACTATGTCCCTCCTGATAGCGGCATACTGCTTACAATCCTTACTTCTTAGAAGCTCTATGAATACACACAGATAATAATAATGTTTACTTTATTATAATATATTATAATAAAGCAGTATGTCCCTCCTGATAGCGGCATACTGCTTACAATCCTTACTTCTTAGAAGCTCTATGAATACACACAGATAATAATAATGTTTACTTTATTATAATATATTATAATAAAGCAGTATGTCCCTCCTGATAGCGGCATACTGCTTACAATCCTTACTTTTTAGAAGCTCTATGAATACACACAGATAATAATAATGTTTACTTTATTATAATATATTATAATAAAGCAGTATGTCCCTCCTGATAGCGGCATACTGCTTACAATCCTTACTTTTTAGAAGCTCTATGAATACGCACAGATAATAATAATGTTTACTTTATTATAATATATTGTAATAAAGCAGTATGTCCCTCCTGATAGCGGCATACTGCTTACAATCCTTACTTTTTAGAAGCTCTATGAATACGCACAGATAATAATAATGTTTACTTTATTATAATATATTATAATAAAGCAGTATGTCCCTCCTGATAGCGGCATACTGCTTACAATCCTTACTTTTTAGAAGCTATATGAATACACACAGATAATAATAATGTTTACTTTATTATAATATATTATAATAAAGCAGTATGTCCCTCCTGATAGCGGCATACTGCTTACAATCCTTACTTCTTAGAAGCTCTATGAATACACACAGATAATAATAATGTTTACTTTATTATAATACATTATAATAAAGCAGTATGTCCCTCCTGATAGCGGCATGCTGCTTACAATCCTTACTTTTTAGAAGCTCTATGAATACACACAGATAATAATAATGTTTACTTTATTATAATATATTATAATAAAGCAGTATGTCCCTCCTGATAGCGGCATACTGCTTACAATCCATACTTTTTAGAAGCTCTATGAATACGCACAGATAATAATAATGTTTACTTTATTATAATATATTATAATAAAGCAGTATGTCCCTCCTGATAGCGGCATACTGCTTACAATCCTTACTTTTTAGAAGCTCTATGAATACGCACAGATAATAATAATGTTTACTTTATTATAATATATTATAATAAAGCAGTATGTCCCTCCTGATAGCGGCATACTGCTTACAATCCTTACTTTTTAGAAGCTATATGAATACACACAGATAATAATAATGTTTACTTTATTATAATATATTATAATAAAGCAGTATGTCCCTCCTGATAGCGGCATACTGCTTACAATCCTTACTTCTTAGAAGCTCTATGAATACACACAGATAATAATAATGTTTACTTTATTATAATACATTATAATAAAGCAGTATGTCCCTCCTGATAGCGGCATGCTGCTTACAATCCTTACTTTTTAGAAGCTCTATGAATACACACAGATAATAATAATGTTTACTTTATTATAATATATTATAATAAAGCAGTATGTCCCTCCTGATAGCGGCATTCTGCTTACAATCCTTACTTTTTAGAAGCTATATGAATACACACAGATAATAATAATGTTTACTTTATTATAATATATTATAATTCAGTATTCCAGAACAGAATATAGAAGTAGTTTCATTTTGTTTTCCTTCTGTCCCGTGTATAGGCTTATTTCTGACCCCAACATCAGCTTAATAGCTGATGTTAGAACTATATTATAAAAATATATTAAATCAAGACTACAATAGCCATAAACCCAAAGTAATTATTTCCCATCTGTAATTCCAATCAGACTGAAGGTCAATAAAGAAAACTAATTTACAATTTACACATCTTTATTATTCCATTAGTTTTGCGTTTTATAGACATCTCATCAATCTCAAGTTGCCCCTAAATGATTAAATGAGTGATCGGGATTTGAGTAACGATTACTGATTGATTAATCATATTCTCCAAAACTAATGACTAATGATTAAATGAGTGATCGGGATGTGAGTAACGATTGATGATTGATCAATAACGATTAACTACTTTTATATCAATGATTTTTTATTAACGTTTAGGGATTAAAACATTCTTTGACTAATGATTATGAATGAAAAGTTTTTGGTTATGAATGAAAAGTTAGAAAAATACAAACTCCAATTATTCTTTGTCTTGTTGTTATTAATACATAATAGTTTATGATTTTTTATGAACTTCATAAAATTTCGAAATAATTATTATAAAAAAGGTTTTGACTGATATTTTCAGTCTTGAGCGTAATAGTAATCATAATTACACCAATACTCATATTTTTAAGGCACAAAGCTCAACATTTTCCTCGATCACTTTTCTGAACAATTCTACTTTTTCAAGTCTGTCAAAAGATAAAACACAATTGCTTCATGAAGGAATTATAATCTCCAATGTATATTTGTAAACAACTAGATATTAGCCTAATACAGAAAGCATTTAAAACGTTAGTCATGTCAATCATTAGTACAGACTTTCAATGATTGACGACTAACGAATAGATTGATGACTAATTTCACATTTGATTTGAATTTCACAATTGACCTATGACTAATGATTAATGAGAATAATTTGATCATGACTAATTGTGATAATATTTCATCCCATGATTGATTAGTCATAAGTAAAATGTAATCGATTTGTCAATCGTGTAGTTTATTTGTGCCCTACTCTGCCTCCTAGTCAGGAAAGATCTGATGCCTTTACTATATTCCCCCCAAAAAAACGTTGCCCTTAGTTGGGATCGAACCAACGACCTCTGTCACGAAATGCGTCTTAAAAGCCACCGGGCGTCTATAATTTAAAATAAATAATCTCGCTGTATAAACCTTTATTGAAACATGAGGCCATCAAGAGTTGATTATGCGCACTCAATGGATAAATATGCTTAACAAGGATGGAGGTTTTTATGTGCGATTCCGTTAATGATCGCCTGCAGACAAGGATTAGCATATTGATAGAAGATAGAATCGAAGAAAAACTAAGGTCATACCTGAACCTTCTTATGCTAATTCACTGGGAGGTGCGCTGAACCAGAATACTGTGCGTGATATAGGTCAATTCCCAGAGGATATGGTTATCATATTATATAGTAAAAACCGGTGGCCGTGAGTGTTAAGACGTGAGCACTTAACACTCCGTGCCAAAGGTCGTGGGTTCGATTCCCAATAAGGGGTGATGGCTTTTCTTTGAAAAAAAAAAAAAGTCATCAGCCCTATCCTAAATAGAAAAGGGTGGTAACCTATAGATAACCCGTCCCAAACTACTTAGTTAATAATAATGGACGTTAAAATTTAAATAAATATAGTAAAAACTAAGTCACGCAGGAAGTGTATACGTAAGCATATTTACCATGTTGATAGACTGATAGGAATTATTTCTGCAGATAGGAGATATTTTTGCTGTTTGAAGGTATATCTGTTAGTGGGAGAAATTTCAGCTTATTGGAGTTACTTCAGCTGAAGGGAGTTCTTTTTGCAGATAGGAAATATTTCAGCTGATGGGAGCTATTTCAAGAGATAGGAGGTATTTCAGCTGATAGAAGTTATATCAGCTGATGGGAGATATTTTAGATGTTTGAAGGAATATCAGTTTGTGGGAGAAATTTACACTTTTAGCGCGGTTCCTCCCTCCCCCATAGGGAGGAACCCCGCTTATAAGGTTGATACAATGAAACAATCCGGAAGTGCCGACTAGAAAATTTTGCGTTTCAGAACCCCTAGAAACCAAAAATAACGGTGGTTCAAATTTGTATATATATATATATGTATATATTTATATATATATATATATATATATATATATATATATATATATATATATATATATATATTTGTCTGTTCGCTCTCTAAATAGAAGACGAATGGTCCGATTTTGATGAAATTTGGAACAAAAATCTGTCGTCCAATTTGAAAGGTCAAGTTCGTTAACCAGCAAAATCCGCCCACTGGAAGATGGCGTTTGGGGCGAAATTCGCGCAAAAAAAATCGTAACGCTTACGTTTTTGAGTTCATAAGCTTGTAAGTACTCTTTTTATAGGCTTCTTGGGCAAGGAAAACGAATGAAACCATTTTCAAGGCGATAGCTTTAACCGTTTTCGAGAAAATTGGAAAAATAGTTTTTGAATACCGTTTTTGGTTTGGGTACTTAGAATCACGGGATTCAGTTGAAACATTATCTGCATGTTCTACTTTCATTAAAACTAATATGTTGAAAGTTATGTTACGTTTGGAGTTAAGGAAGGGTTAGAATAAAATATTTAATGAACAGACATGAAAAGTTTTGGGAACTTCGTATACTTTCATTAATATCTTGAACACGGTTGGGAAATCGTGGTAAGTGGATAGAAACTATTTGAAAGCTTAATAAATTCTCTACAAAAATGATTCTAAAACTATTTTTGATTAGGTTATGTCAATCGGAGAAATAAGTGCTTAAAACTTCAAATACGTCTGTTTTGTTCTTATGAACGGGTTTTTGTCGTTCTTTTTGTAATTTTTGTCTCTTTCCCTTGGTTTTTTATTGCTTTTTATTTTTTTAATTTCTTATGTTGTATTTGTAAGGAAAATGTATGTGTGTGTAAAACAGGATAGGTAAAATGAGACCTATTTTCTGTTGTCAGAAATAATGAAAAGTTTTGGGAACTTCGTATAATTTCTTAATATCTCGAAAACGGTTGAAAATCTTGGGAAGCGAAAGGTTACCATTCGAAAGCTTACTAAATGGTCTACAAGAAAGGTTCTAAAGAAAGTTTTGAATAAGCGATGTCAATCGGAGAAATAAGTGCTTAAAATTTGAAGTAATTGATTTCGTTTATTCGAACAATTCTTTTTGTCTGTTTTTATTCCTATTTTTACATTGCTTATAGTTGGATAATGTATTTGACAATAAAATAGATTAATTAAAATAAGAAAAACAATTCATTGTTAGAAATATATCAGGCTGTACCGTATGAAATGTCAGTTTTGGATTTGCCGATTTCCTTCAAATGTCTTGAAACTGTCGAGGCTCCTAATCCGAGTTCTTTGGCATATTCCCTATTGTTTGCAATTGCTTATAGTAGTCAAATGTATTTGCCAATAAAACAGGATACGTATAATTAGAATATTTTATTTTTGCGGTATCTTGGGGTTCTCAGATCCCTTATGAATATCTATTAGGCCCCCTTCGTATTTTTTCCTTAATATCTCGAAAAGGGTTAGGAGATCGTGGCAATTGAAATGTAACAGTTCGAAAGCTTACTAAATTCTCTACAAAAAATGTTTTACAGAAATGTTTGATGGGGTCGTCACATTAGGAGAAATAAGTGCTTAAAACTTAGTTAGTTTCCTTTATTTAAACGGATCTATTTATGTGTTTCCCGAAGTTTTTTTTTCACTGCTCGTTATTTTTGTACTTGCTTATAGTAGTCTAATGTATTTTTCATTAAATAGGATATGTATAATTAAAAGCATTATTTTGTTTGTTAGAATTCGAAGATGCCGTATGAATATCTAGATTACAGTACTGGTTTTGATTTCGTATTTTAGAATTGTTCTTGGTATTCCCTATTTTCATGTATTACCCTTAGTTCTTTATTGCTAGTAGTTTTTTTTTTTTTTTTTTTTTTTTTATTGATTATAGAATATAAATCTATTTGGCAATAAAATAGGATACGTAAAATTAGAAACAATATTTCGGGTATTTCTGAGCGAAATGCCTTGTAAGATTGTCTACCACCACGAACGGCGTTTTTCCTCTATTTACCTCACATTTTAATTGGTTGCTGTTTTTAGCTTGTTTCCTGCTTCACTTCACAGATAGGAAACACGCTTCTGACGTCGACCCAATGACGTAATCCGAAGTGCCTAATAAATGATTTAACGTTTTAGAACAGGTAGATATCGAAAATAGCTGTTTTTAAATTAGAATCTATTGTTGAGTAATTATATGAATCTTTATACGGCTTTATTAGCCGTATTATTCTATATAGGCTTTATAAGGCAGGAGATACTACTTAATCTTGAAGACTTGTTCTTAGTCCTTCTTTATCAACTAGATAGGCTTTATTAGACATATTATTCTTCATAGGCTTTATTAGACAGGGAATTCTGATAAAATGTCGTGTTGTCGCAGCAAATTGTAATTACGATTTATCTAAGGTCAGGTAACATTAGCGAGTCTACATTGTTAAGATCACCGACGGCGAAGGTAGACAATTGCTATGATTTAGTCTACATATGTATATTAATTCCTAAATGTAGAAAATAAACTTTACAACGGTTAGATACTATGAACGAATAGACAGTCGGTTCAGTCCCAAACAAACAGAGGGTTTACTAGAAATTTACCTGCTAGGAGTTAATCCTCAAGAGAAGTAACCCTTGTAGGGTAATATAACCCAGGTATCTGCCGACACAAATACAAAGCCTTGCAAGAGTAGGTAGAGCAACTTTAAGATTTCGTTCACTAAAATTTCTTAAACTGACCTAGATTCAGACATAACATAACATAAATTATATTGTAAATATTGATAAAGATTAATTAGTTGTCAACATATACATAAATTAGCAATCAACAGTTTTCTTTGTACGACTATTATTAACGACTATTTAGTTATGAGACAATCCATAAATTAGCGATCAAAAGTTGCAGGTGATTCCGTATTAGATATTTATTAAATATTCATAAAGACTATTTGGTTGTAAACCGATTCATCAATAAGCAATCAATATTTTTAAACACTGGATATATACTAACCAATTATAACGACTGTTTAGTTATGAACCGATTCATAAATTAGCGATTAAAAAACACAGGTTTATTGACTAAATATTGATAAAAGTATTTAAATAGAAGAAAAAAAGATTTCCTCAAGACTTGCTCTTGTTCAATTTGTATTTACTCTATTGACTTTATTAGGCATATTCTTCTATATAGGCTTCATTAGGCAGTGGTATCTACTCAATTTTGGGAACTTGTTCTTGATCCTTCTGTATCCACTAGATTGGCTTTATTTGGCATATTATTCTATATAGGCTTTATTAGGGAGTGGTATCTACTCAATTTTGAGAACTTGTTCTTGATCCTTCTGTATCCACTAGATTGGCTCGCTGGGAAAATTCCTCGCTGCACCCTGGATGTCGGAACTAATGACCTAGATGTAAATGCGCGGTTAAAAAAAAAAAAATAAAAAAAAAAAATAAAAAAAATAAATAAATAAATAATATTGTATATATGTGTACATAATTTAACTAATTAAGAATATCCATACGTATTTGTTTTTATGTATTCTAAGTGAACTTGGGCACTGTGTGCGCCTCCTCGTGGCAGAATACGGGCAACTGATTGGTGGCTCTCGAGGCGGACCTGACATTCAGGTCTCCGGTTGGGGAGAAGGAATTGAGTAAGGTTTGATTGTTTTAATAGCCAAACCTTGTTCAGTTCTGTGGCAATCAGGCTAAGCACCTTAAATTCCAGGCAAGTTAGACGTAAAGAGATAATTTTAGCGCGGTTCCTCCCTCTCTCCATATGGAGGACCCCGCCCTCCAAATGGAGGCCTCATGACGCAATCCAGAAGTCCCGACAAAAAAGTTTGCGTTTAAGAACCCCTGAGAGACCGAAAATAACGGTGTTTCAAATTGGTATATATATATATATATATATGTGTGTGTGTGTGTGTGTGTGTGTGTGTGTGTGTTTGATCGCTCTCTGGACACCCTTAAAAAGTTTTGGGTACTTTGTATATTTTCCTTAATTTTATTTTTTTATTTTTTAAAATTATTTTCCTTATATCTCGAAAACGGTTTGAAATCTTCATAAGCGGATCCTTACCATTCGAAAGCTTACTAAATGCTAATAATTCTGAAGCAATTATCGATTCATCGGAGAAATGAGTGCTTAAAAAAATAGTTTTTGAATACCGTTTTTGGTTTGGGTACTTAGAATCATGGGATTCAGTTGAAACATTTTCTGCATGTTCTACTTTCATTAAAACTAATATGTTGAAATTTTTGTTACGTTTAATATTTTATGTATAATGTATTTGACAATAAAACTGGTTAAGTAAAATAACAAAAACAATTTATTGTTAGAAATATAGATTTCCAAGATTCATAGACCTTGCCACTAGCGGGTCCGTTTCTAGTGTAGCCGACCCTTCCAGGTAAGATTGTAAATCATGACCTCTCAAGACTTTACTACTCACAGGAATGGCATTAGTGACCTTAAGGGTTGACACGCCATTATAATAATTAATTAAAAAAAAAGACTGGTAGAACCAAAATAATAACTGCTTCTATTTTAATCTTTCAAAATTAGACTAGGGATATGAACGGAACCGCGCTAAGATGATGCAGTTCCTGCGAGACGGACTTTTTTGGTGTTACTTCAGTTGAAGGGAGCTCTTTCTGCAGATTGGAGATATTTCAGCTGATGGAAGTTATTTCAAGAGATAGGAAGTTTTTTTTTTTTTTTTTTTTTTTTTTTTTTTTTTTTTTTTTTTTATTTATTTATGAGCATCCATGCGCATCTAAGGCGTTTCGCTCCAAACAGTTATTGCATATATACATCTAAAAACAAATGGTATACATCCAAATATATATACACATACACACATACATACATACATATACACACACATATATTTATATATATATGTATACATATACATATATACACACATACGTACACATACACACATACATACATACATACATACATACATACATACACACACACATTTATATATATTACATCTATCATTATACATCTATAAACAAATTATATGTAGAAATGACAATATATTCACATCTAAAAACGAATAATATATACAAATGACAATATATATACATCTAAACATCTAAAGACAAATGGTATACATATATACATTTAAAAACAAACAATACGTATATATATATAAACAAATGGTATTATTTATATACATCTGGTTGATCAATCGGATTACACAATTAGACATAGTTACTAATTCATTAATTACATGTTATCGTTCTTTACAGTTTGCCAAGTGGCGTAATATCTTCCTTATGTTTTTTATTGCAATTGTTTGAATATAGTATTGAGATGGGGTAAAAAAAAAAAAAAAAAAAAAAAAAAAAAAAAAAAAAAAAAAAAAAAAAAGGGGGGGGGGGGGTGAAAGTGTTAAATTTTTCCATACATATTAATAGTTTTGAGGTGTGTAAGGATTGCTGGTATGTGTGGACTGCTGTCAGTAAGTAATTCGGTCATGTCATACGGTAAGTCTAGATTTTGACGTTGTCGGCATTCTGTTAGTATGTGTTTTACGGTTAGTTCGGTGTTACAGATTTTACATGTAGGCTTTTCTTTTTTAGTCATTAAGTACTCGTGTGTTATTCGTGTATGTCCAATTCTGAGTCTAGTTAGTACTACTTCTTCTCTTCTGTTTTGTCTGTGACTGGAAGGCCATTCGGCGATGTTCCGTTAGGTACATCAGTTTGTGGGAGAAATTTACGCTTTTTGGTGTTACTTCAGTTGAAGGGAGCTCTTTCTGCAGATTGGAAATATTTCAGCTGATGGGAGTTATTTCAAGAGATAGGAAGTATTTCAGCTGATAGAAGTTATATCAGCTGATGGGAGATATTTCAGATGTTTGAAGGTACATCAGTTTGTGGGAGAAATTTACGCTTTTTGGTGTTACTTCAGTTGAAGGGAGCTCTTTCTGCAGATTGGAAATATTTCAGCTGATGGGAGTTATTTCAAGAGATAGGAGGTATTTCAGCTGATAGAAGTTATATCAGCTGATGGGAGATATTTCAGATGTTTGAAGGTACATCAGTTTGTGGGAGAAATTTACGCTTATAGCGCGGTTCCTCCCTCCCCCATAGGGAGGAACCCCGCTTATAGGGTTGATACAATGAAACAATCCGGAAGCGCCGACTAGAAAATTTCGCGTTTCAGAACCCCTAGAGACCGAAAATAACGGTGGTTCAAATTTGTATATATATATATATATATATATATATATATATATATATATATATATATATGTATATATTTATATATATATATATATATATATATATATATATATATATATATATATAAAGTCCGTCTCGCAGGACTGCATCATCTTAGCGCGGTTCCGTTCATATCCCTAGTCTAATTTGGAAAGATTAAAATAGAAGCAGTTATTATTTTGGTTCCACCAGTCTTTTTTTTTAATTAATTATTATAATGGCGCGTCAACCCTTAAGGTCACTAACGCCATTCCTGTGAGTAGTAAAGTCTTGAAAGGTCATGATTTACAATCTTACCTGGAAGGGTCCGCTACACTAGAAACAGACCCGCTAGTGACAAGGTCTTGGAATCTTGGAAATCTATATTTCTAACAATAAATTGTTTTTGTTATTTTACTTAACAAGTTTTATTATCAAATACATTATCCAACTATAAGCAATTAAAAAATAACAAGAAATAAAACAGACAAAAAGAACCATTGGAATAAACGAAATCAATTAATTTAAAGCTTTAAGCACTTTTTTCTCCGATTGACATCGCCTAATTAAAACTTTCTTCAGAACCTTTTTTGTAGAGCATTTAGTAAGCTTCCGAATGGTAATCTTCCGCTTCACAAGATTGTCAACGGTTTTCGAGATACTAACGAAATTATACAAAGTTACCAAAACTTTTTTTGTCTGTTAATAAAATATTTTATTCTAACCCTTCCTTTACTCTAAACGTAACAAAAATTTCAACATATTAGTGTTGATGAAACTCGAACATGCAGAAAATGTTTCAACTGTATCCCATAATTCTAAGTACCAAAATCAAAGACAAAGAACCCTCCCTAGGAAGGACGCTAGGCAGTTGAAAAGCTATATATCTTGGAAATCCATATCTCTAACATTAAATTGTTTTTCTTATTTTTCTTAACCTGTTTTATTTTCAAATACATTATCCAACAATAATCAATTAAAAAATAACCAGGAATAAAAAACAGACAAAAAGAACAGTTCGAATAAGCGAAATCAATTACTTTAAAGTTTTAAGCTCTTATTTCTCCGATTGACATCGCCTAATCAAAACTTTCATTAGAACCTTTTTTTTAGAGCATTTAATAAGCTTTCTAATGGTATTCTTCCGTATACCAAGATTTTCAACCTTTTTCGAGATATTAAGGAAAGTAAACAAAGTTACTAAAACTTTTTATGTCTGTTAATAAAATATTTTATTCTAACCCTTCCTTAACTCCAAACGTAACCAAAATTTCAACATATTAGTTTTGATGAAAGTAGAACATGCAGAAAATGTTTCAACTGAATCCCATGATTCTAAGTACGCAAACCAAAAACGGTATTCAAAAAATATTTTTCCAATTTTCTCGAAAACGGTTAAAGCTATCGCCTTGAAAATGGTTTCATTCGTTTTCCTAGCCCAGGAATCATATAAAACGAGTACTTAGAAGCTTATGAACTCAAAAACGTAAGCGTTACGATTTTGTTTGCGCGAATTTCGCCCCAAACGCCATCTTCCAGTAGGGGGATTTCGCTGGTTAACGAACTTGACCTTTCAAATTGGACGAAGGATTTTTGTACCAAATTTCATCAAAATCGGACCATTCCTCTTCTATCTAGAGAGCGAACAGACAAATATATATATATGTATATATATATATATATATATATATATATATATATATATATATATAAATAAATATATACATATATATATATATATATATATATATATATATATATATATATATATATATATATACAAATTTGAACCACCGTTATTTTCAGTCTCTAGGGGTTCTGAAACGCGAAATTTTCTAGTCGGCACTTCCGGATTGTTTCATTGTATCGACCCTATAAGCGGGGTATAGGTGGGTGGGTTGGTGTTGTGGTGGTAGTGCTGGTGAGGTCTTGCAGGATGTGGGCTGGTTTCAGTCGGTCTATTGTGACAGTCTTCTGTCCTGTGCCAAGACCGATGACAAAAGTCTTATCTCCTCTCTGGAGAACAGGGTGTGGTCCGGTGTACGGCGGTGAGAGGTGCTTCCTGATGGCGGCGTCTCGCAGGAAGACATGTGAGCAGGTCTTTAAGTCCTTGGGAACAAAGGCTTGTGCCTTGACTTGCCCTGTGTGGGGAGGGCTGCAGGCGCTTGAAGTTCTCACGAAGTTTGAAAAGGAAGCCCTGCGGCTCTTCGGGATGAGGGGTTGACTCTAATAGCTCTCCGGGTAGTCGTAAGGGCTGCCCATACGTCACCTCGGCAGTACTTGTGGAGTTGTCCTCCCTTAGTGCTGCTCTCAATCCTAGGAGGACTGTGGGTAGCAGTTCTGTCCAAGAGTTTGAGTCGATAAGGTGTGCGGTGAGGGCAGTCTTCAGGGTCCTGTGCCATCCCTCCACAACACTGTTGGACTGTGGGTGGTATGCTGTAGTTCTACAGCGACGCGAACCAAGTAAATTTAGGAGCCTGTTGAATAGTTCGCTTTCAAACTGGCGCCCTTGGTCAGTTGTGATCCGTGCAGGGACCCCGAATCTACAGATCCATGTCCTGTAGAAAGCGGAAGCAACTGTTGTTGGGGAGATGTCCTCGAGGGGTTCTGCTTCGGGCCAGCGTGAATACCTATCCGCCATGGTGAGGCAATAGCGCTTTCCATCCGATGGCGGCAAGGGTCCGACTATGTCTACGTGGACATGCTCGAATCTGCCGGCTGGAGCGAAGGCACCTGGGGGTGTTACGGTGTGCCGGTGTACCTTTGAGCGCTGGCAGGCGATGCAGCTCCTAGTCCAGGTCGCTAAGTCCGCTTGCATACTTGGCGGTAGGTATTTCGTGGTGCTACAGATATAACCCGTTTTCTATACGTGACCAGTAACAGGAGTTCAACAAGTACAAAATTCGTTGTCAATAATAAATGTACGTTAAAATTTAAAAGTTTATGTTTCCAAGATGTCATTTGGAAACACCTATTATATCTGCGAGCATTACCAAGAAGTGTTCTGACTGGGGATGCTGATGGGTGAAGAGGCTGTGCAAGGGTTCGGGATATTATTACCTCCGATAGACCATCACCAAGTATAGCGTAAACTCTTTGAGGGACAAAAATCATAGTTTATTTCTAGTAATTGAGGGTCTGCTATCATAGTTGCAGGGCCGCCACATCTCAGAGCCGGGCCCAGGGCCAGATCACGCCCCCCCCTCTTCTCAGAGCCGGGCCCCCAATTCTCAGAGCCAGACTGCCAAATGAGAATAACGGTTCCGGTACTTCTAGTTTTATTACGACTCCTAATGAAATATACTATTCTGGGACTGCTCTTGTTTTGTCGTTTATGTATATTAAAAAAAATATAGATCCCATTCCAATAGATATGCCCGTCTATATTTCTAAACCCCATTCTTTTTACAAGCTCATAACCTATACATTTTTTTCCAATTAGCGAGGCCCGGCCCGGGCCCCCACGGTTCCCGGGCCCTGGACAACTGTATCCGGCAGTCAGCCCCCCCATGTGGCGGCCCTGCATAGTTGAAACGAACCGCAAATAAAAATAACATTATGAAGTAGATACATAACGTTAACAGCTGACCTGTTATCGTCCTAGCAACACATGCTGCCTGGGAGTGCTCTCTTTAAAACCAACTAAAAATTCAAACCCCTCTAAAAAAATTTAAAAATTTGAATATAAAAAAAAAATCCCCTCTTAGCGAGTGTTTACATGCCTAAAGAGAGTGTCCATGCAAAATTTCAAATTTTTCTGTCGAGTGGATTGGGCTGGGCGATGATAGGTCAGTGAGTCAGTCAGTGGTATTTGACAAATATATAGTAGCTTTTTCTGTATCCGGCCCATAACCCCTGCGAATGTTATCTTCTTGTGTTATGAGCGATCGATACTAAGAAATTAGCGGAAATCCATTGCTTTTTGGTTAGTCCTACAGTGTTAACATTTCTTTTAAAGGCACTGAGAAAAAACTTGCTGTTCTCGATGTATTTTCTTAAACACTTTTTACGTATTATTGAGCTATTGTATTAGTGTAAAAACAATGTAGTTTTTTTTTTTTTTTGTAAGTCAAATTCGTTCTAGATGTCTAAATAACTATTGGATGAACAATATGAACTTCTCTCGCAATGTCACGTGTAGTTTTGCGAAGGTTTTCCTTCTACCAAGCCTTCGGTTGATCGTGATTAAGAACGGAAGGCCAAACGCGACCTGCCTTGTCTTGGAGATCAAAATCCCCAAGACGAAAATTTTGGAACCATCGCATCACTGATGATTCCTTCGCCTCAAACAACATAGGTGTTACGCGCGGAGTAAGCCGCACTTCGAAAATAAGGAAAACCTTATTTTGACATGTGCGAATTTCAGAGGTCCTTACTCATAGAGAATGTAAAACAATTAAAACTAATCACTGAGTATAACAACATTAATAACCATTGTTTATAATCAATTAACTATACTTCATATTATCTTTGGCAAACACTTGTCCAAACAAAATGAATATTCAAAAGCAGCATTGTTCATACACCAACCCAATATATTCAATAAAGATCCATCGGATTAACGGATAATGGTTAATATTGCTTTCTTAGAAAAAACCAACAGCCAAGGTTTTCTATATTTTCCTACGATCCTCCTTGAACCTTCTTATCATATTTTAATATCTAAAACTTGCGTCATTATAAAAAAAAAAAAAACGATGGTTTTCCTTTCTGAATTCCATCTGGCCTCGTGCAAGTCTTCAATTTCATACTTCAACAATTAATAATAATCCAATTAATTAATTAAATCAACTCAGCAAGAGTAATCGTTCCCAGAGCCTTGAACAGCAGAAATAGATTTTGTGTATTTAGCCAATTCCGCGGGCAGATCATTAACTGATACAGTTTTTCAATAATTCGTGTAAACCTTGGAAGGATTCATTCTTCGGAATTGAAATCATATAAACAAAATTTCCGTTTACGAGAAAGTGCGTCATCTTAGCGCGTTTCTGTATCTTGCTTATCTTTGGGAAAGCTCGTAGGATAAAGTCCCAGAGGTCTAATACCCTTGAGGCTTAAGGGAGCACCTACATTGTTCCGGATCCGATAGCCACCGACTGTCGGAAGAAAAACTATCACATGCATCTTAATGGAGGTGCCTACATTGGCCCCGATCCGATCCGATCCAATAGCCACCGGCTGTCGGAAGAAAAACTAGCACATGCATCTTAATGGAGGTGCCTACATTGGCCCCGATCCGATCCGATGACCACAGGTTCTGTGGTGTTTGTTTCTAGACCTAATTCGGACCGACGGAGCAAAATGGCGCCAAACCACATATTGTGTTTCAAAAAGGTCTATTTCAGCCTCTAAATCTTAACCGATTTCAATGCATTTTTAAAAGCATCTGCTCCTAGACCATTAGCGCCGGGGAAGCATGGCTGTCTCAAGAGACTCAATGGATAAAGCGTTATTTTCTTTCTTGATTTCGCCTTTATTTCCCCTTTCCATTCCAAATAAAATATTGATTTTTGACAAAATATGTAAAACAAAAACCTCTTTAAAATCGCTTAAAACGTGCAGAATTTTATCAACAATTGCGATTTAAGAATCAGATAAAAATAATACAATAACATCCGTTCTCTACTTATAACCTTCTAGGTACATTTCTTATAAAAGTAATTTTAAAATATGAATACCAATACTTCTCTTACCTCAAACATTCAACCTAATCGAAGGTTTCTATGCTTATTAGGTGGTATTTCTTAAATTAATCACTCATTTTCATTTCACTACGAGGTCATTGCTGACAAGCTGTGACTAAATCGGATCGGGTCGGATCGGGAGAAATACGGAACCAATGTAGGTGCAGCCTAAGGCATGTGCACACCGCGCCTAGGGTCGTGGTTCGATTCTCACTAGGAGTGGTAGCATTTCTTTCGAAAAAAATACATAAACTTATCCTGACAAGAAAAGGATGGAAACCTTTAGAAATCCCTCTTATGTTTAAGTAAATGTTAACATGCGAATATTCATTTAAATTTTAACGTCCATTATTATTAACTCAAAATTTTAGGACGGGTTATCTATAGGTCACCACCATTTTCTAGCCAGGATAGAGCTGAAGCATTTTCTTTTTTTCCAAAGAAAAGCCACCACTCCTAGTAGGAATCGAACTCACGACCCTTTGCACGATGTGTTAAGTATTCACGCCATAACACTAACGGCCACCGGGTCTCACAGTAGAAATACATACATCTATTATATATATATATATATATATATATATATATATATATATATATATATATATGTTTGATGTTATTTTTCGTCGCTGGGATAGTATTTTTAGATGGAACGGCATTTTTCTCCAGCGGTAGTACTCCTCCTCACTTCTTCCCGGAATATTTCGATGGATTCATCTCCATCTTCTTCAGCCAGGTACTTGTTTCTTCCTCGGTGGTAGCCAAGGGAATGATTCCCTTGGCTACCACCAAGGAAGAAACAAGTACCTGGCTGAAGAAGATGGAGATGAATCCATCGAAATATTCCGGGAAGAAGTGAGGAGGAGTACTACCGCTGGAGAAAAATGCCGTTCCATCTAAATATATATATATATATATATATATATATATATATATATATATATATATATATATATATATATATATATATATTATATATTTACTAAGTTTTTTTTTTTTTTGTCAGAGATAAATATCTTGGTTTCTAGCTGTATTGTCGACACTTCTATACCGTCAGGTGTAAACACTGATTATAAAGAGAAGAATAAATGTCAGGGAGAAATATCTTGGTTTCTAGCTGAATTGTCGACACTTCTATACCGTCAGGTGTAAACACTGATTATAAAGAGAAGAATAAATGTCAGGGAGAAATATCTTGGTTTCTAGCTGTATTGTCTACACTTCTATACCATCAGGTGTAAACACTGATTATAAAGAGAAGAATAAATGTCAGGGAGAAATATCTTGGTTTCTAGCTGTATTGTCGACACTTCTATACCGTCAGGTGTAAACACTGATTATAAAGAGAAGAATAAACGTCAGAGAGAAATATCTTGGTTTCTAGCTGTATTGTCGACACTTCTATACCGTCAGGTGTAAAAACTGATTATAAAGAGAAGAATAAATGTCCGGGAGAAATATCTTGGTTTCTAGCTGTATTGTCGACACTTCTATACCGTCAGGTGTAAACACTTATTATAAAGAGAAGAATAAATGTCAGGGAGAAATATCTTGGTTTCTAGCTGTATTGTCGACACTTCTATACCATCAGGTGTAAACACTGATTATAAAGAGAAGAATAAATGTCAGGGAGAAATATCTTGGTTTCTAGCTGTATTGTGTACACTTCTATACCGTCAGGTGTAAACACTGATTATAAAGAGAAGAATAAATGTCAGGGAGAAATATCTTGGTTTCTAGCTGCATTGTCTACACTTCTATACCATCAGGTGTAAACACTGATTATAAAGAGAAGAATAAACGTCAGGGAGAAATATCTTGGTTTCTAGCTGAATTGTCGACACTTCTATACCGTCAGGTGTAAACACTGATTATAAAGAGAAGAATAAATGTCAGGGAGAAATATCTTGGTTTCTAGCTGTATTGTCGTCACTTCTATAACATCAGGTGTAAACACTGATTATAAAGAGAAGAATATAATGTCAGAGATAAATATCTTGGTTTCTAGCTGTATTGTCGACACTTCTATAACATCAGGTGTAAACACTGATTATAAAGAGAAGAATAAACGTCAGAGAGAAATATCTTGGTTTCTAGGTGTATTTTCGACACTTCTATACCATCAGGTGTAAACACTGATTATAAAGAGAAGAATAAACGTCAGAGAGAAATATCTTGGTTTCTAGCTGTATTGTCGACACTTCTATACCGTCAGGTGTATACACTGATTATAAAGAGAAGAATAAATGTCAGGGAGAAATATCTTGGTTTCTAGCTGTATTGTCGACACTTCTATACCGTCAGGTGTAAACACTGATTATAAAGAGAAGAATAAATGTCAGGGAGAAATATCTTGGTTTCTAGCTCTATTGTCTACACTTCTATACCATCAGGTGTAAACACTGATTATAAAGAGAAGAATAAACGTCAGAGAGAAATATCTTGGTTTCTAGGTGTATTGTCGACACTTCTATACCATCAGGTGTAAACACTGATTATAAAGAGAAGAATAAACGTCAGAGAGAAATATCTTGGTTTCTAGCTGTATTGTCGACACTTCTATACCATCAGGTGTAAACACTGATTATAAAGAGAAGAATATAATGTCAGAGATAAATATCTTGGTTTCTAGCTGTATTGTCGACACTTCTATAACATCAGGTGTAAACACTGATTATAAAGAGAAGAATAAACGTCAGAGAGAAATATCTTGGTTTCTAGGTGTATTGTCGACACTTCTATACCATCAGGTGTAAACACTGATTATAAAGAGAAGAATAAACGTCAGAGAGAAATATCTTGGTTTCTAGCTGTATTGTCGACACTTCTATACCGTCAGGTGTAAAAACTGATTATAAAGAGAAGAATAAATGTCCGGGAGAAATATCTTGGTTTCTAGCTGTATTGTCGACACTTCTATACCGTCAGGTGTAAACACTTATTATAAAGAGAAGAATAAATGTCAGGGAGAAATATCTTGGTTTCTAGCTGTATTGTCGACACTTCTATACCATCAGGTGTAAACACTGATTATAAAGAGAAGAATAAATGTCAGGGAGAAATATCTTGGTTTCTAGCTGTATTGTGTACACTTCTATACCGTCAGGTGTAAACACTGATTATAAAGAGAAGAATAAATGTCAGGGAGAAATATCTTGGTTTCTAGCTGCATTGTCTACACTTCTATACCATCAGGTGTAAACACTGATTATAAAGAGAAGAATAAACGTCAGGGAGAAATATCTTGGTTTCTAGCTGAATTGTCGACACTTCTATACCGTCAGGTGTAAACACTGATTATAAAGAGAAGAATAAATGTCAGGGAGAAATATCTTGGTTTCTAGCTGTATTGTCGACACTTCTATAACATCAGGTGTAAACACTGATTATAAAGAGAAGAATATAATGTCAGAGATAAATATCTTGGTTTCTAGCTGTATTGTCGACACTTCTATAACATCAGGTGTAAACACTGATTATAAAGAGAAGAATAAACGTCAGAGAGAAATATCTTGGTTTCTAGGTGTATTTTCGACACTTCTATACCATCAGGTGTAAACACTGATTATAAAGAGAAGAATAAACGTCAGGGAGAAATATCTTGGTTTCTAGCTGTATTGTGTACACTTCTATACCGTCAGGTGTAAACACTGATTATAAAGAGAAGAATAAATGTCAGGGAGAAATATCTTGGTTTCTAGCTGCATTGTCTACACTTCTATACCATCAGGTGTAAACACTGATTATAAAGAGAAGAATAAACGTCAGGGAGAAATATCTTGGTTTCTAGCTGAATTGTCGACACTTCTATACCGTCAGGTGTAAACACTGATTATAAAGAGAAGAATAAATGTCAGGGAGAAATATCTTGGTTTCTAGCTGTATTGTCGACACTTCTATAACATCAGGTGTAAACACTGATTATAAAGAGAAGAATATAATGTCAGAGATAAATATCTTGGTTTCTAGCTGTATTGTCGACACTTCTATAACATCAGGTGTAAACACTGATTATAAAGAGAAGAATAAACGTCAGAGAGAAATATCTTGGTTTCTAGGTGTATTTTCGACACTTCTATACCATCAGGTGTAAACACTGATTATAAAGAGAAGAATAAACGTCAGGGAGAAATATCTTGGTTTCTAGCTCTATTGTCTACACTTCTATACCATCAGGTGTAAACACTGATTATAAAGAGAAGAATAAACGTCAGAGAGAAATATCTTGGTTTCTAGGTGTATTGTCGACACTTCTATACCATCAGGTGTAAACACTGATTATAAAGAGAAGAATAAACGTCAGAGAGAAATATCTTGGTTTCTAGCTGCATTGTCGACACTTCTATACCATCAGGTGTAAACACTGATTATAAAGAGAAGAATAAACGTCAGAGAGAAATATCTTGGTTTCTAGCTGTATTGTCGACACTTCTATACCGTCAGGTGTAAACACTGATTATAAAGAGAAGAATAAATGTCAGAGATTAATATCTTGGCTACTAGCTGTATTGTCGACACTTCTATACCATCAGGTGTAAACACTGATTATAAAGAGAAGAATAAATGTCAGGGAGAAATATCTTGGTTTCTAGCTGTATTGTCGACACTTCTATACCATCAGGTGTAAACACTGATTATAAAGAGACGAATAAATGTCAGAGAGAAATATCTTGGTTTCTAGCTGTATTTTCGACACTGCTTTACTATCAGGTGAAAACACTGATTATAAAGAGAAGAATAAAAGTCAGGGAGAAATATTTTGGTTTCTAGCTGTATTGTCGACACTTCTATACCGTCAGGTGTAAACACTGATTATAAAGAGAAGAATAAATGTCAGGGAGAAATATCTTGGTTTCTAGCTGTATTGTCTACACTTCTATACCATCAGGTGTAAACACTGATTATAAAGAGAAGAATAAACGTCAGAGAGAAATATCTTGGTTTCTAGCTGTATTGTCGACACTTCTATACCGTCAGGTGTAAAAACTGATTATAAAGAGAAGAATAAATGTCCGGGAGAAATATCTTGGTTTCTAGCTGTATTGTCGACACTTCTATACCGTCAGGTGTAAACACTTATTATAAAGAGAAGAATAAATGTCAGGGAGAAATATCTTGGTTTCTAGCTGTATTGTCGACACTTCTATACCATCAGGTGTAAACACTGATTATAAAGAGAAGAATAAATGTCAGGGAGAAATATCTTGGTTTCTAGCTGTATTGTCTACACTTCTATACCGTCAGGTGTAAACACTGATTATAAAGAGAAGAATAAATGTCAGGGAGAAATATCTTGGTTTCTAGCTGCATTGTCTACACTTCTATACCATCAGGTGTAAACACTGATTATAAAGAGAAGAATAAACGTCAGGGAGAAATATCTTGGTTTCTAGCTGAATTGTCGACACTTCTATACCGTCAGGTGTAAACACTGATTATAAAGAGAAGAATAAATGTCAGGGAGAAATATCTTGGTTTCTAGCTGTATTGTCGACACTTCTATAACATCAGGTGTAAACACTGATTATAAAGAGAAGAATATAATGTCAGAGATAAATATCTTGGTTTCTAGCTGTATTGTCGACACTTCTATAACATCAGGTGTAAACACTGATTATAAAGAGAAGAATAAACGTCAGAGAGAAATATCTTGGTTTCTAGGTGTATTGTCGACACTTCTATACCATCAGGTGTAAACACTGATTATAAAGAGAAGAATAAACGTCAGAGAGAAATATCTTGGTTTCTAGCTGTATTGTCGACACTTCTATACCGTCAGGTGTAAACACTGATTATAAAGAGAAGAATAAATGTCAGGGAGAAATATCTTGGTTTCTAGCTGTATTGTCGACACTTCTATACCGTCAGGTGTAAACACTGATTTTAAAGAGAAGAATAAATGTCAGGGAGAAATATCTTGGTTTCTAGCTCTATTGTCTACACTTCTATACCATCAGGTGTAAACACTGATTATAAAGAGAAGAATAAACGTCAGAGAGAAATATCTTGGTTTCTAGGTGTATTGTCGACACTTCTATACCATCAGGTGTAAACACTGATTATAAAGAGAAGAATAAACGTCAGAGAGAAATATCTTGGTTTCTAGCTGTATTGTCGACACTTCTATACCATCAGGTGTAAACACTGATTATAAAGAGAAGAATAAACGTCAGAGAGAAATATCTTGGTTTCTAGCTGTATTGTCGACACTTCTATACCGTCAGGTGTAAACACTGATTATAAAGAGAAGAATAAATGTCAGGGAGAAATATCTTGGTTTCTAGCTGCATTGTCTACACTTCTATACCATCAGGTGTAAACACTGATTATAAAGAGAAGAATAAACGTCAGGGAGAAATATCTTGGTTTCTAGCTGAATTGTCGACACTTCTATACCGTCAGGTGTAAACACTGATTATAAAGAGAAGAATAAATGTCAGGGAGAAATATCTTGGTTTCTAGCTGTATTGTCGACACTTCTATAACATCAGGTGTAAACACTGATTATAAAGAGAAGAATATAATGTCAGAGATAAATATCTTGGTTTCTAGCTGTATTGTCGACACTTCTATAACATCAGGTGTAAACACTGATTATAAAGAGAAGAATAAACGTCAGAGAGAAATATCTTGGTTTCTAGGTGTATTGTCGACACTTCTATACCATCAGGTGTAAACACTGATTATAAAGAGAAGAATAAACGTCAGAGAGAAATATCTTGGTTTCTAGCTGTATTGTCGACACTTCTATACCGTCAGGTGTAAACACTGATTATAAAGAGAAGAATAAATGTCAGGGAGAAATATCTTGGTTTCTAGCTGTATTGTCGAAACTTCTATACCGTCAGGTGTAAACACTGATTATAAAGAGAAGAATAAATGTCAGGGAGAAATATCTTGGTTTCTAGCTCTATTGTCTACACTTCTATACCATCAGGTGTAAACACTGATTATAAAGAGAAGAATAAACGTCAGAGAGAAATATCTTGGTTTCTAGGTGTATTGTCGACACTTCTATACCATCAGGTGTAAACACTGATTATAAAGAGAAGAATAAACGTCAGAGAGAAATATCTTGGTTTCTAGCTGCATTGTCGACACTTCTATACCATCAGGTGTAAACACTGATTATAAAGAGAAGAATAAACGTCAGAGAGAAATATCTTGGTTTCTAGCTGTATTGTCGACACTTCTATACCATCAGGTGTAAACACTGATTATAAAGAGAAGAATAAACTTCAGAGAGAAATATCTTGGTTTCTAGCTGTATTGTCGACACTTCTATACCATCAGGTGTAAACACTCATTATAAAGAGAAGAATAAATGTCAGGGAGAAATATCTTCGTTTCTAGCTGTATTGTCTACACTTCTATACCGTCAGGTGTAAACACTGATTACAAAGAGAAGAATAAATGTCAGGGAGAAATATCTTGGTTTCTAGCTGTATTGTCGACACTTCTATACCGTCAGGTGTAAACACTGATTATAAAGAGAAGAATAAATGTCAGGGAGAAATATCTTGGTTTCTAGCTGTATTGTCGACACTTCTATACCGTCAGGTGTAAACACTGATTATAAAGAGAAGAATAAATGTCAGGGAGAAATATCTTGGTTACTAGCTGTATTGTCGACACTTCTATACCGTCAGGTGTAAACACTGATTATAAAGAGAAGAATAAATGTCAGAGATAAATATCTTGGTTTCTAGCTGTATTGTCGACACTTCTATACCATCAGGTGTAAACACTGATTATAAAGAGAAGAATAAATGTCAGGGAGAAATATCTTGGTTTCTAGCTGTATTGTCGACACTTCTATACCGTCAGGTGTAAACACTGATTATAAAGAGAAGAATAAATGTCAGAGATTAATATCTTGGCTACTAGCTGTATTGTCGACACTTCTATACCATCAGGTGTAAACACTGATTATAAAGAGAAGAATAAATGTCAGGGAGAAATATCTTGGTTTCTAGCTGTATTGTCGACACTTCTATACCATCAGGTGTAAACACTGATTATAAAGAGACGAATAAATGTCAGAGAGAAATATCTTGGTTTCTAGCTGTATTTTCGACACTGCTTTACTATCAGGTGAAAACACTGATTATAAAGAGAAGAATAAAAGTCAGGGAGAAATATTTTGGTTTCTAGCTGTATTGTCGACACTTCTATACCGTCAGGTGTAAACACTGATTATAAAGAGAAGAATAAATGTCAGAGATAAATATCTTGGTTTCTAGCTGTATTTTCGACACTTCTATACCGTCAGGTGTAAACACTGATTATAAAGAGAAGAATAAATGTCAGGGAGAAATATCTTGGTTTCTAGCTGTATTGTCGACACTTCTATACCATCAGGTGTAAACACTGATTATAAAGAGAAGAATAAATGTCAGGGAGAAATATCTTGGCTACTAGCTGTATTGTCGACACTTCTTTACCGTCAGGTGTAAACACTGATTATAAAGAGAAGAATAAAAGTCAGGGAGAAATATTTTGGTTTCTAGCTGTATTCTCGACATTTCTATACCAACAGATGTAAACCCTGATTATGTACGTCACGTTAAACAAATGTATTTATGTAAACGGGCCGTACATTTATCGGAAATTTTAACAAATCCAGAACTGTCGTATACATCATGGGCGTATATAAGGGGGGGGCCAATGGGCTTCAGCCCCCCCTCCCGAAATTTTGATCTGATGGGTAAAAATGTTATAAAACCCTTAAAAATAAATTAAATAAGACCATTTAGTTCATAAAAAATATTCTATTTTGGGTGTAATAGCATTTAAGTTGGCCAAAACTCTTCCAAGATCTAAATAGTTAGTATTCCATACACCGGAAATGGTCTCAGCCCTTCCCGAAATTTCCCTCGCCCCCTCCGAAATTATTTCCTATTTACGCCCATGGTATACATATCCATGAAATAAATGTCTAGCTATTTCTTTTTTTATTTAAACATTCAAGAGAATATCTATCCGACACCTGAGATATATTTCCTGCAATTGTCAGATGTAAACGCACCCTGAGATAGAATAAATAAAAATAGTGTTAATGTTAATTTGTTCATTTAATTTTAAACCTATCCTAATTCATAGCTTTACAAAATGACTTTATTCTTAATTGACTGCTTGCG
The DNA here is from genome assembly GCA_946811695.1 of Gonocerus acuteangulatus. Classification (NCBI taxonomy): domain Eukaryota; kingdom Metazoa; phylum Arthropoda; class Insecta; order Hemiptera; family Coreidae; genus Gonocerus; species Gonocerus acuteangulatus. The sequence continues at coordinate 90,664,315 of OX328126.1, forward strand.
TATGACTTTGACCCATTTCTTAATTATATACCACCAACCGGCAAAGGCTATCTATGCGGGCTCAAGTATATAATTTATTTAATAAATAAAAATTACAATTGATAAAAAAAAGGAAAAGACCAATTTGGTCCTTTAGGTAGTATTGTTAGTGAACATAAAAATTAAAAAAAAAAAAACATCCGCTCCACAATATTGAAAGAAGTAAGAAGTCAGAAAGCTGGTGTTGTACTTTCTGTATTATAGGCCGTTCAGTTAGATGGAATCGTTCAAATCAGGCATGCGCGAAATTTTGTAAGAATTATTCCTGACAGTCCCGCCATTCGCAATAATATTTAATGAACAACTCGCTAGATATATCACTATAAAAACTGATTATGTCTCGTTTATGACCAGGGAAGGCTTTGAGAGGTCAAGGGGTATAGTGTTTGATGTTTATCAATACTTAGCCAAAGCTGATAACAATTTAGACTATAACGTTACCAGTTCAAAAAAATGGTTAGAAGAAGGGAAAAGGGCGTGGCCTATATTTCTGGTAGAAAATTGGAGATAAAAATTCTCTCAGTCATAACCTTATCATTATGAACTTTAAAACGTTTTCAGCCTTAGTTTTGGCTAAGTATTGATAAATATTAAACACTATCTCCCTTATCTAACCTCTCAAAGCGTTTCCTGCTCTTAAACGAGACATAATCAGTTTATATAGTTATTCACGTTAAGTGTTTGATTATGAAAAAAAAAATGGCGGAACAGAACGGAGAGTGCCGGGAGATTTTCCCGCCAACGTGCGCGCATGCGCAATTCAACACCTGGGCTTATCTGAACAGTCTATAGTCAAGATGTGCTTCACAGTAAACTGTACATGACATGAGTTACAAACTGTTTGAGATTCCTTTGACATGAAGAAGGAATGGGTGTGGTTTGTATGGTCAATTCTCAATAGAGTTAAGATCACTCATGTATATATATTTATATGGTCAATTCCATGGGATATTAAATCATAATATTATTGCTAATAATGATATAAACCACAATGAGGCATTTCTCTAAGGCAGGGGTCTCCAAACTTTCCAGCCTTAGGGCCATACTGATTACTCCAGCAGGTTCCGAGGGCCAAAACCATATTATCATTGTTGCCGGTGGTAAAAAGTGAAATAGTCCACTGATGAAAAAAAAAGTCCGAAAAAGTACGCAACGTTTAAAAAAGACTGCAAATCGGAAGTCCGCAAAACGGCAACACTGCATATTATTAATTTTCCTGTCATTATCTGTAATTTCTAGATTAGTCGTAGAGTACGAGCCATGAAGACCTTCACCAAAATGAAGTACACAAAAAATGTTTACAGATCTAAATTAACTGATGAGCATCTTAAATCTCTTTTAATAATTGGTACAAGTAAAATTAGTCCACAACTACAAAATATTGTCAGTAGAAAATCTCAATTACATAAATCCCATTAGTATTTCATGTCATTATGGTTGTTATAAGTTATGTTTTTATTTAAAATGTATAAAATGTTAGTTGGATTCATTTCAATAATTTGTTAGTTATTATATACTGAAGATAAATTTTCTGCATATTATACATGTCTTTACTCATTACAAATCTGCGTTTCTTTATCCAACTTATCACAAAAACAATAACAATAAGCCTACAACAATGTTATGAGTAGTTAGCCCATGACCATATTAATGTAGATGTCATATTAATAATTATTCAACATAAAATTAGAATACTTCAGTAAACTAAATTTAATTTGCTATAAAAAATATGTTCTCTAAAAGGAGTTTTCAAGTATGCGAGCTCTCCGCGGGCCGGACAAAATCTGTCCGCGGGCCGGATATGTGCCTCGGGCCGCAGTTTGGAGACCCCTGCTCTAAGGTGTATGAGCATTTTCAAATAAGTGTTAGATTCTTTGGCGGCTCTAGACAAACATTTCTGGGAGGAGGCTAACTTATTATGGGCTTACCGCTGGGGGCGAAGAATCAAATTTTTATAACCAGGCACTTGGAAATCATTAACACTTAGTTTACCAGAACATTCATATTAACTGGTCGTGCAATTTCAATTCAAAATTCCTACTACATATAACATTTGTTTTACTAAATTATATTATGACTTTTGTAGCTATAAGTAGAGAATACATTTAATGATCTTAATGTTAATTTATAACATAAAGATCATCATAACATCCCGCCATCTCCTGCCAACAAAGACCCGTCAACTCCTCGTAACTTCCCTATTATTCCCCCAGTTTGACTATGGTTGTTTGGTGTACGGTGGACTTTCTGGCGATCTCGAGGCAAAACTCAAACGCCTCATGAACTGTTTCATTCGTTTTATCCTCGGTATCCCCAGAGACTCCCACATATCACATTTCTACCAGGAGCTAAATTGGCTATTCCCTCTTTATCGTCGTCAGTACTTCCTCGGCTCAGTCCTTTACCAAGTAATTCAATCCCGTAGACCTTCTTATATTTTTCAACTTCTTAAATTTAAATCCTCGGTTCACTCCAGTAACACCCGATCTCGTCCTTCCGATCTTTATATTCCTTCCCACACAAAGCAATATTCGAAAAATCATTCGTCAACCGTGCCACCTCGCTATGGAATTCCTTGCCTTCGTTTGTCCGCCATTCTACCAACCTAGAAACCTTTAAATCCCGACTCTTCCACCACCTTCTATCCCTCCAAGTTTTACCCAACACCTAGTCTATATTGAAGCTGTACACTATATATTGATACTGATAGCATTTATAAGTTTTTAAGTGTATACGTAAAATTCAAAATTATTTTATAATTTCAAAAATATTCCTATGGGACTTCTGTCCCGGAATAAGAATAAAACTTTTCATTCATTTATATATATCTTTTAGTAACAAATATATTCTTTGTTATTGACATTTACGCCAGCCCCAGGTCTGGTAAATCTAGTGTTAAGGAGGTTTTTGATAAACTAAGAACATACATTAATTAGAACTTATTACTATTAATTTGCCTAAGCAATTTATTTTTCTAACTTAACCGAAACAGATTATGAATTTCCATTTTGGGGGGCTAAGCCCCCTTTAGCTGCCACTGGTTAGATTAAAATTGTCAAGAAAGGTTAAGCTTTTCTATTAGTTCTTCTATAAAAATAAGGTGAATTAGAGAATATGATAGTATTAATTAGTTGAAGTAGGCGACTTAATTGAAAAGGTGCGTTTAATAAATCATCTTCATGTTCTAGTAGTCCATTTACGACCTCATATTCAATTTTAAATTATATGTTCTTAAAATATTCTTAATTTAGTAAAAAAAGAATAATAATAATGATAAACTCTAAACAATTTAGTAATAAAACATGCCCAAATATAAATCATCCCCTAACAATCTTCTTTGACATAAATATAAATGAAGAGTAAATTAATTAAAGGCTGGGTGAGCCAGGGATGGTCTGGGACCCAGAATCCAACCCTCGAACGACGGCACAGGAAGATTAACTACGCCATCCAGTTCATTAATGCCCCATTAACACAAACATAAGAGAAAAATATTTTAATGTTTCTTTATACGCGTTTATTATTTATTAGTTTTTCGTTCACAAAAAAAAAAAAAAAAATATCTATTCGGGTTTTTTGTATATTTTCCTAAATATCCTCTCAAAAATAGAAATCATAGTTAGTGTAAAGTAACCGTTGAAAGCTTAAATGTCCTAAGAAAAAGGAATGCAGCTTTCGCTTGGACGATCCTCGTCGGAATAAACAGCGTTCAATGTTTGGAAATTATTCCTGTCATGGCCTTTCTCAATATTTACTATTAGTTTTTAGAACAATCATAAAACAACGATTAGATGAGTTCGGTGAAATAAAATACGTCAAATTCCTTCACAACAAATTCTATTTTTCGCGCTAAGTGCTTTCAGCAGCTGACTCCCTACAGCAGTGAAGCTGAACTCGTTATAAGCTCTGAAGATGGTAGCAGGAGCTAATGAAAACGCGAAAAATAAAATGTGTTGTGAAGGAATTTTAAATATTTAGATCTACCTTCTCTGCCAAATAAAATAAAAACATAAATAGTTCTGCTCTTTTACATTTGTTATGAGCTAGCTGTTTCAATTATTAATTTTGTAATTAATTTCCTTCCAGAGTTTTGTGTATGCATGGTACTATACAAAGTAATAAATACACAAAGCTTCACATATTCGTCTATTGATCTTGATGAATAATAAAAGAATTGGCATACAGTAATAACGAAGGAACAGGATACAGCGCCCCCTAGCGGCAGACATCAGAACTTTACGGCCCACATAGTCATGTCAAAACAGAAGCACTCCTACTGGGAGTTTCGCGAACCTACGTTTGGCGGGAGAATTCTATTCATACATAGTACAAAGTAAACCCCTTCCCCTTCCAAAAGCCCGATTTAGTTCATTTTTACAATACTTCTTTCTTATTAGATACCCAGGACGTATAACGAGTTTCGTAACAATACAACATAAATTACGACCGGTATGAGTAAATTAGTAATTTTTAGGAGTAAACCCCCCTTCTAATGAACCGGTTTAGTTTATTTTTACAACAAAATTTTCTCTTTAGATTATCACTACGAATTCCGAGTTTCGCTGAAATATTACAAAAATTACGGCTGGTAATGCCAAATAATTACTTTGGCTCCGGAGTAACCCCCTCCAGATTGACCGATTTTACTGGTTAACGAACTCGTTCAATCGTTGTTAGGGGAATTCTACATAAACGTTTCATGACGAAAAAACAATAACTCTGGCGTGTATCGTGTTAACAGGCACACACACACGCATATATATATATATATATATATATATATATATATATATATATATATATATATATACATTCGGTGTGTACTTGGTAGTATCAATAAAGAATCTAATAAATTTATCAAACATTCCGTCATGAGTGCAACCTCAATAGCTACTTTCCCTCGGAGAAAAGTGCTAAAATACATGCGATGTAAAAATTTAAAATATGTCCAATTAGAAGTTGGTGAAAATGAACAATTGAGTCAGCTATTAGGAAGAACACGTTAGTAAATATTATTTGACGACCCAATAGGTCAAGGAGTCTAAGTAACAAACTCAATGTTTTGAGGAAAATGGAGTTAAAGTTGATCATATCGTCCCTACCATCTCAAACTATCAAATATGCAAATCGGAGCAAACTAGAGAACGAACATATTCTATCCATTGACGAAGTAATATATTTCGAAAAATGGTATTATTTTTAATTAATTCTTTATTTAAGGCATTAAAGGCTATTCTAAAGGGGTAAGAGTTGCGACAATTTTCGACAAGCCGTATCCTCCACAATACAAGAGCAAAGTCTCGAATCTGAAAAACGAGTTTTTGCATATTCGATAGTTTGACATGGTAGGGACGAAATGTGGTAATAGCAAAAACTAGATTTTTACAGTTCCTATCATACTAGGTGAATCCTCAGGTCCTTAGCTGTTTATTATCGCTGTTACATAATAGGTACATCATCCGGTTTATGATTAATATGCAAATGTATTGGAAAATCCGCTTATAGACTCCTTATTTTTTTTCTGGGCTCACAAAAGCAGATATTACAAAAGTGACAATACTCAAGAGAACACAACCTAGCTGGTAACAACTGTCTTGGATCTCTTAACCACCCACAAGATTACGCTGTTCACAACCCATTCCAGTATCTAACCCATTTTTTTTTTTTTTTTTTTCACAAATGTCACTTAGACCCCTTGACTTCTGAGACTCTCAATTAATGTGAGGCTGCTAAAATAAACGGGGTTGCTAAGCGACACAGTTATTCTATCACTCGTCAGATAAATATAACAAGTTAAGTAAGTTATCTTGGTTTAATCAAAATGGTGATTTACTTCTGAGGATGAGTTTTATCGGTTACTTATGAGGATTCAGAAGATAGTATCATCATCACTTTATACGTGTGATTGTGCTACAAGGCGATGTTCCCTTATGGTTCTTCATTATTTTTGTTTTTAGCGGTAAATATAATTTCAAGGAAATAGATTTTGGCCAATAGGCTTTTTTCCAATCAGTCCTTCATGCCATCTAATAAAAAAAAAAAATACTTGCTGCATTGTACGATTTGCAAATAAGGATGTTTATTTAAATAAACCGTAAATATGGTGGTTAATGATTCCAAGGTAGTCTTCGGTTAACACTTTGCCTGCGAGAGTCATTACGGAAGGACACTAGCGATCCTACCCGCTTACGAGTGTACCTTCGGAAGGACACTCCTCCATTGCTTTTCCCTTTAGATTCAAAATGCTCTTGAATGGAGGGGGTTTATTTTTACACGTTTTAGCGCGGTTCCTCCCTCCCCCATAGGGAGGAACCCCGCTTATAAGGTTGATACAATGAAACAATCCGGAAGTGCCGACAAGAAAATTTCGCGTTTCAGATCCCCTAGAGACCGAAAATAACGGTGGTTCAAATTTGTATATATATATATATATATATATATATATATATATATATATGTATATATATATATATATAAAGTCCGACTCGCAGGAACTGCAGCATCTTAGCGCGGTTCCGTTCATGTCCCTAGTGCCATTTGATAAGCTTAGAAAAGAAATAAACTTATTTTTTTTATATATCTCGTGATAATTATCAAAATCCTCTCGAACATCTCGAATAAAAGTGATATTAAGGCGTCAGGGACACCGACAGTAGCTAACTTTTACACAGAAGCGTAAATTACAGAATCTGGCTCTCATTCTAAAGCAAAGCTCTATAAATCAATACAAAATATGCCTAATAAAGCCTTTCTAGAGGATACAGAAGCATGGGCGTATATGAGGGGGGGGCTGAGGGGGCTGCAGCCCCTCCCGAAATTTTGAATTGATGATAAAAACTTCTCGTAAAACCCTTAAAAATAAATTAAATAAGATCACTTAGTTCATAAAACATATTTTATTTTACGTGCAATAGCGTTTTAGTTGCCTAAAACTATTCCAAGCTCTAAATATTTAGTATTCCATACCCTGGAAATGGTCTCAGCCCCCCCCCCGAAATTGTTTTTATATACGCCCATGTACAGAAGGATCAAGAAGAAGTACACAAGATTGAGTAGAATACCCTGCCTAATATAGCCTATATAGAATAATATGCCGAATAAAACGTATCTAGTAAATACACAAGGACAAATAAAAGTCTTGACGAATAACAAGTCAAAAAAAAAACTTTATTTAACAAAATAAAACAAAGTTTAGTTGCCCAACTACAATAGAATAATATACCTAATTAAGTCTACGGAGTAGACACAAATGGACCAAAAACAAGTCTTGTGGAATATTGATTTTTTTCTAATTAAATACTTTTTATCAATATTTAGTATATAACCTTTGTTGAAAATTATTGATTGCTAATTGATGAATCGGTTTACAACTAAGTAGTCTTTATGAATATTTAGTATATAACCTATTTTTGGATCTGTGTTTTTGGGGTGCTCTCCGCCTAGGCTTTGTATTTGTGTCGGCAGATACCTGGGGTATATTTACAGCTCTTGAGGATTAACTCTTAGCAGGTAAATTTCCTGCGGCCCCATTGTGTTCTACGGGCATTGAACCGCCATATACGCTCATAGTATCTAACCGTTGTGAAGTTTTTTTTTTGGATTTAGGACTTAATATACATATGTAGACTAAATCATAGCAAGAAGTAATCCTCCGTCGTCGGTTCTTAACTATGTAGACTCGCTAATGTTACCCAATCTTAGATACATCGTATTTAAAATCCACAGCAAAAACACGACATTTCATCAGAATCCCCTGCTGAATAAAACTTATATAGAATAATATGCAAAATAAAGCCTATCTAGTGGATAAAAATAGAGGAAAAAAGCCGTTCGTGGTGGTAGAAAATCTTAAAAGTATTTCGCTCAGAAATCTCCGAAATATTGTCACTAATTTTACGTATCCTGTTTTATAGCCAAATAGATTTATATTCTATAATCAATAAGAAAAACCTACTAACAATAAAAAACTATGGGTAACAGATGAAAATAGGGAATACCAAGAATAATTCTAAAGAACGAAATCAACACCAGTACTGTAATCTAGATATTCATACGGCATCATCGAATTCTAACAAACAAAATATTGATTCTAATTATACGTATCCTGTTTTATTGACAAATACATTTGACTACTATAAGCAATTAAAAACACTAGGGAATATGCCAAAGAACTCAGAGTAGGAGCCTCGACAGTTTCAAGACATTTGAAGGAAATCGACAAATCCAAAGCTGACATTACTTCGCTTATTCAAAACTTTCTTTAGAACCTTTCTTGTAGACCATTTAGTAAGCTTTCGAATGGTAACCTTTCGCTTCCCAAGATTTTCAACCGTTTTCGAGATATTAAGAAATTATACGAAGTTCCCAAAACTTTTCATTATTTCTGACAACAGAAAATTGGTCTCATTTTACCTATCCTGTTTTACACACACATACATTTTCCTTACAAATACAACATAAGAAATTAAAGAAATAAAAAGCAATAAAAAACCAAGGGAAAGAGACAAAAATTACAAAAAGAACGACAAAAACCCGTTCATAAGAACAAAACAGACGTATTTGAAGTTTTAAGCATTTATTTCTCCGATTGACATAACCTAATCAAAAATGGTTTTAGAATCATTTTTGTAGAGAATTTAGTAAGCTTTCAAATAGTTTCAATCCACTTACCACGATTTCCCAACCGTGTTCGAGATATTAATGAAAGTATACGAAGTTTCCAAAACTTTTCATATCTGTTCATAAAATATTTTATTCTAACCCTTCCTTAACTCCAAACGTAACATAACTTTCAACATATTAGTTTTAATGAAAGTAGAACATGCACATAATGTTTCAACTGAATCCCGTTATTCTAAGTACCCAAACCAAAAACGGTATTCAAAAACTATTTTTCCAATTTTCTCGACAACGGTTAAAGCTATCGCCTTGAAAATGGTTTCATTCGTTTTTCTAGCCGCCCAAGAAGCCTATAAAACGAGTACTTACAAGCTTATGAACTCAAAAACGTAAGCGTTACGATTTTTTCTGCGCGAATTTCGCCCCAAACGCCATCTTCCAGTGGGCGGATTTTGCTGGTTACCGAACTTGACCTTTCAAATTGGACGACAGATTTTCGTACCAAATTTCATCAAAATCGGACCATTCGTCTTCTATTTAGAGAGCGAACAGACAAATATATATATATATATATATATATATATATATATATATATAAATAAATATATACATATATATATATATATATATATATATATATATATATATATATATATATACAAATTTGAACCACCGTTATTTTCGGTTTCTAGGGGTTCTGAAACGCAAAATTTTCTAGTCGGCACTTCCGGATTGTTTCATTGTATCAACCTTATAAGCGGGGTTCCTCCCTATGGGGGAGGGAGGAACCGCGCTAATATATATATATATATTAGTCTGTTCGCTCATTTCGGGCTTCCCTGATGGTCCGATTTTGATGAAATTTGGTACAAAAATCAGTCGTCCAATTTGAAAGGTCAAGTTCGTTAACCAGCAAAATCCGCCCACTGGAAGATGGCGTTTGGGGCGAAATTCGCGCAGAACAAATCGTAACGCTTACGTTTTTGAGTTCATAAGCTTGTAAGTACTCTTTTTATAGGCTTCTTGGGATAGGAAAACGAATGAAACCATTTTCAAGGCGATAGCTTTAACCGTTTTCGAGAAAATTGGAAAAATAGTTTTTGAATACCGTTTTTGGTTTGGGTACTTAGAATCACGGGATTCAGTTGAAACATTATCTGCATGTTCTACTTTCATTAAAACTAATATGTAGAAAGTTATGTTACGTTTGGAGTTTAGGAAGGGTTATAATAAAATATTTTATTAACAGACATAAAAAGTTTTGGTAACTTTGTATACTTTCCTTAATATCTCGAAAAAGGTTGAGAATCTTGTGAAACAAAAGATTACCATTAGAATGCTTACTAAATGCTCTACAAAAAAGGTTCTAATGAAAGTTTTGATTAGGCGATGTCAATCGGAGAAATAAGTGCTTAAAACTTTAAAGTAATTGATTTCGCTTATTCGAACTGTTCTTTTTGTCTTTGATTTTGGTACTTAGAATCATGGGCTTCAGTTGAAACATTTTCTCCATGTTTGAATTTTATCAAAACTAATATGTTGAAAATTTGGTTACGTTTGGAGTAAAGGAAGGATTAAAATAAAATATTTCATTTTTAGACATGAAAAGTTTTGGGAACTTCGTATATTTTCATTAATATCACGAAAACGATTTGGAATCTTGGCAAGCAAAAGATTACCATTCGAAAGGTTACTAAATTTTCTACAAAAAATGTTTTGAAGACATTTGCGATGGGATGGTCATATTTGGAGAAATAAGTGCTTAAAACATAGGTAATTTCGTTCATTTGAACGAATCTTTTTGTGTGTTTCCTACAGTTTTTTTTTTCACTGCTCGTTATTTTTGTTATAGTAGTCAAATGTATTAGTCAATAAAACAGGATACGTATATATAGAAACAATATTTTGTTTCAACGGTATCTTGGAATTCGAAGATGCCCTATGAATATCTAGATGACTGTACTGGTGTTGATTTCGTTCTTTAGAATTGTTTTTGGTATTCCCTATTTTCAGAAGTTTTTATCTATTTATTAATTTTTAGCACTTTCCTCCGAAGGAAAGTAGCTATTGAGGTTGGACTCATGACGGAATTTTTGAAAAATTTCTTCAAATCTTTATCGATCCTACCTAGTAGACACCGAAAATGACCCCCGTTAAAATTTATATATATCTATATATATATATATATATGCATATATATATATATATGTGTCTGTTAACACGATAGCGGCCAGAGTTTTTGTTTTTTCGTCACGAAACTTGGTATATAGCATTCAATTAGCAAACAATTGAACGAGTTCGTTAACCACCGAAGTCGGTCCACCGGAAGGGGGGGTTTACCCCGAACCCAAAACACTAATTTGACTATGTCAGCCGTAATATTTGTTATATTTCAACGAAACTTGGTATTCGTAGTTGTAATATAGAGAGAAAAGTGAGATATAAAAATGAACTAAATCGGTTCATTAGAAAGGGGGGTTTACTCCGGACCCACAATACCAATTCGCCACTACCAGCCGTGATTTTTGGTATATTTCGATGAAACTCGGTATTCGTAGTGGTAATCCACAGGTAAATAACTGTTGTAAAAATAAACTAAATCGGTTCATTAGGAGGGGGGGTTTACTCCGGACCCACAATACCAATTCGCCACTACCAGCCGTGATTTTTGGTATATTTCGACGAAACTCGGTATTCGTAGTGGTAATCTACAGGTAAATATGTGTTGTAAAAATAAACTAAATCGGTTCATTAGAAGGGGGGGTTTACTCTTGACCCAAATTCTTAATATACTCATACCGGTCGTAATTTCTGCTGTATTGTAACGAAACGCGGTATACGTCGTGGGTAACTCATGAGAAATAAGTGTTGTAAAAATGAGCTGAATCGGTCAATCGGAAAGCGGGGGTTTAATTTGTAATATATTTCAATAGAAAAGCCCGTCAGACGTAGGTTCACAAAGCCGCCGCAAGGAGCGCTAGAGTGACTGTATCCTGTTCCTGCGTTAGATCAAAATACGATAATATGAGGTTTTTTGTATTTATTACGTAGTGTAATAGGTACCATGTGTAAATATAACTCTGGAAGCAAATTATTAATTGATCAGTTACTCATTACAAATTTAAAAGAGAACTATTCATGTTTTTATTTTATTTATGTAGGATATTTTAAGCAAATTGTTCTGGAAAGCAATCTACACTACCCAAATTCTGAGGAAAGTGCTTAGTTAAGCAGCTCCTGCGTGACGGACTTTTTTTTTTTAAATTCATTGAACGAAATCATATGAATTCGAAGGTGAGGAGCTAGGAGGCTTAGGGTGGGGGGCGTTTTCCCTGCCCCCAGGTACCCTCGTCTCCCTGTGTACCCTCGTCATCTTCAAGTCCTTGTCTAGAGTCATAAAGATAAGCCTCCAAACAACTTTAGGAATGTAGGATTTCTAATTTTTGCCAGTATCAGAACAGCCGCTCTTTACATACCACAGTGGTACAGACGTACCGGTCTATACTAGTTGCACTCCACACGGTGGTAGTACTTGGTGTATGCCACAGCGGATCGCTCATTATAACCTTATTTTATACGTATTAAATAGGTACCTAAAAAATGTTTATTTGTGTATAAGTGTTGCGTTATTGGGATTAGAATAAAATATTTTATTAACAGACATGAAATACTTCGGAATCTTTGTATACTGTCCTTAATCTTTTTTTTCTTTTATGGTGTATCGAAATCTGAGTCATTAGAACCATTTTTTCCTTATGAGCTTAAATAATACTTAGATTTAGCTAGCAACAATATTTTACACCGCAATTAAAGTGATTTGCTCTTCTTATAAACATAATATTTATATTATAATATAAACATAATACATTAATTTGTCTGACAAAAAAAAAAGTCCGACCCACAGGAACTGCTTCATCTTAGCGCGGTTCCGTTCTTATCTCAAGTGCGATTAATGAAGGAATATAGCAGCTATCGGTAGGTATTAGCACCATTTCCCCCCCTTAATATCTTCAAAACAGTTAAGAAATCGTGGGAAGTACGATTTAACCATTCAAAAGCTTACTAAATTCTCTAAAAAAAAGATTCTGAAGCAAATTTCGATGGGGCAATGTCAGTCGGAGAAGTAAGTGCTTAAAACTACGAAAGTGTTAGTTTTGTTATTTTAAACGGGTTTTTGTCACTGTTTACCTCACTTTTGTTTTTTAAGTTTATTTAACGGTGGAATGAGTATTTCATTAAAGCTGAGAAAATAAGAATCATATTGGTAATAGAGTTTTCCTAGAGTGAGCGTCGCGATGACGGGAGAGTCCCATCCGTTTAGAAAACTGTCAGTTTCCATATGTGGCTCTTTAAGCTTCCTTCTCTTTGAGATTTTATTTTATATTTTTAACGACAGATCAAAACCTACCGATAGCTGCTACTATTCCTTTACTAATCGCACTTCGGATAAGAACGGAACCGCGCTAAGATGATGCAGTTCCTGCGAGTCGGACTCTTTTTATGTTAAACGTGTGTAAATATCTGCTACTCATAAAGGCCAAACATTTTGGCACTAAAATAGTCCTAACAGCAGAAAGCGACAGACTCGATTGACAGCTGAAATAACATACTGCCTCTATTTCTATACTTCCGGTAGTTCTTAACGAACGGTATATTATAAACGATAGAATTGTCTCATTGTCATCTTTGACACTAAGTAAGCTTGACAAACCATTTTCACCGCTGTAGTAATTAAAAAGAAGAAGACAGATTTGCAGGAAATGCGTTATCTTCGCTTGTTGCCATTTTTTCCGAAGTGTGCCCATATTTGGAAACATCAGCATAGAAACAGTTAATAGTTTACCCTAATCTTTATCAATATATATAGAAATCACGTGTCTGTCTGTTTATCTGTTTGTTCCTTATACAAATCCACACCGTTTAACCAAACTTGGAACACTGGTTGATTTGAGAAGTCTCATAGGTTAGCTCTCTGTACAAATCCACACCGTTCGTCCGATTTTGACCAAACTTGACACTCAGGTAGCTCTTGATACGGGGAGAGTCATTCACTAGGTGAAAAACGTCTACCCGCTGTCTATCTGTATAATTGTTCGTTATACAAATCACACCGTTTGACCAATTTTGATCAAACTTGGCACACAGGTAGGTCTTGATACGATGAGTGTCATAGGCTAGTTCAAAATCGTCTACCAGCTGTCTGTCTATATGTTTATCCGATTTTGACCAAACTTGGCACACTGTTAGCCTCGATCCGGGGAGTGTCATAATCGTCTAGGACTTACAGTTCGGAGGTCAATGGATTTGAAATTGTGAACCCGAACTGTTACACAAATGCGTTATTAGATGTTAATATTACTTATTTGGTTTCTAATTTATTTTTGCTTTTCTAGATGCAAAAAGTAGGTGTAGCATGGAACGCCGGGTAACAGCTAGTGTTTTCATAAAAGTAAAATTTTCTTGCCGGCACTTCTGGAGTACATCATGATTTCAACCTCATGAGCATATATCCTATCTATGGAAGGTGGAAACGCTGTAAAAGTTATTAGTTTTTTTTTTTAATAATTAAATTCATTATTTCATTGATAAATGATATATATTTATTTGTTGTCTTCTTGGCTCTTTATTCGTAATTAAGTAATTAATTACGAATTAATTAATTCGTAATTAACTCAGTAATTCGTCGTAAATTAATTCGTGCATAGTTATGCAGCTCCTGCGTGATATACTGTTATTTTTATAATTGATTTTACAAACCTTCTGGTGACGAAAATTGTTTTACTATATTTTTATAATCTATACATATAAAAATCACGTGTCTGTCTGTTTGTTCCTTATACAAATCCACATCGTTTGACCGATTTTGACCAAACTTGGAATACTGGTAGGTCTTGATACTGGAAGTCTCATAGGCTAAGTCAAAAACGTCTACCAGTTGTCTGTCTGTATGTTTGTTCCTTATACAAATCCACACCCTTCGTCCGATTTTGACCAAACTTGGCACACAGGTAGGTCTTGATACGGGGAGTCTCATAGGCTAGATCAAAATCGATTTTGACTCACAATTAGGAGATCACGAGTTCGAAACAATGAATCGAAATAGTTACAGATTTGCGTTAATAGATTTTAATATTAATTATTTGGTGTCTAATTTATTTTTGCTTTTATAGATGTAGAAAGTAGGTGTAGCATGGCACGCCGGGTAACAGGTATTATCAATAAAACTATTTGAGAAATATTGACAATAACTTGCCGGATGTTAGAACAGGTAGCTAGGTGTTTTGAGTAGACTTACCGTGTTCTTGTACTTGGCCGACACTACGAGGATGGAAGCGCTGAGCAAAAGCAAGCGAGAGAACATGATGGACTGGTCTGAATCCTTTCAGAACTCGGTAGATATGTCTCGTTTCAAGGTCCGCGCTACAAGGGCGATGGTTAGCTATGCGGGGCCGGCCTAATATACCCAACAATCAGCGGGTATGGATTGGTGAACATCTTCAGAAAATTCGGCAATAATGTCAAGTTCATTGTGGATGAATGGGAAAATACTCCAGCACCGTGGAAGCTACCCTAAGGGTGCGTTTACATCTGACACTTCTCGCAGGATAGATGTTCTCTTGCAAGTTTACATGCTGACAGAAATAGCTGGACATTTTTGTTTATATATATATATATATATATATATATATATATATATATATATATATATATATATATACAGGGTGGCCCAGATACGCGGGCCACAAGAGAAATAACTACTAAACGGTTTGAGGTATAACAATTTTTCAAAT
Organism: Gonocerus acuteangulatus; assembly: GCA_946811695.1. NCBI lineage: Eukaryota > Metazoa > Arthropoda > Insecta > Hemiptera > Coreidae > Gonocerus > Gonocerus acuteangulatus. Next base: position 90,679,764 of record OX328126.1, read on the forward strand.
GGGCAAAGTTGTAGTTCTTGTCGAGAACTATAAAATGATGCCCTCGGCAATGAGAAAATAACACTTCTAAGGGCTCAATTAGGCCTTTGAAGGGAAGGGTTTCCTCTTTTCCCATATTTTGCATTATATTTTTAAAATGCACTAACAAAACAAGGAAGAACCGTGGAAATGGGGTTTCGATGCGTCAAGAAGTTCTCTGTAAACATACGATTTCATTTGCATTTATTCCTCATCTGAAATTCCAAAAAAAAGACACTTGAATTTATTTAAATAGTATTTTTGTTAAAGAAGGGCTGATTCACCTTAGGAGAATGTGCTCAACAAAAATGTATTTATTGCAAAAAAAAAAAAAATTAACACATTATTTGTGATCTGTAATTTTGGCAAGTCTTAAGCCTAAAGCTCCATTTTTTATGTATTTTCTTTTTTAGTTTACACTAATGGGAATCGTTTTGTTGAGTGCTGAACACATTCTCTTATGCTAAATTGCCCCTCCCTTAACAAAAATACTTTTTAAATAAATTCAAGTGCCTTTTTTGGGGAATTTCAGATGAGGAATACATGCAAATGAAAACGTATTTTTACTATTTGGCACCTTCTTATAGTTCTTGACGAGAACTACAACTTTGCCCCAATGAAAAATGTTGATATCTCAAACCTTTTAGAAGTTATTTCTCTTATCTGGGCCACCCTCAACCTGTATATGGGAAAATTCAACCACTTAGGGACATTGTTGGCCTATTACTTATTGGTGATTTTCAAATTTAAAACTTTTTGAGGTGAGGACTTTAATGTAATTTATTTGATCAGGTATGATGATAATTATAATTTGTAAATAGAAATATTATTATGATAGCGTTATAATGCGGGTTTTCAAATTCTGTCCAGCAGCCCCCTCCGAAATTTTGATTTTATGGTAAAAATGTGTCGTAAAACCCTTAAAAATTAATTAAATAAGATCATTTAGTTCATAAAGAATATTTTATTTTAGTTATAATAGCGTTTTAGGCCAAGGTCCATAGACATGTTGAATGGACCGGTTCCCGTAGATCACCGAAGTTAAGCAACGTCGGGCGTGGCCAGTACCTGAATGAGTGACCGATTATGTGCTATTGGCATTATAAAAGGGTGGCAACCTGTAGATAGCCCGGCGCTAATAGCCAAATAGTTGATGCGCCGTTAAAAACGGGGGAAAAAATAGCGTTTTAGTTGCCTAAAATTATTCCAAGTTCTAAATTGTTAGTATGCGACGAGTCTTTTAGTTAGACTAAATAAAAGACTCGTCGATTACGCACTCTTCTATTTGTGAATCGGCGCGCATTCTCTCGCACCGCTTCTAAAGCATTACCGCTGCAGAAACCGTTCACGAGAACTATATCAGCATCAAGAAATTGAATTTTAGTAATTTTTTTCTTTTGAAACAATTCGAAATGACATTTTTTTCTATTTCTCTGTGTCGGGCAGGCTTCAGGTAGGCTTTTATTGCACTTCATAAATCAAGATGCATCTTAGGAGAGCTGACAGCTACTAGGCAGGCTTCAGGTAGGCTTTTATTGCACTACATAAATCAAGATGCATCTTAGGAGAGCTGACAGCTACTAGGCAGGCTTCAGGAAGGCTTTTATTGAACTTCATAAATCAAGATGCATCTTAGGAGAGCTAACAGCTACTAGGCAGGCTTCAGGTAGGCTTTTATTGCACTTCATAAATCAAGATGCATCTTAGGAGAGCTGACGGCTACTAGGCAGGCTTCAGGTAGGCTTTTATTGCACTTCATAAATCAAGATGCATCTTAGGAGAGCTGACGGCTACTAGGCAGGCTTCAGGAAGGCTTTTATTGCACTTCATAAATCAAGATGCATCTTAGGAGAGCTGACGGCTACTAGGCAGGCTTCAGGTAGGCTTTTATTGCACTTCATAAATCAAGATGCATCTTAGGAGAGCTGACAGCTACTAGGCAGGCTTCAGGAAGGCTTTTATTGCACTTCATAAATCAAGATTCAACCTAGGAGAGCTGACACTACTTTACCTGTAGGAAGTCACGCAGCCAAATGCTAGAAATATATTCATATTTTGAGGTTGTATGTGGCGTAGTTCATTAAAAAATAACACTACTTTCTCATTTTCTGGTACAATTTTAATTTTTTTTATTGCATTTAACAGTAAAATTAGTAGTTTAATATTTTTAATTGCATTTAACACTAAAATGGATATGTTAGTAAAGTAAGTTAAGTAAATTAGAAACATATTTGTAGTAGAGTCTTCCTAGAGTGGAACTTGGGACGGTGGAAAGAGTAATTTCCGCTTAGAATAGTTTCTTGTGCCTTGCCAACAATCTTGCTTTTCTTGGGAAAATGTGTTTACATTAAGAATGATCTAAAGAAAATAATAACTGTTTCTATTCTAAGTATACAAAATGACACTAGGGATATGAATGGAACCGCGCTAAGATGATGCAGTTCCTGCGAATCGGACTTTTTTTTTATATAGATTGACAATGGCGAGAGCCAAAACATATCAAGGGAAAATAAAATAAGATTTGAAGACCCATAAGCTGGAATAAGTTTATAGAAAATGTTTATTTGCTGTCATCGCTTAGAGAAATTTATTGAAAAGAAAAGAAAGAAATACTATCGTGTTTGTAGGAACTATCTTCATGAACATGGAGTATAACATTATATTTGTTTAATTGTGCAATAAAGTTTAAAATTAATAGCAGAGTGTTATCGTGGATACAAATGCAAAGTATTGAATGTGAAAAACACATTTTTCATTTCAATCTATACCGATTGCTGCTAGACTGATGTATACTGTGGCAAACTCTCAAAAATTAAAGAAAAATAATTGTCTATTACAGAAGGAAATATTTAATGCAATAAAAATATATATAAAGTCTCCTATATGGTACCAACCACTTTTCACATTCGATACTTTGCATTTGTATCAACGATATGTTTTTTTTTTAATTTTATTTTTAGTAATATTTAAAACAATCAACACATTTCTCCAAGAAGAACCGTAACATTTTTGAACAGTGTCCCTTGTAAAAGGTACTATGGTTGAATATTTCAGTACCTGTATGTCAATTATTACATTTTAAATTGTCGAGGGATCATTGGGTATGTTAAAAAAAAATAGGAATTATGACAATAAAAACTTCAAAAAATAAATAATCTTTATTTTATAAAAAATATATAAGAAGAAGAAAGAAACACTTAACAATTTACATATAACCATCGTACACACAAATCTGTAATAAAAAAGTAGTTATTATAAATAGAATACAGCCTAACATTTGAATTACAGTAATATTTTAGAACTCATTTAAATTCTGGAGGTAGGAAAGTATTTTGTAACTCAGAATTTAAAATGCAGGAAATAACAAAAAACAAAAATAGTATATTCCAGGACCATGGAAGAGAAAGGGCAAATATGAAAAATCAATTTTTTTTTGAGTCAGAAAAATGTAGGAACACAATGTGGGTAACACTTTGTTTACTTGGTTCGCTTTTAGTTCTCTCGCAGTTTCAACTTAAAGTGAATAGCACAATCATCAATGAAAAATTCAATGTCCGATTCAAAGGCGAATCCCAGGTCTGAAACGCCTCTCCTAACATTTTGTTACCAATAAATCGCTCATATAAATTAAAATTAAAACATTGAATTTCAAGTGCATACTTTTTCAATCAGGTTTACAAATTAACATTCCATAGAGTAAACATTTGCCTTTGCTATCCTGAAGAACTTCTAGAACTTTGACTCTGATTTCCTAACAAAATTTGAGATTTGCCCTTTCTCTTCCATGGTCCTGATAAGTGTGCTGTTGATTAAACAATACATCTTTATCTAATAAAAAAATAAGTAAATAATTAATTTTAATTTGCTCACATTTTGATTTAATTTTCTAATTGGTTTCACTCTTAAAAAATATTGCGAGGAACATACTGTATAATTTGTAAAATAAAATAGTCCCAGAAGCCACACCGATAACTCTCAATTCGTGGTTTAATTGTAGAGACTTTATACCGCATTTCCAAGCGCATATTACTCACTGTTTTCTTTAATTCACAAAATAAAATGGGATAACTACCAGTTAGGGCTCATAATTTCTGGAAAAACTATTCCACAGGACCTTTAAGTCTACTAAATGAAACAAATAAACGAATATCAGACATTAAAATCAGTTTTAATGAGTACTTTATATTTTAAAGAGGGAGTATTTTGAATCATTAAAAGGAGTGGTAAAACAATACAGGAAATAAAATAAGAAAAAATTCATAAGTGAAAATGTGAGCTGAATCAGCTGTGCAGACGATACAGCGAGGAAGATAAATAGGCATTTAAGAATGATCATAACCCTTTTCAGATATGAAGCAGTGTACGGGCACATATTTCGAGTCAAAATTTTACAGGAAATATTGAGTAGTCCCAACAGACAGTCTTATCATATTACGAGATATAACATATACTTGTGGCTTACAAGCTTTTTCCTCTGAGTCATCCTACTCTCTTACCTGTACTCAAAGAATAAATCAAATGGAACATTTTATCAATAACACACTGAAAACCGAAAATACTGTTTGAAGTTCTTTACTCTCACTTAACGACATGTATGAAACACACACATAAATAGCATTTAGAGAGGAAGATTACTTTAATGTTGTAACAAGAATGCAGCTAAAATATTCTCACAATCCTTTGGTAATATTTAATCCAAGATAATAAATTTATTTAGAAAGAAATGAGGATTTTAATATAAAATGGTTGAGAAACGTTTCTACTGATTTTATTGTAAAACTTAGAAAAGAGGGAGCACTTCTATACAAAGTAAGACAATCACAGGAAACCCTTAAATTGTTGAAGCCAAAAGAGCTTAATCGAGATTGTAGACAATTCACTGCTGAACATATCTAATTGATCAATACAAAATATAAAGGAGATTTTTTTCAAATTCAACCCAACTAATAAAATAAAATAAATCAAAGAAAGGAAACGTACCATTGAAGAGACAATCTATTTAGTGCTGTTGCCCTTAAACCTCAAATACGAACAAAGATTGGGCAGCATTGGAAGTATTCTCGGTTGGGGATGAGGTGTAGCCGTTGAGGGCCAGCGACAGAAACTGACACTGCATTAAAACGAACACTTCAACCATTTTTATTTATACTGACCAACTCCTTTGGTTAAAACACTTGTGCTTTAATTTGTGTCGATATTTTGATCTAAAATTTTAAATATTTCAATGTGGAGACGAGGGTTGTAATCGTTATTATCTAAATGGAAATTCTCTTTACAAGCGTAGATTTTAAAGGATTTATTTTGGCAATGAGCCTGCTCATCATCTTCCATAAATGATACACATCATGAAATTGTTTTACCATCTGTTGTCTGTATATATATTTTTTTTTAAATAATAAATATCCCTCAAAGATAATTTACAGTTAAAATCACCAGGTGTCTACAGTATCCCATGCTCCTGCGGAAAAGAATTCATAGGACAAACAGGAAGATTGGTGTGCACAAGAATTTCTGAACATATGAAGATAGCGAGGAATGGCAATATTGAAAAATCGGCGGTAGCAGAACATTTTTATAACACTAATCATCATACACCCAAGCCAAGGTGGAGAGTGCTCGAGCCAGGGCTGGATGGCAGTAGGTGTCTAAATATTTCTGTCTTTATCGACCTCCTTGGGGCACCAGGCGACCCCCCATTGTATTGTAGCCCGCTGCAGGGAGAGGGGTAGTACCTGTAGTGTAATTTACCACCCCCATACTCGTGGGAATCATATGAATCTTAACCAACAAAACAAAAATAAAAACAAACCCTTAGGGGAAATCTTGCTCAACGAGGATTCTTGCGAATCACTCGAGAGCAAAACGTCTGAAACCAGCCAGTCAGTCATAGAGCTGATGGCAAGCCTAGATCTAGTAATGAGCAACACAAAGGAGCATGAGGTGGAAACATCCGCTCCCGATGTTGCAGGTACTAGTGGAGCGATGCAGATGCCTAGTAGCATCCCCTCCAATGAAGCCATCTCGGAAAATAGACTTCCTAAGGATGTGTGGGACAAAATGACTCACCGCCAAAGGAGGAATTACGCGAAAATGGTGAAGAAAGAGACAAGGGAGTTGTCCGCTAACCCAAAGGAAACAGCCAAGAGGCCAAGAGAGGCCACTAGCAATACTGACTCACCCAACCAGGGAAACAGCAAATGACCCAGGATTTCCAACAGTCAGGGCAGACTACAATACAGCCTGGCGGCCTGCCACAGCAAGGTTGCCATAATAAAGGAGGCCTACCCTGAAGAATTTTTAACCTCAGAAGAAGCCAACCTGATACTGATCAGTATACAGGATGGATTGATGGAGAGGAGTGACAGCGAAGCGCACCTAAACTTCTGCGGAAGGGTACTGAAAGAAGGCGCACTAATTGTAAGCTGCGAGGATGAGGCAACTGACAAATGGCTAACCTCCTGGATAGAAAAGAGCACGCCATGGGAAGGGTCGGCGCTCAAGACGTGCGAACCAAAGGAGCTGGAATTCTTCCAGAAGAATGTGTGGATCACAGGAAACCACCCAAGGAGGACGAGCAGGAGGAGGGACCAGGAGGGAGTTCAACGGCCGTTGACCAACTGGGAGATGCGGGGGGGGGGGGGCGCCTCCTGCCGGTCCGTCTGGCGATGGGCCTGTGGTACCCGTGTCCGGCCCCCTGAGCGTGGATGAGAATCCGGCTCTGGGGGGCGGGGGTGGGGCCGTGGGTGACCCTATGGCACCTGCGCCTAGTCCCCTGAGTGAGGATCCTGAGGATCCGGCTTGGGGGGATGGGGGCGGGGCCGTGGGTGGTCTGGCGGGGTCGGTTGGGGGTGTGGCTCCCGTTGCTTCGCAGGGTGGCTGTGGTGGAGTCGGGGATCCCCCGGCTCTGGCACGGGACGCTGGTCGGCAACAACAATGATCTCCGTGCTGCAGATCAACCTACATCACTGCAGGACGGCAACCAGCTCGCTCCTCCAGTATCGCTTATTGGACTGCATAAAGAAGTCCGTGGTGTGGTTTACCACATCAGAAAACGTTTCAACTGTTTCGAGGCGTATTTCTACGCTCTCTTTACATGAGGATGTCAGTATACCCTCAACCCAATGTGCATCCCCCTTGAATTGGGCGGACGAAGTCGAGCGCAGTCAATCTGCTGCAAGCGACCCTCCTCTTCTAGTACGTTAGCGTAGAATAAGGTGTAAGATCCAGGTTCCAATCCGTTGGGCCTGGAGCTCTAAATGTACATGTTAATGTGGGTGTTCGCGGAACGCCGCTCATCGAAGTATACCCTGTGCAGTGCTGCACTCTAGCCGCTTGCCCGGGAACTACCTGCCCGCGGCACTACGAATCTGCAAGATACGACAAGTTCAGAACATATAGTCATCTAGAAAAGCAGGCAGTGTGGAGCTCTAAGTTTTTTTCTCCCCAAGTTTTTCTACTGTATGGTGTGAAAAATAGCATGACAAAATTTCGTTATATCAAGTCCCAACGAATAAAATGTACATCCTACTTCTTTTGGTAGTGTCCACACACTCCTTAGAGTTCACCTCTATGTTCTATTAAGAATATGGAGTTTTGGTAGAACCGACTCAAACAGTACTCTCTTATGATGATGTTAAGCTGATTTCTTTGATTTACAAGTTCTTACCGGAAGAACCTAGTTACTCTTTGGTCTGTAGTCAAAAGATATCAGTTATGGAGCATTTTATAAATAACACTATTAAATCGAAGTTGGATATGTTGAAAGGGATGTTACCTCATTCTACAAAGGATTATTTTTTGAATTTTTGTTCGAGTTTACACGGATTATGTAAAGAAGAACAAGAAGACTCAATAATATCTAATAATAGGTCTAAGAGAAATGTTCCAATGATAGTTGCCGCAGGAGTTGGAGCAATGATATCAGGTTATTCCATTTACCAAAATAAGGTAATGGAGGAAAAAATAAGAAATTTAGAGATATCTCTGAGTAAAACACAATTTTCTTCCAGTCAGAATAACAAACATTTCCATGAGTTGGTAAAACATGAAAATGATATATATTCCAAGATATCTAAGAGTTTTGAGATGTTCCATGATACACTTATCTCTCAGTTCTGTGACCAAAGAACAGGAGGAGATTTTTCTGGCCAAATGGCAATAGGATCTTGGATGGATATAGAGATATCATCACTATTAGAAATGTTATCAGGTAAGGTTAACCCGTCTATACTCTCTAAAGACTTATTAGAGCAGATTCTTCAATCAAACAATGAACTGAGAACATCCATTTATGTTGATAATCCAGGAGTTCTATATCAAGCATCAAAGAGTTTCTTAGTTCATCATGATATGAATTCAGGAGTTTTATCTTTTCTAATAGAGATTCCTATTATATTTGACCATATGATATCCCCTTTACATAGTGTATACAATGGAGGGTGGGTACAAGATGGAATTCTCCATAGACTTTTACTTCCTGAAAAGTTCTATCTATTCTCGGGAGAGGAAAAAGAGAGTTATCATGTGATATCAGCAAATCACTTTAGTTGTCGGGAGAACTATGGACTATTAGTTTGTGATAATTCAAAACACTTCTTTAGCTCTGATATGATATCTGCTAACTCACTTATAAGAGAAGAATACAATGATCCCTGTGATGTTACTCTATCATATCCTAAGTTAAGAGGAGAAGTATATAAGATCTCGAGCGGAGTGCTTGTAGTTGGAAAGGCTAATGTTAAGATTATAAACTCAGTTGGTAAATTTTATCATAGCTTTAAACCGTATAATTTATCTGATAGATATACTAACTTATTATCTTATGATACTTTCAAGACAATCCAGATAAATGATCTTGTGATTACTTCACCTGGATCTAAAAGAACATTTGAAATATCTTACAATAAAACAATAACTTTCCCTCCTGTAGATCAGAAAGAGATTAGTTATTATCTAACAAAGAGGTCTGAGTTCAAGTTGAAAGATTTCTTGAGAGTTAAAGAAGAAGATCAGTACACGGACATTGATTATCATTACCACACAAAAAAAACTTTTTATTGCTTTTAACAAAGAATTAATGAATTAAAGTAATTTTATATAACCTCATAAAATAAAACATCTGTGCAACAATTCTACTAGTTGCCACAACTCCATTAGTCCATTCGTTGTTGAAAAATGGATAGCCAGATTCAGAAAGAATATTCAAGCCACGATAAACCGAAAGGTAGGACCGTTACTCATAAAAGAGATCAACCAAGAAAAAACGATCAACAAACACAACTGTTTATCCTCATAACAACAATGAATTTTACAAAAGGTGTCTTCTCCTGTGAAGAAATAGATTACCTAGATGAGAGCGAAATACTGTCGAACTGAGAAATGAAAATATAACCCACATAAGGCTATTTAAAAGTAAAAAACACCTCACAGAACTATCTTTGTTGCCACTTTTAACAGAGATTGCTTGCCTGAAAAAAATAAAATTGCCTATCTTGTAGTGCCTATTAGAGTATATGTTCAGAACCCACTTTGGTGCTATCAGTAAAATAAAATGACTGGTCACTACATAGTCAACTACAACATCAGCAGCCTTCAACCTAAGATGGCTGAAATGGAACATCTCCTCTAGACTTACTCCCCTGCGGTAGTAGTAGGCACATAACAAGTATAGAAGTCGTGTCAAGAAGTGGGTGTAATCATACCGGAAAATGCTAATAATGGCTGCTTTAGGACAGGAAAATGAAAGGAACCAAGACCTATACTTTTATCTTTAAATAATCATAATACTAAAGAAGGTATCATGAATAAGAGAGAAGCTCTTAGGAATAAAAATATAAGAATTAGCCATGACAGATCCCCAAAGGACAGGGAAGAAAGAAAACGAATGTCTTCTTGCTTTAATCAACTAGGATTAAGGGACAAAAATTCTACATATAGGAAAGGCTTTTTTAAATTTAGAGGAAACTTTTACCAGCTAGCTATTATTAAAGCCTCACGGACCATTACTGCGTCATTATTTATTTAAAAAAATAGTTCTCTATAATATAATGTAATATTTACATTACAGAGTATAGAGGTAAAAAGTTGCCGATAGGTATGTTGATTTTGTTTCGTGTGTGTACAGACATAAGCGGAAAAACTAATATCTATTCCGACGTAATATATTGGTAAAACTATGTTCGTAAATTTCTTACTTGGTGACATTTATGCTCATGTTTATATTGCTGGAAGGGGTACTTATTATATAGGGTATTTTAAAAATAAAGTACATAAAGCCATAATATTCAACGAATTCGACATTAAAAATTTTGATGAATCTTATTTAAAAGTAATTTGGGAAGGTGGTTATTTTAAAATTTCTCAGAGGTATTAAAAGGATTGATTGGAATGCGTGAGAATTTCCATTTTTATTATTAGTAATTACCATCCTAATTGCGATGCTGTGGATAACCCTTATACATGGCACTGATGTGATCGCCTACGTGACTGAGGAATTTAAGGCCCCAGAGATCTCACCGATTATTTGGAAAGCTACGAATCGTGAGGAAACATCAGAGAGGAGGAGGGGGAAGAGAGCTCGCCGAATGATGTCCTATGCAACCAATGTGACCCGTAACAATTTACATAGTTCAAGATCAATAAATAACCCTAAATATGCTGAAGCTATTGGTGTAGATGTCTGGATCAATAAAACCACTGTATCTATATCAGTTAACGTTCCTCCCAGTAAATTTGTAAAAGCTGATTAAAAAACCCTATACCAAATAAATGAAAAGATAATTTTAATTGGTGACATAAATTCGAATCATATTCAATGGAATTGCGACAACAACAATAGAAACGGTAAATTTCTCTTGAGCTACATTGCAAGAAACAACACAGAATTGCACGTGCCAAACACTCCCACATTTCCCATCGCAGCAAAACCTGAAACCCACTATTATGGATTTGGTATTGACAAAAAATATTGGAGATGGAGATAGTTAGCCGTTGCCGAGGAGTCCTGTCTAATTTGGACTGGGATCTTTGATCTCTCCAAATAGATGGGTGCTGAGCTGCAGGCAACCCGGAGCGTCCCCAAGGTGGTGGATAGGGGGGAACTCGGAAGGTGAGTCCATCTAGAAGGCACGCGAACCAAGCAGCAGCAGTGATCTGAGGGTGTGAGTGGGCCACTGGTGGTGTGGTAGTTCTCTGGTGAAATGCACACAAGCCTGAGGAAGAGACAAGGAATGGCTTGAGAAGCAAGTTAAGGAGCTTAGCTCGTTTGAAGGGATTCACCTGGAGACGTGCGACCCCAAGTTACTGGAAGGCTTTCAGAGGATAGGAGTGTTTATACCCAAAACAGTTAGGAGCGCAGAGTGTGCTAAAGACCATAAAAACCCAAAACAGGCTTGACACAGGAAGGTGGAAGGTATTGCCAGGAGGGGTCAAGGAGCTTCCAAATGGAATATACCTAGTTTTCTCCATCCCTGAATCCCACTTCAAACCTATTGAAGGAAAAGGAGGGAAAATTAGTCATGGCTTCCATCGAGTGGCCGTCAGAATTATCAAGAGGAAGTAGGAGGATCCTGATAGGATGGAGGTAGAGGATTATTGGAGGAGTGAGGAGGGGCTAGCAAGAAAAAAGCTAGAAATCATTTACTAAACTAAAGCATAAACTGGACTCCTAGAAGCTATTTTTCTTTAGCGAACAAAACTTTCCAGTTTTAACTTCTGTTTGTTTATCTAACTTATAGCCTTATATTCTCAGAATTTGGACGAATATCATATAAGATCATATAATATAAGATAGACTTTCTTAATTTCTGTTGAAGAAGTAGGGCAACACTAGAAGCCTTTTTTTCTTTTGCGAGAAAAATTGTGTATCAATATTAAGAATGGTCTTAACCTTCAAGAAAGTTACATACAACAGTAAGAGGTATGGGACGCTATATCCAAAGGTATAAAAAAAGGATAGGAAAACAAAAAAGTGGATCAGGCTCAATTCAAATTTTCCAGATATAGCACAAATCATCCACAGAAGAAAATGGATTTGGGCGGGATATTTGGTTAGGAGCAGGAATAACAAGTGGTCTAAAGATATTCTAAGCTGGTACCCCCATGGCTACCAGAGAAGCAGTGGACGACCTCCTATATCTTGGGACCAACGTATGGACAACTGAGGACAACATATGGTGGAGCTACCTGGCAGAGAGTCGCAGCTGAAAGAAGAGAATGATAAGGCTGGGCGAAGCTCACTACCAGGCTAGAAGAAAACCAGAAATAAGTGACTAAAGCATAAACGAACTCTAAAAACCTCAGCAGCCTGCTGATTTTGTACATTGTTTTTGTAAAAAAAAAAAACAAACAAAAAAACTGTTTCATATTAGTTTTGTATTTGTAAATTATAATGTTATAGATTAAATAAATAAAGGTTTATTATTATTATAAGAATGGCAATTGGAGCATTTTGCATGACATCTGTTGAAAAATGGAATTACTTGCAAGGCTGATATCCCTAAATGAGGTAAATTGTTTAATCTTTATAATTATATTTTTCTTTGTGACAGATAGTTTCGATTCGTATTTCGTACTTCCACATTGCAATACATTTTAAACATAATCAAATTTTAATTAGCCTGAAACGGTTAAGACCCTGAGATCCAAAGAATTAAGCGGGAGGACACACTTTCAAATTAAACTAGATCAATTAATCTGCTCCCTTTATTTTGATCTTTTAATCTATCAATCTCAATATATAAATAACAGCGTGTATAGACAGAACATAGCGTGTATAATGTATTAAATTACACACGCTTCCCATCCTCCATAAATGCGTGGAGAAGCCTGCAGAGAGAGAAATTCAACAATTGTCGAACAAGAAATAGTAGCGAAAGCTAAGGAGAGCCTTTTTCAAGGCCTCACTGAAAAGGAACTCAGCGAACGTATGTCACAGGCTACATCTATTAAACCACTACCATTGGCAGTCACCACCCGAGGAGTCGGGTTCGTAACCCAAATAATGTACAACGTAACTAGGAAGTACCGCGACTCCATAAATCTGCCGGATATAAATTCCTTATATCGCGCATTTCTAGGCATAGTAGAAGCCAAAATAATTGACTCCAACTATGGAGAAATAATTGAAGATGATTTGGACATAGAGAGAAACAGTTTACCCAGAGACTTCATAATACAGGCTAAAGCAGTAGTAAGGTTGCCAGAACCAATAAATCGCATCATTTCATCAATAGGTCAAATTACTACAGTGGAAGAGTCATATCTACCTTGCCTTCCCAAAGACGTTCACGATGTACATGGAAAGTTTGTGCCTATACCCGAGACCGTTAAAATTTCAAATCTTAAGAAAATTGTATCATCACTTGCAGACATAGCAACTCCGGCGGCTTACAGAGAAAACTTTCGCAGGAGAAATCCAATACCAGGAACAAAATGGGATGCAAATAGTATCCTTCAAAACCCAAATGATATTATTCCAGAAGATTACAATATTGAAACATTCCGTAACGACACCATGCAAATAACACCCCTTGTTAATCAGTTAGAGAATTACATACCTAAATTAAAGGGGGGAGTAAATAAAATATTAGATCTTAAAGGTAGCAATAGTTTACTACTGTAAGTAACCACAATTTTAGTTTTGATCCTTACCAACAGGCAGGTACTGAGTCTGTTCCTGCATATCTAGATCGATTTCAAAAGCGATTACAGCTTACTGGAGTTCCAGAAGCTAATTGGACAGATCATTTAATTGTCAATATGGGACATGAATTATACAATACCTTGAATGATCTGATATTTCCAGCTACTCCTAACAAGAAAACATTCCAGGAGATAGTTCTTGTTTTAACAGAGCATTTCAAAAGAACTAAAAATAAATATAGTGAAGCTATCAAATTCCGGCAAATTGTTCAAAACCTCAATGAGCCCGTAGCTGACTATGCAGTGCGCTTAAAAGCTGCTGCCAGATATTGCGATTTTAAGGACTTTTTGGACTATTCCCTTATAGTCCAATTCATCCATGGTGTGATTGATGATGGTACCCGTGATGCCATTGTTATTAAAAAACCTGTCAAATTTGCTGATGCTCTTGAAATAGCTCAAAATTTAGAAGCTACTAAAACAGCCTCTGCTGAAATAAAATTTCAACATTCTGAAAAACTGCATAAATTTGCTCATGCTAGCCGCCCTAATGCTAAGTCACCATTTAGGTCAAAGAGTAACCAAAGATTTTCTCGCAATCGTAGTTCTTCCTCTACCCGCCAAAATGCTCAACTTAGTGAACCTTCTAATTGTTGGGGGTGTGGGGAACGGCATTGGCGTAACAATTGCCCTTTTAAGAATTCATCCTGTAAAAAGTGCAAGAAGCAAGGACACATAGCGTCAGTTTGCCGTAGTTCTAAGGCAGTAAACCATCATACTTCAAAAGCACACCAAACACATGAAGAAGTCAACTCAACTAATTCAGAAACAAACCTTGAGCCTGAAATTATTTCTCAGTCCAAGATCACCTTTTTTGAAGACTCCATGTATCGGATTGACCTAGTTAAACCTGATCTTACAAGCAGAATGATCGAAAAACAGTTCAACGACTTTTCTCCTAACTTCCGTGCTTTCTCAGCAGGAGATCCAGTAATGTTTCGATCCTACAGCGATAAAACAGATAAATGGATACCTGGTGTTATTGTTACCACCCTTGGAGACCTACATTATGAAATTGATTCCAAAGGAAACCGATTTAAAAGGCATGTTGATCAGATCATTCCTCGAGGTCTGGACAGTAACACTGATGAAGAAACCAGAAACGCCCAACAACAGCCATCCCCTAGCGAGAAGAGGCATGTTCGTATATTTGAAAGCTCTTCTCCAGTGGCTCGGTCTCTGCATCTCCCTCTCCAGTTGTAATAGAAGAGCAGCCAGGATCAAGAGAAGTTGCATTCAAGTCTCCTCAGGATACGCCAGCATCCGTAGACTGTCCAATCCAGCATAACACCAGACCTTCAACACCTGGTCCATCCACTCCAGAGGTTACACAACCAAATTACTTAAGAGATAAGTCCAGTCCACAACAATCAAATCCCAGGCGGTACCCTGTCGGCTCAAGAAAACCGAGGACAATTTTCTCTCCTCCGTCTTAGTTGTTAAGTGATATGTGTCAGTTAAAATAATGAGACTTTTGATTTTTTTATTAATTTTATATCTCTTTTCAACATGTGGGGAGGATTGTCATGTCCTTATATTTTGTTATAACCAGCTGTTTTAATTACTATTAAAAAAAACTACTACTGCTTGTATAAAATTTTTATATTCTTACAAATCTAATACATTACAGCGTGGTTGTATCGATGGTGAATTTATTTTTATTGTAGAGGATTATCATCTTTTCTGCGCTGAGCCTTAATTGGGCTAAGGTTTTTATCCAACTTATAGCCTTATATTCCAAAACTTTTCAGTTTTAAGCTTGCAAAATTGTGTTTATCTAACTTATAGCCTTATATTCTCAGAATTTGGAATAATATAATATAAGTATTAATTTTTCTTTATAGAACTTTAATAATTTAAATACTTTTTTATATGAAGAGGTCGGTGAAATCCCATTTTGTTTCCAAAGAATTAAAACTTATTTTTTTGGATACTTTAACATCCCATATAAAACTTATGACATAAAGAATTAAATATTTCAAACATCCCCTTTATCAGAAGATATTCATCTAGAATGTTTGGGCTGGTTAATTTATTAAATGAGCGTTTTATATTATGCGGAGAGAATATTCATTGAGAAATAATTGCACGAAAACATTGGGATATAAATTTCTAAGCCAGTTCCCTAAAGACGTTTTACATTTATTTTGTCATCAATTCTTTCAAAAACAGGGAATCATATATTTTTGAAATGCAAAAGTGTTGCTGCGATATTAGTTTATTTGACTCTTGAATATATATTTCAACTTAATAAATAGAACATTAATAACTCCATAAAAAAAAATGAAATTGATATGTTAAAAGTGGTGGATAGATGCTTGATTCTGAATCATTGAAATATCCTGCTTTAGGATGGAGACAAAACATAACGTGTAAATAAACAATTTAAACAAACTTGCTTAAAAATTAATTAATAGCCACAAAAATGAATTATACATTTGTAAAGATGTTTTGCACATTTCGTTGATTGATATGGACGGGATGGTAACATTAGATTGGTGGAACATGCAAGACAGTGTGTTCTCACCACTCGACTGCTAGGATAGAAATGACAACCAGAAAACCTACACAAAAAGTCAAAACAGAACAGAAGTGTTGAACGAACACTTGAAGTTATAATATCGCCCAATACCACATGTCGATCTTCAGCGACGTAAATTTATTCAGAAAAGAAATCATCAGGATGAACTTCATTTCTATCCTTACAATATGGCGATTGTGTAGGAACTTTCATAACGTGAATTCAATTCTCGTAGAAACGCTTGTAATACCTTGTTAATATTTGAAAAGCTGCGATCGGCCCAGCTGTCGCTTCAGCTGGAAAGCTGCAGATCTACAAGACGATCATCTTCTGCACGGGGCTCCCGCCCCGAGGTACATGTACCCTCCCACGCTCAGGCGGCTTCAATGTTTCCAGAATGGGGCCCTTCAACGGGCCGAGCAGCACACAAGCCTCCGAAGGAAGAAGCCATCCATCCACGACGAGCTAATGCTGCCCTCGGTTCAAGACTTCATACGGAGGCGTCATATTAAGTTCTATGACAGCCTCCGGTACTGTGTGAACCCCCTCCTCAGGGACTTGACTCCACCTCCTCTACCTCATGAGGTAGCAGCATCAGACGGATCCTGGATTATGCGAAGACGCTGCTTAGAAACAGCTGTATGTAAACAGTATATATATTAGTTTTAGGTTTATTTGTTAGTTTTATGTTAGTTGTAAGTTCCACTCTTGTGTAGTCCCTCGCTACACAACATTGTCTCTCCCTAGATTTAGTATTTTAGACTAAGTAGACTTAAGTTCGTCATTGTAAATATCATATCTCTAGTACAGAAACTCTGCAATGGCGAGTTCATCTTTGTCTCGGAGAGACACAGTTGCGTACTTTGAGCATCTTTATAGCGTCCTATCTAGCGATGATGTAGTGGATGTTCGCATTCGTGATTCTATCACGAAACACATGCAGGAGTTTTGCAGTCGTCTCGACTACAACTTCTTGTTTTCTCTTCGTCTGTCTGACGAGCAGGCTCTTGCTATGCATAGCCATATTATCTTTGGTGTTGACCGAGATTTTGCGAGCGATCCACAAGCTCTCGCTTATTGGACTGCATAAAGAAGTCCGTGGTGTGGTTTACCACATCAGAAAACGTTTCAACTGTTTCGAGGCGTATTTCTACGCTCTCTTTACATGAGGATGTCAGTATACCCTCAACCCAATGTGCATCCCCCTTGAATTGGGCGGACTAAGTCGAGCGCAGTCAATCTGCTGCAAGCGACCCTCCTCTTCTAGTACGTTAGCGTCGAATAAGGTGTAAGATCCAGGTTCCAATCCGTTGGGCCTGGAGCTCTAAATGTACATGTTAATGTGGGTGTTCGCGGAACGCCGCTCATCGAAGTATACCCCGTGCAGTGCTGCACTCTAGCCGCTTGCCCGGGAACTACCTGCCCGCGGCACTACGAATCTGCAAGATACGACAAGTTCAGAACATATAGTCATCTAGAAAAGCAGGCAGTGTGGAGCTCTAAGTTTTTTTCTTCCCAAGTTTTTCTACTGTATGGTGTGAAAAATAGCATGACAAAATTTCGTTATATCAAGTCCCAACGAATAAAATGTACATCCTACTTCTTTTGGTAGTGTCCACACACTCCTTAGAGTTCACCTCTAAGTTCTATCAAGAATATGGAGTTTTGGTTGAACCGACTCAAACAGTACTCTCTTATGATGATGTTAAGCTGATTTCTTTGATTTACAAGTTCTTACCGGAAGAACCTAGTTACTCTTTGGTCTGTAGTCAAAAGATATCAGTTATGGAACATTTTGTAAATAACACTATGAAATCGAAGTTGGATATGTTGAAAGGGACGTTACCTCATTCTACAAAGGATTATTTTTTGAATTTTTGTTCGAGTTTACACGGATTATGTAAAGAAGAACAAGAAGACTCAATAATATCTAATAATAGGTCTAAGAGAAATGTTCCAATGATAGTTGCCGCAGGAGTTGGAGCAATGATATCAGGTTATTCCATTTACCAAAATAAGGTAATGGAGGAAAAAATAAGAAATTTAGAGATATCTCTGAGTAAAACACAATTTTCTTCCAGTCAGAATAACAAACATTTCCATGAGTTGGTAAAACATGAAAATGATATATATTCCAAGATATCTAAGAGTTTTGAGATGTTCCATGATACACTTATCTCTCAGTTCTGTGACCAAAGAACAGGAGGAGATTTTTCTGGCCAAATGGCAATAGGATCTTGGATGGATATAGAGATATCATCACTATTAGAAATGTTATCAGGTAAGGTTAACCCGACTATACTCTCTAAAGACTTATTAGAGCAGATTCTTCAATCAAACAATGAACCTTTTGATGAATCTTATTTAAAAGTAATTTGGGAAGGTGGTTATTTTAAAATTTCTCAGAGGTATTAAAAGGATTGATTGGAATGCGTGAGAATTTCCATTTTTATTATTAGTAATTACCATCCTAATTGCGATGCTGTGGATAACCCTTATACATGGCACTGATGTGATCGCCTACGTGACCTGCGTGTTTGCGGAACCTACGCGTGATGGTAAGTAAGAGTTTATTTTAAGTTTATAGTTTATGAAAGAACATCGTTCGTTAAATTAAAATAGACTTTTACTTTGTAGGCTGCATCTAACAATAACAGTAACGAGGCAACGGAACAGGAATACACCTGCGAAGACTCACCACCCACGAGCCCAGTTATCGTGCAAGACGAAGAGACATGTTCGTCGCCACCACCAGCACCGCCCAGTACTTCACAGAAGAGACCTTCACGTCGTCCTCCGACGAAGAGGGTCAGTCTGGGGCCCATCCTTCAGATACTACTCACATTCCTCAGAAGCGGAGTGCTGAATCTGACTTCGCTCCAGGAGGTGATCAAAGAGGTAACAAAAGACATATGCTTCATGACGCTACCGATCCCCTTGATATGGGATGTGATCCTGGATTACATTTCATGCAGATTATCGGGGGGGGGGGATACAACGGACGCGGGGACACTTATAACGTTCTGTGCAGGGCTGGAGGATACCATCTCCGCAAATTCATTGTTCACGATGTCTGGCACCCAAAACGATGTCAGGACCGTGACAAATTCTTTGCGGAAGTGCGTAGGCTCTATGCTCGGGCGTACCGATACGACGGATACTCCCTCCTCTTCTGGCATCAAGCGCAAACGCCCCATGTCCACTGCGTCCACGACTGTCAAATGTCGAACGGGACGTGCAGATGCAGTGGATTCGCGGACCTCTCCCACGTATACGGACGATGGTTCCGACGGAGGGGCTCGCGGCGATATAAACGCAGGGTCTTCAGAAGAGGAGGATTTCGTTCCTTCGCTAACTACGCCTCAAATCTTGAACACTATTCAACGTTGGAGGGAAGGGTCCGGATTGGGTTCAACTTCAACGGCATGCAATGGATCACACATGATCCAATTGAGGCTGTTACCGTATCAGCTCGCCAAAAAATTGGAGGCGCAGAAACGGTGGACAGTTTCCACGCGTTATGTTCAGGTAACGTACAATCGCGTGATCCATATGGCCTTGGACAGAGCGGCGAAAGAATTGTGGAAAGAGGCGGAGGCGGTACTAAGGGAGGGCCGAGATCTGCAAGACAAAAAGCGATTAAGTCGATCTTGGACTTTCTCCAAGACCACGTAATCGTACCAGATCACGATATCACCGTCTCAGATAAATGGCTGTCGAACGAGGAATTCATGTACATAACGGCGCGGGAGGAAACGTACAGATGCGCACTAACTATTTACAAAACCATCCTCAGCAAAAAGAACTTACTCGAACTTAAATTATTCGTGAACGCGGCCAAGTACGTTTCCTACTATCCGGATACTCTCGACACACAACCTATGACGGTCCCGGATACTATCGCTCTCCTGCACAGACTGTTGGACAGACAGATGACACCGGACGTAAAAAGGGACTTTCTCACATTCCTGTTTCGTCTGTTAAACAAAGAAACCGGTAAGATGAATTGTCTCCTCATTCGCGGTCCGCCTTCTGCGGGGAAAACGTTCTTTGTAAATCTGTTATCGCGTATGATGATCAACACGGGATACATAGGCAATTCGACTCGGTACGAGAGGTTTCCGTTCGACGATTGTGTACGCCGGAATCTACTCCTTTTCGACGAACCGAATATCGAGCCTATGGCACTCGAGAATTTCAAACTCTTATTTTCGGGAGCGCCGTTACCGGCTAATATCAAATATCTAGAGAAACATTTAATCAACCGGACACCCGTGGTAGTCACGTGTAACGCGGATCCCTTCCCCAAAAACACGGAATTCGAGACAAGGATAAAACGTTACAACTGGAACAGTCGTGTGGACGACATTATAACAAACGAGACTGTGTATCCCCATCCCGACGGTCTGTATGAAATGTTATTCCAAACACAGGAACCACTGTTGTATCAAGGACTGGTACCAGAAGACCTTGGAGACCCTTCATTGTACTTATCACCGGCCGACCCTATCGATCTGGATGCTCAGGACGCATACTCTTCACTGGTCTCCGATTTAGAAGAGGACAACACGCGTCCGGGACGGTCAGGAGCGTTCCCACCAAGATCAGCATCGATAAGGCGACGTTTGATGTTCCATGAATACTAACACCTTACCTGTGTTATGTATATATTGTATAAATAGGTAAAGTCAAGAACTAACACATAATGTATAAATATATATTTTTATTTTCTTCAAAGTACATACTTGGTTTTTTTTATTTATTACCACTAGCAGCCATACCCATATAAGTATTATTATATATAAGAGGGATATCGTTATAACGGTTCCCTAGTGGAATACTCTTTGGTGAGGACATATTCGAGTAAGTATAATGACAATGAGTGTCAGTGACTAGATTGATACACGTTTTAATCTCCCACGTAGCACAACAGGTAACGTAGTCCTGCAATTCTTTGGCTGGAGCATTACTTTGTATCGGAAGGATACCAACATGTAAAGACGGCTGAGCATGACCGGAATTGGGAGGAGTATGATCGACGATAGTCACACAATAGGAATGTTCTACTGTGTCTTTCTCATACGAGGCGTATGACATATCGGACGGTTTTACAACAGGTAAGTCCCTGAGTCGTGACGTCTTCACGTTACCGGTATTATGGTCGAAACCCATTATGGTGAGGGATATGTCTTCGACTCCGCAAGCGGCGATACTGTTAAAACCTTCTTTATCGTTTAATATTTCGACGGGTTTTGGATTAATAACATTCGTCTTAACTTGGTACCGATAATGAACGACCGGTGTTTCGATGTGATCGAGATAGTTAAACGTCTTACACAGTTTCATCATGTCAGGCCATCCGCTTGTAAGGTCTTTGTCTTTGTGGGTTTTTTCGTCGTACATCTGACGAGCAGGCTCTTGCTATGCATAGCCATATTATCTTTGGTGTTGACCGAGATTTTGCGAGCGATCCACAAGCTCTCGCTTATTGGACTGCATAAAGAAGTCCGTGGTGTGGTTTACCACATCAGAAAACGTTTCAACTGTTTCGAGGCGTATTTCTACGCTCTCTTTACATGAGGATGTCAGTATACCCTCAACCCAATGTGCATCCCCCTTGAATTGGGCGGACTAAGTCGAGCGCAGTCAATCTGCTGCAAGCGACCCTCCTCTTCTAGTACGTTAGCGTCGAATAAGGTGTAAGATCCAGGTTCCAATCCGTTGGGCCTGGAGCTCTAAATGTACATGTTAATGTGGGTGTTCGCGGAACGCCGCTCATCGAAGTATACCCCGTGCAGTGCTGCACTCTAGCCGCTTGCCCGGGAACTACCTGCCCGCGGCACTACGAATCTGCAAGATACGACAAGTTCAGAACATATAGTCATCTAGAAAAGCAGGCAGTGTGGTATAGGATGGATATAGAGATATCATCACTATTAGAAATGTTATCAGGTAAGGTTAACCCGACTATACTCTCTAAAGACTTATTAGAGCAGATTCTTCAATCAAACAATGAACTGAGAACATCCATTTATGTTGATAATCCAGGAGTTCTATATCAAGCATCAAAGAGTTCCTTAGTTCATCATGATATGAATTCAGGAGTTTTATCTTTTCTAATAGAGATTCCTATTATATTTGACCATATGATATCCCCTTTATATAGTGTATACAATGGAGGGTGGGTACAAGATGGAATTCTCCATAGACTTTTACTTCCTGAAAAGTTCTATCTATTCTCGGGAGAGGAAAAAGAGAGTTATCATGTGATATCAGCCAATCACTTTAGTTGTCGGGAGAACTATGGACTATTAGTTTGTGATAATTCAAAACACTTCTTTAGCTCTGATATGATATGTGCTAACTCACTTATAAGAGAAGAATACAATGATCTCTGTGATGTTACTCTATCATATCCTAAGTTAACAGGAGAAGTATATAAGATCTCGAGCGGAGTGCTTGTAGTTGGAAAGGCTAATGTTAAGATTATAAACTCAGTTGGTAAATTTTATCATAGCTTTAAACCGTATAATTTATCTGATAGATATACTAACTTATTATCTTATGATACTTTCAAGACAATCCAGATAAATGATCTTGTGATTACTTCACCTGGATTTAAAAGAACATTTGAAATATCTTACAATAAA
Organism: Gonocerus acuteangulatus; assembly: GCA_946811695.1. NCBI lineage: Eukaryota > Metazoa > Arthropoda > Insecta > Hemiptera > Coreidae > Gonocerus > Gonocerus acuteangulatus. The sequence goes on from OX328126.1 coordinate 90,702,654, forward strand.
ACAATAACTTTCCCTCCTGTAGATCAGAAAGAGATTAGTTATTATCTAACAAAGAGGTCTGAGTTCAAGTTGAAAGATTTCTTGAGAGTTAAAGAAGAAGATCAGTACACGGACATTGATTATCATTACCACACAAAAAAACTTTTTATTGCTTTTAACAAAGAATTAATGAATTAAAGTAATTTTATATAACCTCATAAAATAAAACATCTGTGCAACAATTCTACTAGTTGCCACAACTCCATTAGTCCATTCGTTGTTGAAAAATGGATAGCCAGATTCAGAAAGAACATTCAAGCCACGATAAACCGAAAGGTAGGACCGTTACTCATAAAAGAGATCAACCAAGAAAAAACGATCAACAAACACAACTGTTTATCCTCATAACAACAATGAATTTTACAAAAGGTGTCTTCTCCTGTGAAGAAATAGATTACCTAGATGAGAGCGAAATACTGTCGAACTGAGAAATAAAAATATAACCCACATAATTCGATTTAAAAGTAAAAAACACCTCACAGAACTATCTGTGTTGCCACTTTTAACAGAGATTGCTTGCCTGAAAAAAATAAAATTGCCTATCTTGTAGTGCCTATTAGAGTATATGTTCAGAACCCACTTTGGTGCTATCAGTAAAATAAAATGACTGGTCACTACATAGTCAACTACAACATCAGCAGCCTTCAACCTAAGATGGCTGAAATGGAACATCTCCTCTAGACTTACTCCCCTGCGGTAGTAGTAGGCACATAACAAGTATAGAAGACGTGTCAAGAAGTGGGTGTAATCATACCGGAAAATGCTAATAATGGCTGCTTTAGGACAGGAAAATGAAAGGAACCAAGACCTATACTTTTATCTTTAAATAATCTGACGAGCAGGCTCTTGCTATGCATAGCCATATTATCTTTGGTGTTGACCGAGATTTTGCGAGCGATCCACAAGCTCTCGCTTATTGGACTGCATAAAGAAGTCCGTGGTGTGGTTTACCACATCAGAAAATGTTTCAACTGTTTCGAGGCGTATTTCTACGCTCTCTTTACATGAGGATGTCAGTATACCCTCAACCCAATGTGCATCCCCCTTGAATTGGGCGGACGAAGTCGAGCGCAGTCAATCTGCTGCAAGCGACCCTCCTCTTCTAGTACGTTAGCGTAGAATAAGGTGTAAGATCCAGGTTCCAATCCGTTGGGCCTGGAGCTCTAAATGTACATGTTAATGTGGGTGTTCGCGGAACGCCGCTCATCGAAGTATACCCCGTGTAGTGCTGCACTCTAGCCGCTTGCCCGGGAACTACCTGCCCGCGGCACTACGAATCTGCAAGATACGACAAGTTCAGAACATATAGTCATCTAGAAAAGCAGGCAGTGTGGAGCTCTAAGTTTTTTTCTCCCCAAGTTTTTCTACTGTATGGTGTGAAAAATAGCATGACAAAATTTCGTTATATCAAGTCCCAACGAATAAAATGTACATCCTACTTCTTTTGGTAGTGTCCACACACTCCTTAGAGTTCACCTCTAAGTTCTATCAAGAATATGGAGTTTTGGTAGAACCGACTCAAACAGTACTCTCTTATGATGATGTTAAGCTGATTTCTTTGATTTACAAGTTCTTACCGGAAGAACCTAGTTACTCTTTGGTCTGTAGTCAAAAGATATCAGTTATGGAGCATTTTAAAAATAACACTATTAAATCGAAGTTGGATATGTTGAAAGGGATGTTACCTCATTCTACAAAGGATTATTTTTTGAATTTTTGTTCGAGTTTACACGGATTATGTAAAGAAGAACAAGAAGACTCAATAATATCTAATAATAGGTCTAAGAGAAATGTTCCAATGATAGTTGCCGCAGGAGTTGGAGCAATGATATCAGGTTATTCCATTTACCAAAATAAGGTAATGGAGGAAAAAATAAGAAATTTAGAGATATCTCTGAGTAAAACACAATTTTCTTCCAGTCAGAATAACAAACATTTCCATGAGTTGGTAAAACATGAAAATGATATATATTCCAAGATATCTAAGAGTTTTGAGATGTTCCATGATACACTTATCTCTCAGTTCTGTGACCAAAGAACAGGAGGAGATTTTTCTGGCCAAATGGCAATAGGATCTTGGATGGCTATAGAGATATCATCACTATTAGAAATGTTATCAGGTAAGGTTAACCCGACTATACTCTCTAAAGACTTATTAGAGCAGATTCTTCAATCAAACAATGAACTGAGAACATCCATTTATGTTGATAATCCAGGAGTTCTATGAGCGTTCTAATGAGCGTTTTATATTAACAAATTCGACATTAAAAATTTTGATGAATCTTATTTAAAAGTAATTTGGGAAGGTGGTTATTTTAAAATTTCTCAGAGGTATTAAAAGGATTGATTGGAATGCGTGAGAATTTCCATTTTTATTATTAGTAATTACCATCCTAATTGCGATGCTGTGGATAACCCTTATACATGGCACTGATGTGATCGCCTACGTGACTCTTTACATGGGGTGAAACCCACTTTGGTGCTATCAGTAAAATAAAATGACTGGTCACTACATAGTCAACTACAACATCAGCAGCCTTCAACCTAAGATGGCTGAAATGGAACATCTCCTCTAGACTTACTCCCCTGCGATAGTAGTAGGCACATAACAAGTATAGAAGACGTGTCAAGAAGTGGGTGTAATCATACCGGAAAATGCTAATAATGGCTGCTTTAGGACAGGAAAATGAAAGGAACCAAGACCTATACTTTTATCTTTAAATAATCTGACGAGCAGGCTCTTGCTATGCATAGCCATATTATCTTTGGTGTTGACCGAGATTTTGCGAGCGATCCACAAGCTCTCGCTTATTGGACTGCATAAAGAAGTCCATGGTGTGGTTTACCACATCAGAAAACGTTTCAACTGTTTCGAGGCGTATTTCTACGCTCTCTTTACATGAGGATGTCAGTATACCCTCAACCCAATGTGCATCCCCCTTGAATTGGGCGGACGAAGTCGAGCGCAGTCAATCTGCTGCAAGCGACCCTCCTCCTCTAGTACGTTAGCGTAGAATAAGGTGTAAGATCCAGGTTCCAATCCGTTGGGCCTGGAGCTCTAAATGTACATGTTAATGTGGGTGTTCGCGGAACGCCGCTCATCGAAGTATACCCCGTGCAGTGCTGCACTCTAGCCGCTTGCCCGGGAACTACCTGCCCGCGGCACTACGAATCTGCAAGATACGACAAGTTCAGAACATATAGTCATCTAGAAAAGCAGGCAGTGTGGTATAGGATGGATATAGAGATATCATCACTATTAGAAATGTTATCAGGTAAGGTTAACCCGACTATACTCTCTAAAGACTTATTAGAGCAGATTCTTCAATCAAACAATGAACTGAGGACATCCATTTATGTTGATAATCCAGGAGTTCTATATCAAGCATCAAAGAGTTTCTTAGTTCATCATGATATGAATTCAGGAGTTTTATCTTTTCTAATAGAGATTCCTATTATATTTGACCATATGATATCCCCTTTATATAGTGTATACAATGGAGGGTGGGTACAAGATGGAATTCTCCATAGACTTTTACTTCCTGAAAAGTTCTATCTATTCTCGGGAGAGGAAAAAGAGAGTTATCATGTGATATCAGCAAATCACTTTAGTTGTCGGGAGAACTATGGACTATGAGTTTGTGATAATTCAAAACACTTCTTTAGCTCTGATATGATATGTGCTAACTTACTTATAAGAGAAGAATACAATGATCTCTGTGATGTTACTCTATCATATCCTAAGTTAACAGGAGAAGTATATAAGATCTCGAGCGGAGTGCTTGTAGTTGGAAAGGCTAATGTTAAGATTATAAACTCAGTTGGTAAATTTTATCATAGCTTTAAACCGTATAATTTATCTGATAGATATACTAACTTATTATCTTATGATACTTTCAAGACAATCCAGATAAATGATCTTGTGATTACTTCACCTGGATTTAAAAGAACATTTGAAATATCTTACAATAAAACAATAACTTTCCCTCCTGTAGATCAGAAAGAGATTAGTTATTATCTAACAAAGAGGTCTGAGTTCAAGTTGAAAGATTTCTTGAGAGTTAAAGAAGAAGATCAGTACACGGACATTGATTATCATTACCACACAAAAAAACTTTTTATTGCTTTTAACAAAGAATTAATGAATTAAAGTAATTTTATATAACCTCATAAAATAAAACATCTGTGCAACAATTCTACTAGTTGCCACAACTCCATTAGTCCATTCGTTGTTGAAAAATGGATAGCCAGATTCAGAAAGAACATTCAAGCCACGATAAACCGAAAGGTAGGACCGTTACTCATAAAAGAGATCAACCAAGAAAAAACGATCAACAAACACAACTGTTTATCCTCATAACAACAATGAATTTTACAAAAGGTGTTGACCGAGATTTTGCGAGCGATCCACAAGCTCTCGCTTATTGGACTGGCATAAAGAAGTCCGTGGTGTGGTTTACCACATCAAAAAACGTTTCAACTGTTTCGAGGCGTATTTCTACGCTCTCTTTACATGATGATGTCAGTATACCCTCAACCCAATGTGCATCCCCCTTGAATTGAGCGGACGAAGTCGAGCGCAATCAATCTGCTGCAAGCGACCCTCCTCTTCTAGTACGTTAGCGTAGAATAAGGTGTAAGGTCCAGGTTCCAATCCGTTGGGCCTGGAGCTCTAAATGTAAATGTTTCTAAGTTTTTTTTCTACCCAAGTTTTTACCCTCAAGTTATGTAGGAGTAATATTCAAGTCACCCAGGCCGAGCAAAGGGAGCAGGGATGGAGTTGGCTAGCCCACAATTAATCTGGAGAAGCATGAGAAAAGTTCAGCATATGGCAGGGAGTGCTTAAGCATAATATTCAAGGTATCTCTCTTAATCATTATTCTGAAGACACCGTTCACCATGGCCTACGGACCCTATACATCATTTATTACTGCGATCCGAACAGCGTTGATGGCCCTTTCATCACTACAACCCTGTCAAGTTATTCTATTCAACGATGCAATGATAGCACCTCAAGCAAATGTCATTTTGATACTTCCGCTAGCCTTCGGCGCCGGTACTTCCGGTGACATTATGCGTGCGATGGTTGATACTTTTCTGAATTTAGCAAACAATCTGGCTGACGTACTTTATACGCATTGGCATCCACGAATTCTAGCAATACACACAACTAATCCAGGTGCAATGTTCTCACCTGCTGTCATCTCTTCACTACAAAGGCGCATCCTTAGCACTAACGGTAACAATCAATGGCGTCAGCGAGACGTATATGGCATTATCTGGAGGTACACCCCCCAAAATACGGTATGAAATCCCAACTCCCTTTATTGAAATTTGGCGGTCAATGATGACTTCGAGATCCATTATCGAATGAAACAGCACTTCTATTCTGCCAACCGATAGTGCCAATGACGCCGTCGGATATATAGCCCTTGGACTAGCCCTGTGTCATGTACGCTACCGTCTAATTGAAGACGCCATAAAAGTGGATCAGACGTCCTATTTAAGTATTGTCGATGAAATAGATCAAGAGATAGAAAAGATACCTCCTGCCTACAATTTTTCACTGTGGTCACCTTTGGACGATAAGTCAAGGGTACCTGATTTATCCGGACACGTTAGTATAACTGTTGAAAAGCTTCTCGACTTCGCCCAAACCTCAATTCAGACACAATATAATCTGTGTTGTAAGCTAAGCTCACTATTATCCATAACTGGAGCCTATTACTATTTATATCTTAACAAACCGATACCTGGACGCATGTGCAAGCAGACAAATTGATTTCCCTATTGTACGAAAATAATTGAAAATAAATACTATGTTTTCATAGTACTCTCTTAATCATTGTTCTGAAGATACAGTTCAACCATCAGTCCAGCCTTCATCAGCAGCTCATCATATTCATCATTTCCCATAGTCAAAATTAAAATAACCCACTAACCATGGATGTTCCCGAGTTTGGCTTTACACCCCTCTCCATAGAGTTATGCATATTATAATAAATTATTATCATTTATATGTTAACAGCTATCATAAATATGTAAGTTAACAGCTTACAAATCTCTGCAGTCTTTTACCACCAGTGGTCACCTCTAAACCATATAAAAAATGGTAGAGGGATCACAAACAAAAACAGTGGGAGAGCGAAAAAAAAGTCCTTTCAGTTCACAGGTATCTCTTAAGTATTGCACACATTGCTCAAAATTTCATGTTTTACAGTTTCTAAGTAAATAAACTGTTTTTAAAAGTGCACCAATGATTTCAGAACATTACTGGCGACCGTAACACAAGACCTTCGAGGGTCTTAGCAAATAGTACTTTGTTTGAAATATTACTTTCGAAAGTGAGCACAACAGTGAACATAGTGCATAGAGTGACCATCAGGAGAGAGCTGAGTGACCAGCTCCAGGATTTTGGAGAAACATACAACAGTGTTCCAACGGTGAATGTCGTTCACAAATACAAGTTGTGTACATGAACAAAGACGAATGGAAGCAGCGTAGAGCAGGTCAGTCATCGAGGATATGAACATTTTTCGAGAGGAAAAACAAATCAGTCGAGCAAATTACTATTAAAAATATATCTTGTTCGTTCACACATACTTGGGGAGAAACAGAGTCTTGAAAATAGAATACGCCTATCATTGGGTAACAATGATAAGTCTTATCTCCATCTCCTCACATAATCATATATTCACCTAGTACAAGTTTCAACAAGTCGGAGAGTATGAAACTCTGCTCAAAAATTAAAGAAATCAACCACTCCCTCTAGCTTCTAGAGACAATTGGTCTTATATATGAGAACCATAAAAACCTACAAGAAGATACATATTTAAATATCAATTAAAATACATTATTGAGAGGAGATCGTTTACTGTTGATGATGCAAGGTAGGGATTGTCAGGGTTCGGTCACTGCTATGAACCAAGTCTGGTCTCTGCTATGAACCAACCGGTCTCAATGAATTACACCAAGAAAAGGGGCAACAACAACAAAATGGACACTACTACAGCGAGAATGACTACCAGACTCTAAGCCCGAAAAGCCATGCAGACCTCGCTCCAAGCTCAACACAGTAGAACCTCCAGATCTCCTTCCAACTCCTCCGCAGACTTTTTCACCACATCCACCGCCACAGGATCTGACTCCACTTCACAACAGAGGAATCTTCAAGCTTCTCAAATAACTGAGGTAGATCATTCCTTTAGCTCCATCAAAGCGAAATTCCCTACCCATAAATCTCTCATCAACAAAATATCTCGGCTTACCCAGGCAAACACGATTGCTCGGCAACAGAGAATCTTCCTTCTCAAATGCCGCAGCAAAAATGTTTTCCCCACATTTATCGAAAATTGTTTGAACAAAATCTCCCTCCTGCCACGCTACTCTGAAAAATTAGATGAGGCCAAATATCAATTTAAAAAATCAATTTTGAATTTAAAAATAAAATAAATTAATAGCAACATTCATTTTTCGGACTTAAAACTAGAAAACCTTCACCACTCACTCCGGGAAAATATCGATGAAGGAGATTACAGCTCGTTTGTTTCCATCATGGAAACAACCAAAGAATGTACAAAAAAACAAAAAAAGCTCACCCTTAAATCCAAATTAGATACAATCCTACTCAAGAAACATAACCATAATTCATTCCCTTCTGGGAAACCAGAATGGGTCCGTAACATCTCCTCCATTGATATACCCCCCGAAGTGAACAATATTCTGTCACTTGGGCCCAATTTTGCCACCCCTGTCACGAACCTCGGCAAATTGGTCCCAAAACTTATCACTGATTTAGAACACAAACATAGAGATAAGACTCTTATTGTAAATGATGAAGAGAGAGAACTATAAAATAGCAGAGACCGAACCCCGACAATCCCTACCTTGTAAAAATACATTATTAAACAATTTATTCACCAATGTACAAATGATTCACTTTATTTTACTTTTGTCCTGTTTTTCCCCCTTCACCCAGGTTAACCCTAGAACGCCAACACACTTCAAAATGATGAAAACCTCTGTGATTTACAGTTGCTCCTCCCCTCCCTGTCCATAGCCCAGCTGCGCTACCTGTGGTCAGTACATAACGAGTGACTGAAAGAATTACATTGCTCATACCAGTCGCTCAAAAATTACACAAAATTATTTCAAAGAAGGCACGTGAAAATTACGAATGCTTGGAGATTGAGTAATATCTGCGTACGCATCTGTTTGGCCTAGGTTGGTAAGATCGGTATATCTGTGTTTGTCAGGATGACGAATGGTAGGTAATACAATCTTTCTACAGTTAATTTTAGTTCCTGAAGACTGATGATCAATTTATTCTTTTATTTTTCTTTAGAATTTTATTTACTAAGGCAATGAGGAGACTGACTCGAGGAGATACAATCATGCTGAACAAACGTACTTACACTTAATTTACAACTGATCACTAACAGAAGAATACAGGACAACTTTAACAAATACTATTAAAAAAAAACAAAAAGGAGTGGCCAATAAGCTCTAAGATAAATATCCTCTTGCTCTAGAAAAACTTATCAAATCAGTACACAAAGATACAAGATTAAGATATTAGATTTGGAACCTCTGTGTTGTTGGCAAAGCTCATGTATCAGCAAAGAAAGAGGATGAATAATGATTTTCTGTTATCTGTTATCTTTATATTTACTATATGTTTTGTTTTGTAATGTTTTTCTTTGCTTTCTCATTTTAAATTTAGATTATTGTTAGAGGTAATTCTGTAAATTATATTCTACTAGAATTACATTAGATACGAGATTTCCATTATACACATTAGGTTAGACATATTAAATTTGCATAGAAATTAAATAATACTAAATAATCTCTCACTAACAGATATTGTAGAACAAAATCAAAATGAATGTGTATAAAACTGTAAACATTTTAGCGTCTATGAGGATGATCCCGCTAGCTGGTCTCAAAATTTTAAGAAATCTAGGAAGATTTCTAGCAACCCCGCCCCCCCCTCCAACTCGAGTGTCGAACAAATTTAACGGTTTCGCCTCCCACCAGTCCAGTTCTAAGGACCCATCAAATCCCGCCACAAAAGTCCCCACCCTCTCCAATCTTCATCTACTTGAGAATCCCTTCTAGTTTCACCTCTCAATTGTCGACACTGATCTTGGAAGTCCTCTGCAAATACCCTGAAGAGCAGTGAGTCTTCTTTGGGCCAAGCTGAGCGCTTCATCAGATATGAATTTCCCTTGTTTCACTTCAGAAAGTGTTCGTTGGGCTGCGTCATATCGGGACTTCCATGTGGCAGTTTCCTTTTCAAGACGACGAATATGTTTTGTCATCGTTTCCATTTCTGCTTTGAATTCACCAATAGCTGAGTTAGACTGAAGGAGTGCCTTATTCTTCGTATTTTTCCGAGTACATGGTAATTTGTTTCCTTAAGGCTAGTTCGTAAGCTTTCATTTCAACCAATTTCCTTTTGTAGTCAGCAAGTTCAATCAGAAGCTGCTGTTTTTCTTTCTGCAACGTTTCTTTTTCAATGTCCATCTCCATTTTTGCTTTTGCAAGTTTCGCATCAGCCAGCTGCATTTCAAGCTGCATCTGTTTTGGTAATTTTTCAACGTGCTGTTCTTTCTTTTCAAATTGATCACACACAGATTTGAGCCTCATTGACATATCAAGGTTGTCATCCCTGAGCTTAGCATTTTTATCATTGTTTTGAGCAAGCAGAGAACCAATTTCTGAAAGCTTAGAATGAAACTTAGCTGCAACTTCTCGTTTCTATTCGCCTTCTTTCCTCATTTTCAGCATGCATTCTTCCTAGGCAGCTTTATTTTGTCGCTGGAGCTCTCGGCACAAATTTTCCAATCTGCTCCTCGTGAGGGTGGCTTTGCTGTGCTCTGCCTGAAGTTGTTCCTTTTCCTTTTGTAGATGTGTATTTTTCTTTACAGCCTGTTTCACAGTGGTCTGAAGCATTCTATAGCTCCAAGTTTCTCCTCAGTACTTCCGAGGCTATCTAAATCCCTAAGAACACGGTCGACACTTTTTACATGGTGGCAGCGGTAAATAAAAATGAGTTCAATTGAAGAGATTACAATAGCTTTTTTGGACGCCTTAAGGACTCCAAGAAAGGAAGAAATTATCGGCTTTGAACTTAAGCCTCCTGAAGAATTTAACTTCCAAGATTCTTCGAAATGGCCGCAATGGATTCTAAGGTTTGAAGTTTACAGGCCAGCAAGCAGTCTAAGTAACAAAGGTGAAAGGTCTGCCCTCGGTGCCCCTTTGGTATTGGGAGGGAATTTTATGGAGAAAGCCTAGGCTCGGTGCGCTGCCTGCTGCGGTAGCAGGTAGTCCTGACCCTCATGCCAGCAGATGACACCTACCAAGAGGTCATCTGCTGGCAGTAATTTGGGTCAGTATTCCTTGTGTTATTCTTGACTGAAGGTCTAGAGCACATAGATTTCTGCAAACCGATTTTTACTGAAAAGTAAAGGACAGATTTTAGTAAATCTTTTTTTTTAACTTGGTCATTTATTATGCTATAATAAATGAAACTCTGATTTGCACCGTTTTTGAATGAAGACAAATCATCTATAATGTGCTAGATCTTGTGAAATATTTCCATGAAAAAGTCTGAATAATTACTTAAAATTATTATAGAGTGACATTTATATTTTTGTATAAAACTATGAAAGTCTGGGCATTGGGGTTCTATACGTATAAACTGGCACTTTGAACACTATAAAAATTGTTAACTGTTTTTTTTTTTTGTCACTTAGTCCATAATATGTAGATTATTGATCTTCAAATAAAGAAGTGCCATTACCGAAAAAATAATTTAAAAGACACCTTTTTTAATTTTTTTTTTTATTTGTTTATACTTTTTTTTTAAGAGAGATGCTACGTAGAAGAGATTTTGGAGAGCTCATAATTACTTCGAAATCGTTTGAAATTTTTTCTAGAAGAGCGGCCCAAGCATTTGGTTTTACAGAAGATGACAGTGTTAGAAAAACTCTCAAAATTTTGTACTCAAATTATATGGCCAGATGGAGGAAGACTAACAGGGATAAATCTAAATTTGAATCTAAGTTTTCATCGTAGTTGGAAGTAGTAATTATTTTTCTTACTGGCAAAGTGGATGCCATACCATCAACAAGCTTGGGGAAAAGGGGTCGGCCTCTCAACCCCACCACAACCTCCTATTTAGTCATATTCCTCATAAAACACCTTCTCAACCCTTCAATGAACATCATATAAGATTTGAACAAAATCCTTCAACGAAAAGCAATTGAAAAGCTATGAAGTACCTCCCACTCTCCCTCTTACCCCCACCCCCACCCTTACCTATTTTGTCATAATCCTCATAAAACAACTTCTCAACCCTTCAATAAACATCATGCCGAGTTTGAAGGCAATCCGTCCACTCAAAGTATTTTTGCACCATGATGGCTGGATTTGGACCACTGTGCGTCGTGTATTTGAATGCCGTACTCCTTGATCGGATGCATGACCAGGGCAGACGCCCCCTGTCCTTAAGGCCTCCCACGGAACTGATAATCCGGTACACTTCCACACATACACCCCAAAGGCTCTGGGCCTAACAAGAAATTCCACATCCCAGAACTAGATGAGGACCGGACTGGACTTTCTCACTTCCGACCACCGGGCAGTTCTTTATGAGCTGTTCAGCAAGGTACTCTGCCCAAAGAAACGCAACTACTCGTTCCATAACGCAGATTGGAAGGAATTCCAATCCCTTATGCACAAGTTCGCCCCAGAATACGCTGTCATCAGTGATGCTGAGACCCTGGAAGAGTCCATAAGGGCCTTCACAACAAAAAACATAGAAGCGGCTGACCTGTCTATCCCAAAGTTGGCCCCAGTCCCACCCAAACACATCTTAGCCCTCATCCGGACACACCACAATCTGACCAACAATTGGTATCAACTGACATCCATCTATCCAGAAACTCCAACTACAATCCAATATACAGACCTATTTCCAGCCCAGAGTCCTACTTGATGTATAGAACTAACATAAAAAAGCTAAGAACAGTAAATGAGTTAAGAGTTGTAAGAATTAATTAAGCTCTGAACGAAAAACAAAAATGTCTACTCAAAAGCCCAGGAAACCTGCACTTGTTGTAAGCAAGTAATCTCTAACAGCCTGTTCCACTTCCTTCTCTACTGTGAAAACCTAATAGAAAACAGACACAAATATTTAAGATCATTTCTCTCTGGACCAAGTGATGTACACCAAATAGTACAAGAGATACTTCAAATAGATAACACAGAGAAACTCAACAAGATCTACTGCTTCATAATGTCAGCATGCAATTCACTGGATTCCTTAAATAAAAATGATCCACTCTTTAATCAACTTCTAGGACTAAATATATTTATTGACAGCTCAATTAATTGCTTTTTTTTTGTTTTTGTTTTACCTCAGATGGGAATTCAACAATCTTCTTCTGAATACATGTCCATGGTGGACGGCATCACCTCCACACCGTCTATGACTGCAACTATACCAACGACTCAGACATTCCATAGGATTCAAAGACAAAACAGGTAGTGTCAAAAACCACCAACTTTACCGAGATTTTCCAGTCCGGGAATACTCAGTTGAACGATTCAGAAATCCCGTCTCATATCTCTCTGTATGGCCGAGGTTTCTCGTCCACTACAGAGGTTATGGGACGACGAGCAACACATCTTCTACAAATGTCACTTTATTTGACAAAGGACATACTGGGTATTTTGACGGAACAATGGTGGCATCGGCGAATGGTGAGGATGCTATTTGTACGAGAAGATGGCATGGACATGATGTTACAATCACGAGTGATGGGAGTGATCAAGTCGATGAAGGAACTGTTAGAAAAAGACCATTGCTTTATGATACTCGAACGGATCCATGGAGCTATTTGTAATGTTGTAAATTAGATGGCAATACACGAATTTGATTCTTATCGTCAACATTTCTAATAAATCCGTTGAATACCAAAAGATGGTGGGAGAATGCATTGATTCCATATGTCTGCACCTTTACTTTTTCTTTCTTGAAATCCTCAGCTTCGGGATGTTTTCTACCCCACGAGGCAAGCTGATAAGCTTGACTAAATGAACGTAGTGAGTGTTAAAATGAAAATAACAAGTTAATTTTTCGTCTTCCAAATTTTTGTGATTGGGGCCGCCAAAGTCGTGTAGATCATGGACTGCCACATCAAACAACTTTTCGAGAAACTTTCATTTTTTCCTCCTTTACCCCATAAACATAAACACTCACATGTATAAATGAGTGAGTTACTGAAGACAAGCAATAACATCGGTGTAGTCTTTCTCGCCATAATACCAATCTATTCTATGTAAAGAGTGTCCCACCCATACGTTTGTATTCGATTGCATTACGGAGTCTTTGGTATCCTGAGAAAGTTTGGACAACCAATGCCATGCAGTGCCGCTGATCGTATCAACTATTGTCAATTCCTTAACTTTTAAAAACATATAGGGTTTCAGTGAGGGAGACTCTCCAAAAAATGTCTATTATGTCGAGGAAATGCAAGAGGACCTTCATCGGCATGTTCATTTTGTTATGTGTGAATACAGACATAAACGAAAACAATTATACCTTTTTGGGCACACTAATATTGGAAAAACTACATTTGTAAATTTTTTACTCCGGGACATTTATACGCATGTTTATATTGCTGGGAGGGGTACGTACTGTATGGGATTTTTTAAAGTCTCTAACCAACTCGCAGTTCTGGGGAAGACCGGACTGTGAGCCCCCTTCTCGTTTTACTCAGCCGCCAAAGACCAGGTGAAGCCCAGGATGAAGAGGCAGGACTCGAACGCCCCTTTTACAGGCCACCAAAACCAACAAATCAACGGCCCTGCTACGGGCCACCAAGACCAACTCGTGATCGGCTCTGCAACAGGCCATCACAATCTGGCACTTGAGATGGAAGCTGAGAGCACCTCACTTAAGCGTGGGATGTCCGACACTGAAGGATACTCCCCAGTACTAAGAAAGTACATTGCCCGCCCAAGGATGCTGACAACCTCCACAACCGAGGTCAGGAACTCCTTCGCCCTGCTCCCGGTTCAGGATTCCCCGACCAACGAAAAGGCCACACCCTGACCACCCTCTGGAAGATATCAGAGACGAACTTCGACGCAGACTTGAGAGTTTTAAGAAGGCATCAAGGCTTACCAAAACCCTCGAAACCGGTAAAAAAAAGGAGTTGAGCACCATACTGGTCCCCACCAGCAGTGAAGTAACTCTACAGATGGTCCAAGGCCTTAAACAGATTGATTAAATCGGGTTCAAAGCCAGCGTCTTTAAAACTGGTGGCGGGCCGGTGCAGTGCTTCCACTGTCTAGACTTTGGGCACACCCCACAATACTGTGGATGCCCAGGAATATGCGGCTGGTGTGGCGCTTCACACTGGACCCACGAGTGCTCGCAGGCTAGTCCCCCTAAGTGCCAACAGTGCAATGAAGGCCATCCGACTTCGTATCGGCTCAGCCCAAAACGACAAGAACTTCCCAGGAAGATACATGAGAAACGGACACAAAAGCCCTCCCCACAACTCGCTGCGCACCAAGCCTCACCGACCCGTACCTTCCCTTCGACCAGAACCAACAGCGAAACACCCTAATCCCTGGCAGCCGGTGGAGCTCCACAACGACAGCCCAACGAAACAGCGCCCAGGCCGACCTCATCAGCGTTCACCAGCCTCCCTCAAGTACACCCTACGCAGCAGCCGCAGGGGATGAGTATGGAGGCGACCCGTCCAACTCACGCTCCAACGCCGTTACAAGTCTGATGTTGGACCATTGAGTCGTCCCTATAAATGTTCCGACTCCGCCAACAACACTTCCAACAAGCATAGGTTTTCAAAAAGTTATAACAAAATTTGGGTAGCGAGTGGTTTGTGATTTTAAAAATCAATTATCAATTCATCTCCATCAGCGATTCAACAACTACATTTTTGAGCACCTTCTAAACAACTACACGGAGCGAGCAGTTTGTGATTTTGAAAATCAAGTATCAATATATCTCCATCAGTAATTTAACAACTACACTTTTGAGCATCTTCTAAAGAACTACATGGAACATACTCTACAACGTGTGTATAATTGCGAAGTTCACAAGGGAAATATAACATATTTAGACATTGTTTTCACACCAATGTTACATTAAAAACGTATTTTTCGTAATTCTTAATTTTAAACATTAATTTATAAATAATAAATTTGTTTGAAGGTAGAAATGGTCGGGGTTCGGCCATTTTGTCTTAATAAAACTGCATTTTATATGTAGTTTTACGATCATATAATAAGATAATAACGTATCAAAAGAAAAAAGAAATAGAAAATATGTTTAAATTATATCCGATTAGAGAATATTTTCCAAATGGTAGAATGGCTGTGCTTATAGTCACCCTTGAGTCCTTTTGGCCTTCAATTCGTAGGGAAGCTTTAGTAACGTTATCTACGTTTTTCCAAATTGTGGAATACGTTATTGCGCTTGAGCTCGGAGTTTTAGCCGGTCATTACCATTTACACCTGTACTTTCAAACAGAACGTAAGTATACTCGTCGTTATGTTTTAGACTCTATAAGGAGTGTTTGGTCAGATTATAGAATTGATTTGAAACCTGTTAAATTTCCTCGTAACGCAATTACGTATTGCTCTAAAGAGGATTTTAAATTATTGACAAATATTTTGATTTCTAGATTATATAAAAATTATCGCGATATACACTTTGCCAGTACCCGAGATGTGTTTCAATTTTCCGATCCGTATGTATTGCAAAATTTTATCAGAACTTGCATGAGGAAGTTAAAAGTTCGGAAAGTTTACATCTCTCATATGTTTGTCCGTGGATATTACCTGATATTATTTGGTGTCAACAGGTCGCCGATTGGCATGTTCACTTTGTTACGTGTGAATACAGACATAAGCGGAAACAATTATACCTTTTTGGGCGCACTAATATTGGAAAAACTACATTTGTAAATTTTTTACTCCGGGAAATTTATCCGCATGTTTATATTGCTGGGAGGGGTATGTACTGTATGGGATTTTTTAAGGTCGCTAACCAATTCGCAGTTCCAGGGAAGACCGGACTGCGAGCCCCCATCCCGTTTTACTCAGCCGCCAAAGACCATGTGAAGCCCAGGATGAAGAGGCAGGACTCGAAGGCCCCTTTTACGGGCCACCAAAACCAACAAATCAACGGCCCTGCTACGGGCCACCAAGACCAACACGTGATCCGCTCTGCAACAGGCCATTACAACCTGGCACTTGAGATGGAATCTGAGAGCACCTCACTTAAGCGTGGGATGTCCGACACTGAAGGATACTCCCCAGTACCAAGAAAGTACATTGCCCGCCCAAGGATGCCGACAACCTCCACAACCGAGGTCAGGAACTCCTTCGCCCTGCTCCTGGTTCAGGATTCCTCGAGCAACAAAAAAACTGACGGTTCTATAGACAATCATGAATCAATCAAGGAGTTAAATAAAGAATTTCAAAATGAGTTAGAAATAATGGATCTTGAATACATAACTTCTGTAGATCTTAGGCCAAATTCATCGTTTATATCAGATGAAGCGGATATGTTATTACATTGTCATTCAAGTTTTGGTGAGGCTTCTCATTGTTTTGTTAAACAAATGTATATACACAAATAATATAAGTATATATAAGTATATATATATGTATATACACAAATAATATAAGTATATATTATTTGTGTATATACATTTGTTTAACAAAACAATGAGAAGCCTCACCAAAACTTGAATGACAATGTAATAACATATCCGCTTCATCTGATATAAACGATGAATTTGGCCTAAGATCTACAGAAGTTATGTATTTAAGATCCATTATTTCTAACTCATTTTGAAATTTCTTATTTAACTTCTTGATTGATTCATGATTGTCTATAGAACCGTTAGTTATGCAAGAACCGAAGAATTTACTATTATGTGTTTTTGTTTTTAGATGAATCACTTCACAAATTTGTGTTGGCGAGAAACCTAGAAATTGGAAATTCCTTTGGTAGCTTAGGTTTTCGAAAATTTATAACAAAATTGGGGAGCGAGTGGTTTGTGATTTTAAAAATCAATTCTCAATTCATCTGAATCACTGCTTCAACAACTGAATTCTTGAGCATCTTCTAAAGAACTGTGTGGAGATGAAATGACTGGACTGGTGACCACTGGCAGACCAATGAAAAGCATTGGGGAACAGGCAATAGGAACGAGCTCGGCCGAGCATTCCCGACTTTGACCGAGGCGCCCCGACCTTGGCCTATGAATGGGGGTATCCCTGCTGCCCAGGTCAAAAAACATTCTCCTGCCAGCAGCAGAGGAGAAAGGACAACACCAGGAACTAGCTCAAGCCCTGCCAGCTCACGTTGTGAAGAATTGAAGAACCCCGAAGAGAGTAGCAGGGACTACAAGGGAATTGTTAAGGGGTTCGTCTGGGTCCTTGATCAACTCGCAGTCCCGGAGAAGACCAGACTGCAAGCCCCTGTCCTGCACTACCCTCTCTCGACGAACTCAGCGTCCACCAGGATGAAAACTAGTGCGTCTAACGGCCCTTCTACGGGCCATCAAAACTCTGAAGACAGCGGCTCTCGTACGGGCCACGAAAATCAGGAAAGGTAAGGCCCAACCACGAGTATGGAGACAGACAACGGGAACACCCCTTCCCTGAAGCGTGGTCTCTCAGAAGAAGACGGTTATACCATCCCTCGCAAATTCGCAGCGCACCCTGGATGCCACATCCCCCCATAACAGAGGTGAAGAACTCATTCTCACTGCTCCCAGTCCAGGAGGAGTCACAAATGAGAAAGAACGACAAGCCGGAAAAAAGGATGCACCAAAACCTCTTCATTAAGCCGCCAATATCAGCAGTCCATCTCACATCTCAGCTCCTAGCTTGAGGGCTGACCGACTTTTTTTATATCGAATAGTGGACAAGAGACGCGCCTCTATTCGTGTCAAGCAGACAGGACCACCAGAAAGTTTGGTCCATGTTACTGGAGGATAGAAATATCACCTTCCATACCTTCGCCGAGAGGACCAAGAAATGTGATAGGAGATATCTTCTCCACGGTTTCGATCTTGATCACCAGGTAGCTAACATTATAGAAGAGCTCCAGCAGAGGCTGACGGGGTTCAAGAAGCCATCAAGGCTCACGAGGAATCAAGAAACAGGACAGAAGGTTAAGCTGAGTCCCATCCTCGTCACAACGAGCAATGAAGTGACCATCAACGACATCCAAAAACTACGGCAGATAGACCATATCGCAATCAGGGCCACCGCATTCAGGACTGGAGGGGGTACCTTGCAGTGTTACCAATGCATGAACTTCGGACACACAGCCCAGTACTGCTGGTGTGGAGAAGCACACTGGACACACAAATGCCCGAAGACGGCACCCCCCAAGTGCCACCAAAGCCGCCCTACGTCCTACAGACTCTGCCCAAAGCGCCTGGAGCTGGCTCAGCAGATGCCGTATAAAAGGGTGCAAAAGGATACAAAAAGGATAGGAGCGCTGCTGCTCGTAAGAAGAGACCTGCCTTCAAGACTACTCGAGCAGCAGCCCACCACTAACACCGGGACCCAGGCAGTGTCCGTCTTGGTTCGCCTGAGGAGACGCTACGTCTTCACGTGCGTCTACCGAAGGCCCCGAGCACCGCTGATTAAGTTAGCCTTAAGATACATCCAAGTCTAGCCCCTCTAGACGACCCTGACTTTTCCTAGTTTTAGTATCCTAGACCTCCGCTTGGACTTTGACCAGTTGCAGTGCAGAGATGCCAGGACTTACTTTTATATAGAGACGATAAAATAAAGATAAATGTTATTACTCTTAATTTTAAATTCGAATGTTATAGTTTTTGGACCTTTATAGATAATACTAATAGGGAATTTGTAAAAATAGAACAATAAAAAATAAATAAATGTTCTCAGTGAATTTTTTAGTGTCTGACCTTAATCAATTGGAAAGGAAAATACAACATATTGAAGAGTTTTCTGAAATATTTGGTTCTCCACAACACTGGCAATTATATTTTCGAGAACTTATATTTTGCACTTATATGAATCATGTCAACAGAGTCAAGGCTGTCTGTTTTTTTTTTTTATAAAAATGGAATATCTATATATAGTGGGATTAGATTAATTTATATTTGTAATATTTATAGCTTGAGTCCACAGCAAGCTTATAAAATGAAGTACAAATACGAAACATTTGATAGGGATGACCATGTTGGTAATATATATGGAAGGAGATTTTCCAGTTATGACTTATACAATCAGCGTATTGAGTTTTTAAATGGTCATCCTAAGTTTTTCGATCTTATAAATTACTGAAACAATGTTTTCTCAAATGTTGACTGTTTATTGTGTCTTATAGATCTGGGATTATGGAGAGTATAGACTTTATAGAATATCCACTGGACATTGACTGACAGCCTTATCAAGGTCAGGCGGGTCATCGGGAGCATCGAATCTGACCATGAACTGATAACAGCGGCGAGCACGGCAGAGGCTGGCATAGCTAGAACACCCTCTACGCCAGCCTCTCAACTCGCCGCACCCGCTCCAGCCTTATCAAGGACAGGCAGGTCATCGGCAACATCCATTCTGACCATGAACTGATAACAGCCGCGAACGCGGCTGAGGCTGGCATAGCTAGAACACCCCCTACGCCAGCCTCTCAACTCGCCACTCCCGCTCCAGCCTTATCAAGGACAGGCGGGTAATCGTCCTCGCAGGTTCCCGCCAGTTCTACTCCCTCCTCCTCCTCCCGGCCGATTACAAATAGAGGCGGGAAGAACTTCTTTCTTACACTGTGCTTCAGCACAGTGTAAGAACCACTTCACCCCGCAGTGTTTAGCTTCCAGCTGCACTCGCGCAGTTTTTCTTTCGTCTCTTCTACAAGACAAAAGGCGATTAAAGCGATCCTGGACTTTCTCAAAGACAACATAATCGTACCGGACCATGATATAACAGTATCCGATAAATGGCTCTCAAACGACGCGTTCATGTATATAACGGCACGTGAGGAAACGCCTGCGTGCTTGGCGAACCTCCGCGTACTGGTAAGTAAAAGTTTATTTTCAGTTTTACATATATCGAAGAACATTGTTCATTAAATTAAAATAGACTTTTACTTTGTAGGCAGCATCTAATACAAACGAGCCGACAGAACAGGAATTAACCTGCGACGACACACCGCCTACGAGTCCCGTGGTCGTACAAGACGAGGAAACATGTTCGTCGCCTCCACCAGCGCCGCCCAATACTCCACAGAGGAAACTAACACGTCGTCCTCCGACGAAGAGAGTCAGTCTGGGGCCTATTCTACAAATACTGCTCACATTCCTCAGGAGCGGGGTTCTGAACATGACGTCGCTACAGGAAGTGTTGAAACAGGTAACCAAAGATGTTTGCTTTATGACGCTACCGATCCCTTTGATATGGGAAATGATCCTGGATTACATTTCATGCAGATTGTCGGGGGCGGATACAACGGATTCGGGGACATATACAACATTCTGTGCAGGTCTGGAGGATACCATATCCGCAAATTCATTATTCACGATGTCTGGCACCCAAAACGACGTCAAGACCGTGACCAATTCTTTGCGGAAGTGCGTCGGAAATATGCTAGGGCGTACCGATACGACGGATACTCCTTGCTCATCTGGCACGAAACGGAAACGCCCCATGTCCACTGCGTCCACGACTGTCAAATGTCGAACGGGTCGTGTAGATGCGGTGGATTCGCGGACCTCTGCCACGAATACGGACGATGGTTCCGACGGAGGGGCGCGAGGCGATATAAACGCCGGGTCGTCCGAAGAGGAGGATTTCGTTCCTTCGCTCGCTACGCCGCCAATCTTGAACAGTATTCAACGTTGGAGGGAAGGTTCAGGATTGGGTTCAACTTCACAGGCATGCAATGGTACACACATGATACAATTGAGGCTGTTACCGTATCAGCTCGCCAAGAAATTGGAAGCACAGAAACGGTGGACAGTCTCAACCCGTTATGTACAGGTGGCGTGCAATCGCATGATACACACGGGATTAGACAAAGTGGTGAAAGAATTGTTGAAAGAGGCGGAGGCGGTTCTCCGCGAGGGCCGAGATCTACAAGACAAAAGGCGATTAAATCGATCCTGGACTTTCTCAAAGACAACATAATCGTACCGGACCATGATATAACAGTATCCGATAAATGGCTCTCAAACGACGCCTTCATGTATATAACGGTACGTGAGGAAACGTACAGCTCAGCTTTAACGATTTAAAAAACGATCCTAAGTAAAAAAAACCTCGTAGAACTCAGACAATTCGTATCCGGAGCTACATACGTTTCTTATTATCCTGATACGTTGGGCACTAATGCGATGACCGTCTCGGATACAATAGTATTGTTACACAAACTGTGGAAAAAAAAGAAAAAAAAAAATCTTTCTTACAGTTACTTTTGAGTCCTACTGGAGTACTTATTACTTTGCAATCTCTCTTTTCTATCGTCCAGTATTTGATTGCTCTTGAAGTTGGGGATTTAGTTGGATTGTACCACCAACAGAGAGTAAGTATCCCTGTTCGTTTATTCTTGACAACATTAGATCCGTTTGGCCTTTATTTAGAATTGATTTACAACCGGTTAAATCTCCGCGTAACGTTATTACATATTATTTTAAATTATTAGAAGGAAGATTTTAAATTATTAACTAATATTTCAATTTCCAAGTTACATAAAAATTATCACGATGTACATTATGCTAGTACTCGTAAAAATTTTAATTATTATGATCCGTACGTTTTACAGCATAAACAGTATTATAAATTTTACCAAAATTTACATACCGACATTAAATCGTCAGTTTCCAAAACGCTATGTTATATTTGGCCGATGGTATTGTAGCAGCAAGAGACTGACAGAAAGCATGGTTGCTAGGGACTTGCCTAAGAGAGCAGTATCTAGCAACCAGCTGTTCTAATTAAACTATTTTTCACACAGAGTACTATAACCTGAGTCTTGTTTCTGCTGCTCTCGCGAGTATGTATATACAAAACAAACTCAGTTTAAGACATTAAATGGACTGTTCGCCTTAGCCAGCATTAGCAAACGCAGCAGCCTCCAGAGAGAACACTTGATCCAGGGAACCATCCCATAAAACTACAGGTACACTTCTCAATTTCTGGACAATTAAATATTTGTATAGTCACAGCAAATCCCCGAATTTGTACATATGTTATTTTTATTTCTTTCGTTCAATTATAGTTCAATTATATCCTGTTTACGTTCTACATGTTTATTTCCAGTTTCTTTTGTTTATTGTGTTATTAGTTAATTGAATTTCTGAACATGCAATAATATTCTTGTTGGGACCTTCTGACATAAAAAAACATACACAAGATTACATAACCCAACAAGTGGTGACCCCGACGTGATGGATAGAGAAAATCAGAAAATTACGCTGGAGATGAATAATGAGCAACATAACCTCCCTCCGGTTCTCGCTGTACAAGCTGGCCAACCTTATGAGATCTCGGCATTCAATGGACCCGCAGCGCGCCTTCCCACTTTTTATAAAACCAACCACAGGAGTTAGCAGCCCAACCCGATCCCGTTGTTCCACAGCGAGAACGTGGTTACCGGGGCCACCCAGACCGTCAAATGAACCGCGGTGCAGCGAACCTCTTCCGACCTAGGAATCGAGGAAACGGCCCGGCTCAGGTCGCCGCCCCAGCGCCAGCTCATCTTCCTCCGCCGGCTAATCGCCAGGCCCAACCACCACGCAGTGCCGCTCGAAACGAGCCCATCAAGAACAGCGCCTTTACCACCGATTTCGACGTCAGGGAGGATAATCCTTACCTGGAATTTACTCCATCTATGGCAACATTGATGGAAGTAGCCGAGACCATGTTCCTTGAGTACTCTGTCGATGATCGTCGCTTTGATCGCAATATACTACCGGAATACATCCGATATTACGTGACAGCGATGGCATGGCTGAGAATCATCAACGTCAAGGACCTTCAGCGCTACACGCTCACCTACTCCGAGCATGATCTTCTAAGAATCACGGGCACGCAACTACACTGGTGTTCAAAAAAACCGGCGCACCTTGAATTTTATGCAAAAACCTTATCTGAAAGAAATATTGTAGAGCGTGAGGTAATGACAGAGATACGGTAGGTCAAGAGGGATTAGTTCGCACTAATCCTGTCCTAAAATTCTCACTAGGCTTAAGAATAAGGGCATTAAGATAAAGCGACATAGTCGACGGACTATGCTTCAGTTTGTCTCCAGTTGTCTATTCACGCGCACTGATTTTTTTGCCTTGAAAACTTTGTTCTTTAAGAAAAAAAAAGTTTTTGAAAAGGTAAAATGGTTTTGGATGCAGTTGTAGCCGCTCAGATTATTGCATTGGTGGAGGACGGCCGAAGTCAACGATATGCCGCCAGACCCCTAGGGCTCCCTGAAACAACGGTTCGGCGTGCTGTCCAGAGGTATCGGGAGACAGGAAGCTACGTGAGGAGGCCAGGATCAGGGCGTCCAAGAGCGACAGTCCCAGCTGACGATCGCTTCATTGTCATGCAATCCCTCAGAAACCGCTTCCAATCATCAGTCGAGACCTCTCACCGGCTGCGTGTTGCTCGGGGTGTGAACATCAGTGCACTCACAGTACGAAGAAGGCTCGCTGAAGTTGACCTGCACGCCAGGGTACCCGCTTCCGGTCCTCTACTCACCCCAGCACACAGAGCAGCTCGCCTGCAGTTTTGTAGAGAACATGCCGCCTGGAATGAAATTGATTGGGCCTCTGTTCTGTTTTCAGACGAGTCGAGGTATAGCCTCTATGGTGCAGACGGTCGAGTGCGAGTGTGGAGAAGACAAGGAGAGCGATATGCTCAGTGCAATATAGCGGGGAGAGTGCAGTTCGGAGGAGGGTCAGTGATGGTTTGGGGTGGCATTTCTTTAGAGGCTAGGACAGACCTCCATGTGTTCCGAAGACCGACTCTTAATGCACAATCGTACATCACGGACATCCTAGAAGAATATGTGGTGCCTTTTGGCCCGTTTATAGGCGATCAATTTCTTTTTATGCACGATAATGCCCGGCCTCACACAGCAAATGTTGTCAGGGAGTACCTGGATGAGGTCGGTATCCAAACGTTGAACTGGCCAGCTCGCAGCCCGGACCTCAATCCTATAGAGCATCTTTGGGACCATCTTGGGACGTCCGTCCGACGGCAACAGAACCCTCCAGGTAACCTCCAAGATCTCAGGATTGCCTTGGAACATGAGTGGAACCAGATTCCTCAAGATAGGGTAGCCAACCTTATTCGGAGTATGCCTACAAGGATGGAAGCAGTTATTCGTGCCAGAGGAGGCAACACTCGGTACTAGGAACAATATTTTCTAAGTAAAACACAAGTTAGAGGAGTTTTTTTCATTTTAAAATTGTGATCATTTGCTTCTTTTTTACATTATATTATTTTTATGTATCATGTTTTATGTTTTTATGTTAGTTTTATTTTTTCTATTCTTTACTTCTTATGTCCTACAAGCTGAAAACATTTGGGTAAAAATTTTTGCCAATTTTATTACGTTTTGAAAAAAATAAAGACAAAATTCAAGGTGCGCCGGTTTTTTTGAACACCAGTTTATTTTCAATTCCCGAGCCACTAGCAGCCTACTTAAAACAGTACGGCACGACAAACCCCCCAACCGACGTCCATATCCATCCCATCTTTCCCGACCTTCCCACTGCTCAAGTCGGAGGTTTTAATGGATATTACGGCCCATTCAACAACGCTACTCACAATCTCTACGAAGAGATACCCTGCTTAGGCGTTGCGGCCGAAGGCGTCAGACGTGCAGTGAGTGCTCACCCACCCGGAGGCTATCCATCAGCCCTCAACACTCAGACACTCGTTGCTACGCGTAACCTATTAGGTTACAAAATACTTGGCTTTCGCCATCAAGAAGCCAAAGGCAAGGCTATCCAATACCAGATCACTGAGAACATGTTCCGTGAGACGGTACCAGGAACGGCTTTCAATCTGCCCTTCCTAGCCTACATCTCAGGATACCTAGCCAATCTCCCGACGTTCAAGACTTCATCCATCACCATAGGATCGATGGGTGTTGGAGGCCATACCTCACAACTAGTCAACGTCCGACCTTCACATGCTCCCCAGCCCAACGCTCAAGGAACAACAGCCCTTGACCTAGAATACATTGGACACACCATGTTCCGAGAGACACCTCTACACACAGGACTTGGTATGTACACCGGGGCTCAAGTATGGAAGAACAACGCCGCAGACGCTCCACAAACAGTGTGGGCATGTGCTGCTTCCCCAGAGCAAGTAGTACCACCGGCATGGATACACAACGCTAATGACAGGCGACACACCACCCCGGCGGCTGTCCTTATGCACACATCCTACGGGATTTTCCAGATATTACCCATCCCTCACCTCTTCGTGGACCTTCAAGGCAAGTCGTTGAGCACCATATCGAGACGAGGGGACATCCGGTAAATAGTAAGGCTAGGAGATTACCGCCGGAAAAATACACCGCTGTGAAGGAGGAGTTTCAGCGAATGATCGACGAGGGTATCTGCCAACCCTCAAAGAGCTGCTGGTCCAGTCCTCTTCATGTAGTTACGAAGAAGGATGGGAGTCTTAGGGTCTGCGGAGACTATCGCCGCCTGAACGAGCTGACCGTCCCAGACAGGTATGCAGTGCCGAATCTGATGGACTTTACCACTCAGCTCGATAGGAAGACCATTTTCACCACCCTGGACATAACCCGCGCGTACCACCACATCCCGATAGCCGACCAAGACGTAGAAAAGACGGCTATCATCACACCCTTTGGTTTGTACGAGTACCTCCGGATGCCCTTTGGCCTTAAGAATGCGGCTCAGACATTCCAGAGATTCGTCGATAACATGCTGCGGGATCTGACCTACGTTTTCACCTTCTTGGATGACTTCCTCATCGCATCAGAAACACCGGAAGATCATGAAAAACATCTTCGTGAAGTCTTCAAGCGGATTAACGACTTCGGTTTGTCCCTCAAAAGTGCGTTTTTGGCCAGCAGGAAGTGGACTTCCTCGGATTCAAGGTTGACGCAAGCGGAATTCAACCTCTTCCCTCCAAGGTGCAGACGATCCAGGATTTCCCACGGCCAGCGACTATCTGTGAATTAAGGCGTTTCTCGGGTATGCTAAACTTCTATAGGAAGTGCCTCCCTCACGCAGCCCATACCCAAGCTCCTCTTAGCCAGCTTCTTCACAATGCCAAGAAGCGAGACAAAACGCCGATTGTGTGGACCCATGAGACAACGGAAGCTTTCGAGAAAAGCAAGCGTAGCCTGTCAGATGCGGTGAAGCTTGCTCATCCTGCAACTTCCAGCGAGCTTTCCCTAGTCTGCGAAACCTCTGATCATGGCATCGGTGCAGCCCTACAGCAACAGAAGGATGGAGTTTGGCGTCCTTTAGGATTTTTCTCAAAAACCTTATCCACGGCACAGAAGAACTACGCCACTTATGATAGGGAACTCCTTGCGATATACGAAGCAGTGAAGCACTTTAGATCTCTCATCGAAGGCCTAAATTTCTTCATTGTCACAGATCATAAGCCACTCACGCATGCTTTTGCCCAGAGATCCGACACCGCATCTCCCCGTCGCATCCGCCATCTCGGTTTCATTAGCCAATTCTCAACAGACATCCGTTACCGGCCAGGCAGCGATAACGTCGTAGCCGATGCTCTCTCCCGCATTGAAGAAGTGGACCTTCCGAACGATCTGGGAGCTCTCGCTGCGGCACAAAAGAAGGACACAAGCGTCCAGGATATGAGGAAGAACCATTCCCTACAGCTTAAGTTGATGGCCATGCCAGGAACAGAGTCCAAGCTCCTCTGTGAGACATCGACGTCAAACGCAAGACCTTACGTCCCTCCAGAGTTCCGACGCTCGACTTTTGAAAGACTTCACGGCCTGAGCCATCCTGGCGTAAAAGCGACGAGGAAGCTCATATCCCAACGTTATTTCTGGCCTGAGATGAATTCTGACGTTGGCAATTGGGCAAAGACCTGTGTTCCATGCCAAAGGGCCAAGATTCATCGCCATACGACGACGCCCCTTGGAACATTCAAGCCGGCAGATCGCTTCCACCACGTACACTTGGATATCGTCGGACCATTGCTGCCATCGGAAGGGATGAGGTATCTCCTTACCATGGTGGACCGAACGACACGTTGGCCGGAAGCAGAGCCTATTCCCGACATATCCGCTTCTACCATCGCACAACACTTCTATTCCACGTGGATCTCGCGATTCGGAGTTCCCCAGCGTCTGACCACTGACCAAGGAAGACAATTTGAAGCAGAGTTGTTTCAGCGATTGAGTGCACGGATGGGGATCTGCAAGCAGCGGACCACAGCGTATCATCCGCAGAGCAATGGTTGTGTCGAGAGGTGGCATCGCTCTCTGAAAGCTGCACTAATGGCACACCTTTCTTCAACTCGGTGGACCCATGTACTCCCCACCGTTCTCCTAGGCCTGCGATCTTCGTTCCGCGAGGACATGGGAGCCAGCGTTGCCGAGGCAGTGTATGGCCAACCACTTCGCCTGTCTGGAGATTTTCTTGGCGAAACGGAATCTCCTGAACCCTGCGTTGCCCTTCAAGCTTTAAAAGATGACCTATCACGTCTCAAGCCGGCAGAACCACGATCGCCAGTAAGGAAGACCTTTCGGCACAAGGACTTATCCACTTGCACCCACATCTTCCTCCGCGAGGACGCAGTTCGGAAACCTCTCGTCCCACCTTATTCTGGGCCACACAAAGTTTTGAACAAAGGTGAAAAGATTTTCACCGTACTAATTGGCGACAAACAGATGACTGTCTCCATCGATAGGGTAAAGCCGGCATACCTGATAGAAGAGGACACAGAGAACACCATCATTTCATCCAAGTCCTCAACGTAAAAAATGTCTATTCCGCAGATCGAATTCTCTAGCAATCTAGATTCCGAATCTTCTCGGATTAGAAAAACACTCAAAAGAACTGAGGCTCCAGCATTGATAAATCAAAATATAATTGATGATTTATTGGTGTCCGGAGAACTTACACACAAATTCATCAACAGGCCGTGCAGCGCACTTCCAGATGCTTTTGAAGAGGTGGGTTTCAGCATCCAAAAGAAAACACTACCTTTAGCAGACACAACAGAGGGCCATGAGTCCCTTATCCATGATTATACAATTAAAGTCTGCATTCACATGGCACTCAACACCTCGGAAGATTCGTCACACGGCATTTTGTATCTCTCTTTAATTCCTGCATTCTTCATGAACAGGCCTTCCATCTGGAAGAAGTTCTTTGACAAAGAAGGGTATGACACAGTTCCCATGTCATTAAAAGACATAAACAAGTTGATGGACGAGGTTATGTGAGATGAAGGAATAGAGATTTACAAAAGTGTAAAGAAACATTATAAGAATAACAAAGACAAATTAGCATTTGCACTTTTTTCAGTGTATCTCTGTCTTCTCGGTAAAAACCTAAATACCGTCAATGCTCCCCAATGGGGAAGATCATGCCTGAAAGCCATGATAAAAAGTGCAGGACTAAGCACTATAAACGAAATAGAAAATGTGTATCCAAGCAAAAACAGCTCAGTTCTCTGGAGCTCAGTAATCAATTCAAACTGCATGCTGAGGGCAGGTTTATATTACGCCATCAAAAAGTATAATTCGGCCAGTGATGCCCCCTCATGGATTCCTAATGTAGCTGGCGCAGTATTGGTGAGACTCAGTTTCTCAGAGTTACTAGCTTTCAAACTAATTGACCAATATATCATGAACGGTCGTGTGTGGATGTTCCTATGGGGATCCATAGCACAAAGACTCTTTCAGGTTGATGCTGCCTATAAAACGTTTATACAATTTGGAGAGGATGCCCCGTTCTTAGAGTTAATAAACACACATCAAGCAGTGAGGTTGTCTTTATTCTATCAGGTGTTACATATGTTATATGCCTGCTGTTCTAATTATTGAGATAACGTCGTAGCCGATGCTCTCTCCCGCATTGAAGAAGTGGACCTTCCGAACGATCTGGGAGCTCTCGCTGCGGCACAAAAGAAGGACACAAGCGTCCAGGATTTGAGGAAGAACCATTCCCTACAGCTTAAGTTGATGGCCATGCCAGGAACAGAGTCCAAGCTCCTCTGTGAGACGTCGACGTCAAACGCAAGACCTTACGTCCCTCCAGAGTTCCGACGCTCGACTTTTGAACGACTTCACGGCCTGAGCCATCCTGGAGTAAAAGCGAGGAGGAAGATCATATCCCAACGTTATTTCTGGCCTGAGATGAATTCTGACGTTGGAAATTGGGCAAAGACCTGTGTTCCATGCCAAAGGGCCAAGATTCATCGCCATACGACGACGCCCCTTGGAACATTCAAGCCGGCAGATCGCTTCCACCACGTACACTTGGATATCGTCGGACCATTGCTGCCATCGGAAGGGATGAGGTATCTCCTTACCATGGTGGACCGAACGACACGTTGGCCGGAAGCCGTGCCTATTCCCGACATATCCGCTTCTACCATCGCACAACACTTCTATTCCACGTGGATCTCGCGATTCGGAGTTCCCCAGCGTCTGACCACTGACCAAGGAAGACAATTTGAAGCAGAGTTGTTTCAGCGATTGAGTGCACGGATGGGGATCTGCAAGCAGCGGACCACAGCGTATCATCCGCAGAGCAATGGTTGTGTCGAGAAGTGGCATCGCTCTCTGAAAGCTGCACTAATGGCACACCTTTCTTCAACTCGGTGGACCCATGTACTCCCCACCGTTCTCCTAGGCCTGCGATCTTCGTTCCGCGAGGACATGGGAGCCAGCGTTGCCGAGGCAGCGTATGGCCAACCACTTCGCCTGCCTGGAGATTTTCTTGGCGAAACGGAATCTCCTGAACCCTGCGTTGCCCTTCAAGCTTTAAAAGATGACCTATCACGTCTCAAGCCGGCAGAACCACGATCACCAGTAAGGAAGACCTTTCGGCACAAGGACTTATCCACTTGCACCCACATCTTCCTCCGCGAGGACGCAGTTCGGAAACCTCTCGTCCCACCTTATTCTGGGCCACACAAAGTTTTGAACAAGGGTGAGAAGATTTTCACCGTACTAATTGGCGACAAACAGATGACTGTCTCCATCGATAGGGTAAAGCCGGCATACCTGATAGAAGAGGACACAGAGAACACCATCATTTCATCCAAGTCCTCAACGTAAAAATGTCTATTCCGCAGATCGAATTCTCTAGCAATCTAGATTCCGAATCTTCTCGGATTAGAAAAACCCTCAAAAGAACTGAGGCTCCAGCATTGATAAATCAAAATATAATTGATGATTTATTGGTGTCCGGAGAACTTACACACAAATTGATCAACAGGCCGTGCAGCGCACGTCCAGATGCTTTTGAAGAGGTGGGTTTCAGCATCCAAAAGAAAACACTACCTTTAGCAGACACAACAGAGGGCCATGAGTCCCTTATCCATGATTATACAATTAAAGTCTGCATTCACATGGCACTCAACACCTCGGAAGATTCGTCACACGGCATTTTGTATCTCTCTTTAATTCCTGCATTCTTCATGAACAGGCCTTCCATCTGGAAGAAGTTCTTTGACAAAGAAGGGTATGACACAGTTCCCATGTCATTAAAAGACATAAATAAGTTGATGGACGAGGTTATGTCAGATGAAGGAATAGAGATTTACAAAAGTGTAAAGAAACATCATAAGAATAACAAAGACAAATTAGCATTTGCACTTTTTTCAGTGTATCTCTGTCTTCTCGGTAAAAATCTAAATACCGTCAATGCTCCCCAATGGGGAAGATCATGCCTGAAAGCCATGATAAAAAGTGCAGGACTAAGCACTATAAACGAAATAGAAAATGTGTATCCAAGCAAAAACAGCTCAGTTCTCTGGAGCTCAGTAATCAATTCAAACTGCATGCTGAGGGCAGGTTTATATTACGCCATCAAAAAGTATAATTCGGCCAGTGATGCCCCCTCATGGATTCCTAATGTAGCTGGCGCAGTATTGGTGAGACTCAGTTTCTCAGAGTTACTAGCTTTCAAATTAATTGACCAATATATCATGAACGGCGTGTGTGGATGTTCCTATGGGGATCCATAGCACAAAGACTCTTTCAGGTTGATGCTGCCTATTAAACGTTTATACAATTTGGAGAGGATGCCCCGTTCTTAGAGTTAATAAACACACATCAAGCAGTGAGGTTGTCTTTATTCTATCAGGTGTTACATATGTTATATGCCAGCTGTTCTAATTATTGAGATAACGTCGTAGCCGATGCTCTCTCCCGCATTGAAGAAGTGGACCTTCCGAACGATCTGGGAGCTCTCGCTGCGGCACAAAAGAAGGACACAAGCGTCCAGGATTTGAGGAAGAACCATTCCCTACAGCTTAAGTTGATGGCCATGCCAGGAACAGAGTCCAAGCTCCTCTGTGAGACGTCGACGTCAAACGCAAGACCTTACGTCCCTCCAGAGTTCCGACGCTCGACTTTTGAACGACTTCACGGCCTGAGCCATCCTGGAGTAAAAGCGAGGAGGAAGATCATATCCCAACGTTATTTCTGGCCTGAGATGAATTCTGACGTTGGAAATTGGGCAAAGACCTGTGTTCCATGCCAAAGGGCCAAGATTCATCGCCATACGACGACGCCCCTTGGAACATTCAAGCCGGCAGATCGCTTCCACCACGTACACTTGGATATCGTCGGACCATTGCTGCCATCGGAAGGGATGAGGTATCTCCTTACCATGGTGGACCGAACGACACGTTGGCCGGAAGCCGTGCCTATTCCCGACATATCCGCTTCTACCATCGCACAACACTTCTATTCCACGTGGATCTCGCGATTCGGAGTTCCCCAGCGTCTGACCACTGACCAAGGAAGACAATTTGAAGCAGAGTTGTTTCAGCGATTGAGTGCACGGATGGGGATCTGCAAGCAGCGGACCACAGCGTATCATCCGCAGAGCAATGGTTGTGTCGAGAAGTGGCATCGCTCTCTGAAAGCTGCACTAATGGCACACCTTTCTTCAACTCGGTGGACCCATGTACTCCCCACCGTTCTCCTAGGCCTGCGATCTTCGTTCCGCGAGGACATGGGAGCCAGCGTTGCCGAGGCAGTGTATGGCCAACCACTTCGCCTGCCTGGAGATTTTCTTGGCGAAACGGAATCTCCTGAACCCTGCGTTGCCCTTCAAGCTTTAAAAGATGACCTATCACGTCTCAAGCCGGCAGAACCACGATCACCAGTAAGGAAGACCTTTCGGCACAAGGACTTATCCACTTGCACCCACATCTTCCTCCGCGAGGACGCAGTTCGGAAACCTCTCGTCCCACCTTATTCTGGGCCACACAAAGTTTTGAACAAGGGTGAGAAGATTTTCACCGTACTAATTGGCGACAAACAGATGACTGTCTCCATCGATAGGGTAAAGCCGGCATACCTGATAGAAGAGGACACAGAGAACACCATCATTTCATCCAAGTCCTTAACGTAAAAAATGTCTATTCCGCAGATCGAATTCTCTAGCAATCTAGATTCCGAATCTTCTCGGATTAGAAAAACACTCAAAAGAACTGAGGCTCCAGCATTGATAAATCAAAATATAATTGATGATTTATTGGTGTCCGGAGAACTTACACACAAATTCATCAACAGGCCGTGCAGCGCACTTCCAGATGCTTTTGAAGAGGTAGGTTTCAGCATCCAAAAGAAAACACTACCTTTAGCAGACACAACAGAGGGCCATGAGTCCCTTATCCATGATTATACAATTAAAGTCTGCATTCACATGGCACTCAACACCTCGGAAGATTCGTCACACGGCATTTTGTATCTCTCTTTAATTCCTGCATTCTTCATGAACAGGCCTTCCATCTGGAAGAAGTTCTTTGACAAAGAAGGGTATGACACAGTTCCCATGTCATTAAAAGACATAAACAAGTTGATGGACGAGGTTATGTGAGATGAAGGAATAGAGATTTACAAAAGTGTAAAGAAACATTATAAGAATAACAAAGACAAATTAGCATTTGCACTTTTTTCAGTGTATCTCTGTCTTCTCGGTAAAAATCTAAATACCGTCAATGCTCCCCAATGGGGAAGATCATGCCTGAAAGCCATGATAAAAAGTGCAGGACTAAGCACTATAAACGAAATAGAAAATGTGTATCCAAGCAAAAACAGCTCAGTTCTCTGGAGCTCAGTAATCAATTCAAACTGCATGCTGAGGGCAGGTTTATATTACGCCATCAAAAAGTATAATTCGGCCAGTGATGCCCCCTCATGGATTCCTAATGTAGCTGGCGCAGTATTGGTGAGACTCAGTTTCTCAGAGTTACTAGCTTTCAAATTAATTGACCAATATATCATGAACGGCGTGTGTGGATGTTCCTATGGGGATCCATAGCACAAAGACTCTTTCAGGTTGATGCTGCCTATAAAACGTTTATACAATTTGGAGAGGATGCCCCGTTCTTAGAGTTAATAAACACACATCAAGCAGTGAGGTTGTCTTTATTCTATCAGGTGTTACATATGTTATATGCCAGCTGTTCTAATTATTGAGATAACGTCGTAGCCGATGCTCTCTCCCGCATTGAAGAAGTGGACCTTCCGAACGATCTGGGAGCTCTCGCTGCGGCACAAAAGAAGGACACAAGCGTCCAGGATTTGAGGAAGAACCATTCCCTACAGCTTAAGTTGATGGCCATGCCAGGAACAGAGTCCAAGCTCCTCTGTGAGACGTCGACGTCAAACGCAAGACCTTACGTCCCTCCAGAGTTCCGACGCTCGACTTTTGAACGACTTCACGGCCTGAGCCATCCTGGAGTAAAAGCGAGGAGGAAGCTCATATCCCAACGTTATTTCTGGCCTGAGATGAATTCTGGCGTTGGAAATTGGGCAAAGACCTGTGTTCCATGCCAAAGGGCCAAGATTCATCGCCATACGACGACGCCCCATGGAACATTCAAGCCGGCAGATCGCTTCCACCACGTACACTTGGATATCGTCGGACCATTGCTGCCATCGGAAGGGATGAGGTATCTCCTTACCATGGTGGACCGAACGACACGTTGGCCGGAAGCCGTGCCTATTCCCGACATATCCGCTTCTACCATCGCACAACACTTCTATTCCACGTGGATCTCGCGATTCGGAGTTCCCCAGCGTCTGACCACTGACCAAGGAAGACAATTTGAAGCAGAGTTGTTTCAGCGATTGAGTGCACGGATGGGGATCTGCAAGCAGCGGACCACAGCGTATCATCCGCAGAGCAATGGTTGTGTCGAGAGGTGGCATCGCTCTCTGAAAGCTGCACTAATGGCACACCTTTCTTCAACTCGGTGGACCCATGTACTCCCCACCGTTCTCCTAGGCCTGCGATCTTCGTTCCGCGAGGACATGGGAGCCAGCGTTGCCGAGGCAGTGTATGGCCAACCACTTCGCCTGTCTGGAGATTTTCTTGGCGAAACGGAATCTCCTGAACCCTGCGTTGCCCTTCAAGCTTTAAAAGATGACCTATCACGTCTCAAGCCGGCAGAACCACGATCGCCAGTAAGGAAGACCTTTCGGCACAAGGACTTATCCACTTGCACCCACATCTTCCTCCGCGAGGACGCAGTTCGGAAACCTCTCGTCCCACCTTATTCTGGGCCACACAAAGTTTTGAACAAAGGTGAAAAGATTTTCACCGTACTAATTGGCGACAAACAGATGACTGTCTCCATCGATAGGGTAAAGCCGGCATACCTGATAGAAGAGGACACAGAGAACACCATCATTTCATCCAAGTCCTCAACGTAAAAAATGTCTATTCCGCAGATCGAATTCTCTAGCAATCTAGATTCCGAATCTTCTCGGATTAGAAAAACACTCAAAAGAACTGAGGCTCCAGCATTGATAAATCAAAATATAATTGATGATTTATTGGTGTCCGGAGAACTTACACACAAATTCATCAACAGGCCGTGCAGCGCACTTCCAGATGCTTTTGAAGAGGTGGGTTTCAGCATCCAAAAGAAAACACTACCTTTAGCAGACACAACAGAGGGCCATGAGTCCCTTATCCATGATTATACAATTAAAGTCTGCATTCACATGGCACTCAACACCTCGGAAGATTCGTCACACGGCATTTTGTATCTCTCTTTAATTCCTGCATTCTTCATGAACAGGCCTTCCATCTGGAAGAAGTTCTTTGACAAAGAAGGGTATGACACAGTTCCCATGTCATTAAAAGACATAAACAAGTTGATGGACGAGGTTATGTGAGATGAAGGAATAGAGATTTACAAAAGTGTAAAGAAACATTATAAGAATAACAAAGACAAATTAGCATTTGCACTTTTTTCAGTGTATCTCTGTCTTCTCGGTAAAAACCTAAATACCGTCAATGCTCCCCAATGGGGAAGATCATGCCTGAAAGCCATGATAAAAAGTGCAGGACTAAGCACTATAAACGAAATAGAAAATGTGTATCCAAGCAAAAACAGCTCAGTTCTCTGGAGCTCAGTAATCAATTCAAACTGCATGCTGAGGGCAGGTTTATATTACGCCATCAAAAAGTATAATTCGGCCAGTGATGCCCCCTCATGGATTCCTAATGTAGCTGGCGCAGTATTGGTGAGACTCAGTTTCTCAGAGTTACTAGCTTTCAAACTAATTGACCAATATATCATGAACGGTCGTGTGTGGATGTTCCTATGGGGATCCATAGCACAAAGACTCTTTCAGGTTGATGCTGCCTATAAAACGTTTATACAATTTGGAGAGGATGCCCCGTTCTTAGAGTTAATAAACACACATCAAGCAGTGAGGTTGTCTTTATTCTATCAGGTGTTACATATGTTATATGCCTGCTGTTCTAATTATTGAGATAACGTCGTAGCCGATGCTCTCTCCCGCATTGAAGAAGTGGACCTTCCGAACGATCTGGGAGCTCTCGCTGCGGCACAAAAGAAGGACACAAGCGTCCAGGATTTGAGGAAGAACCATTCCCTACAGCTTAAGTTGATGGCCATGCCAGGAACAGAGTCCAAGCTCCTCTGTGAGACGTCGACGTCAAACGCAAGACCTTACGTCCCTCCAGAGTTCCGACGCTCGACTTTTGAACGACTTCACGGCCTGAGCCATCCTGGAGTAAAAGCGAGGAGGAAGCTCATATCCCAACGTTATTTCTGGCCTGAGATGAATTCTGGCGTTGGAAATTGGGCAAAGACCTGTGTTCCATGCCAAAGGGCCAAGATTCATCGCCATACGACGACGCCCCATGGAACATTCAAGCCGGCAGATCGCTTCCACCACGTACACTTGGATATCGTCGGACCATTGCTGCCATCGGAAGGGATGAGGTATCTCCTTACCATGGTGGACCGAACGACACGTTGGCCGGAAGCCGTGCCTATTCCCGACATATCCGCTTCTACCATCGCACAACACTTCTATTCCACGTGGATCTCGCGATTCGGAGTTCCCCAGCGTCTGACCACTGACCAAGGAAGACAATTTGAAGCAGAGTTGTTTCAGCGATTGAGTGCACGGATGGGGATCTGCAAGCAGCGGACCACAGCGTATCATCCGCAGAGCAATGGTTGTGTCGAGAGGTGGCATCGCTCTCTGAAAGCTGCACTAATGGCACACCTTTCTTCAACTCGGTGGACCCATGTACTCCCCACCGTTCTCCTAGGCCTGCGATCTTCGTTCCGCGAGGACATGGGAGCCAGCGTTGCCGAGGCAGTGTATGGCCAACCACTTCGCCTGTCTGGAGATTTTCTTGGCGAAACGGAATCTCCTGAACCCTGCGTTGCCCTTCAAGCTTTAAAAGATGACCTATCACGTCTCAAGCCGGCAGAACCACGATCGCCAGTAAGGAAGACCTTTCGGCACAAGGACTTATCCACTTGCACCCACATCTTCCTCCGCGAGGACGCAGTTCGGAAACCTCTCGTCCCACCTTATTCTGGGCCACACAAAGTTTTGAACAAGGGTGAGAAGATTTTCACCGTACTAATTGGCGACAAACAGATGACTGTCTCCATCGATAGGGTAAAGCCGGCATACCTGATAGAAGAGGACACAGAGAACACCATCATTTCATCCAAGTCCTCAACGTAAAAAATGTCTATTCCGCAGATCGAATTCTCTAGCAATCTAGATTCCGAATCTTCTCGGATTAGAAAAACCCTCAAAAGAACTGAGGCTCCAGCATTGATAAATCAAAATATAATTGATGATTTATTGGTGTCCGGAGAACTTACACACAAATTGATCAACAGGCCGTGCAGCGCACGTCCAGATGCTTTTGAAGAGGTGGGTTTCAGCATCCAAAAGAAAACACTACCTTTAGCAGACACAACAGAGGGCCATGAGTCCCTTATCCATGATTATACAATTAAAGTCTGCATTCACATGGCACTCAACACCTCGGAAGATTCGTCACACGGCATTTTGTATCTCTCTTTAATTCCTGCATTCTTCATGAACAGGCCTTCCATCTGGAAGAAGTTCTTTGACAAAGAAGGGTATGACACAGTTCCCATGTCATTAAAAGACATAAATAAGTTGATGGACGAGGTTATGTCAGATGAAGGAATAGAGATTTACAAAAGTGTAAAGAAACATCATAAGAATAACAAAGACAAATTAGCATTTGCACTTTTTTCAGTGTATCTCTGTCTTCTCGGTAAAAATCTAAATACCGTCAATGCTCCCCAATGGGGAAGATCATGCCTGAAAGCCATGATAAAAAGTGCAGGACTAAGCATTATAAACGAAATAGAAAATGTGTATCCAAGCAAAAACAGCTCAGTTCTCTGGAGCTCAGTAATCAATTCAAACTGCATGCTGAGGGCAGGTTTATATTACGCCATCAAAAAGTATAATTCGGCCAGTGATGCCCCCTCATGGATTCCTATTGTAGCTGGCGCAGTATTGGTGAGACTCAGTTTCTCAGAGTTACTAGCTTTCAAATTAATTGACCAATATATCATGAACGGCGTGTGTGGATGTTCCTATGGGGATCCATAGCACAAAGACTCTTTCAGGTTGATGCTGCCTATAAAACGTTTATACAATTTGGAGAGGATGCCCCGTTCTTAGAGTTAATAAACACACATCAAGCAGTGAGGTTGTCTTTATTCTATCAGGTGTTACATATGTTATATGCCAGCTGTTCTAATTATTGAGATAACGTCGTAGCCGATGCTCTCTCCCGCATTGAAGAAGTGGACCTTCCGAACGATCTGGGAGCTCTCGCTGCGGCACAAAAGAAGGACACAAGCGTCCAGGATTTGAGGAAGAACCATTCCCTACAGCTTAAGTTGATGGCCATGCCAGGAACAGAGTCCAAGCTCCTCTGTGAGACATCGACGTCAAACGCAAGACCTTACGTCCCTCCAGAGTTCCGACGCTCGACTTTTGAACGACTTCACGGCCTGAGCCATCCTGAAGTAAAAGCGACGAGGAAGCTCAATTACCAACGTTATTTCTGGCCTGAGATGAATTCTGACGTTGGAAATTGGGCAAAGACCTGTGTTCCATGCCAAAGGGCCAAGATTCATCGCCATACGACGACGCCCCTTGGAACATTCAAGCCGGCAGATCGCTTCCACCACGTACACTTGGATATCGTCGGACCATTGCTGCCATCGGAAGGGATGAGGTATCTCCTTACGATGGTGGACCGAACGACACGTTGGCCGGAAGCCGTGCCTATTCCCGACATATCCGCTTCTACCATCGCACAACACTTCTATTCCACGTGGATCTCGCGATTCGGAGTTCCCCAGCGTCTGACTACTGACCACGGAAGACAATTTGAAGCAGAGTTGTTTCAGCGATTGAGTGCACGGATGGGGATCTGCAAGGAGCGGACCACAGCGTATCATCCGCAGAGCAATGGTTGTGTCGAGAGGTGGCATCGCTCTCTGAAAGCTGCACTAATGGCACACCTTTCTTCAACTCGGTGGACCCATGTACTCCCCACCGTTCTCCTAGGCCTGCGATCTTCGTTCCGCGAGGACATGGGAGCCAGCGTTGCCGAGGCAGTGTATGGCCAACCACTTCGCCTGCCTGGAGATTTTCTTGGCGAAACGGAATCTCCTGAACCCTGCGTTGCCCTTCAAGCTTTAAAAGATGACCTATCACGTCTCAAGCCGGCAGAACCACGATCACCAGTAAGGAAGACCTTTCGGCACAAGGACTTATCCACTTGCACCCACATCTTCCTCCGCGAGGACGCAGTTCGGAAACCTCTCGTCCCACCTTATTCTGGGCCACACAAAGTTTTGAACAAGGGTGAGAAGATTTTCACCGTACTAATTGGCGACAAACAGATGACTGTCTCCATCGATAGGGTAAAGCCGGCATACCTGATAGAAGAGGACACAGAGAACACCATCATTTCATCCAAGTCCTCAACGTAAAAAATGTCTATTCCGCAGATCGAATTCTCTAGCAATCTAGATTCCGAATCTTCTCGGATTAGAAAAACACTCAAAAGAACTGAGGGTCCAGCATTGATAAATCAAAATATAATTGATGATTTATTGGTGTCCGGAGAACTTACACACAAATTCATCAACAGGCCGTGCAGCGCACTTCCAGATGCTTTTGAAGAGGTGGGTTTCAGCATCCAAAAGAAAACACTACCTTTAGCAGACACAACAGAGGGCCATGAGTCCCTTATCCATGATTATACAATTAAAGTCTGCATTCACATGGCACTCAACACCTCGGAAGATTCGTCACACGGCATTTTGTATCTCTCTTTAATTCCTGCATTCTTCATGAACAGGCCTTCCATCTGGAAGAAGTTCTTTGACAAAGAAGGGTATGACACAGTTCCCATGTCATTAAAAGACATAAACAAGTTGATGGACGAGGTTATGTGAGATGAAGGAATAGAGATTTACAAAAGTGTAAAGAAACATTATAAGAATAACAAAGACAAATTAGCATTTGCACTTTTTTCAGTGTATCTCTGTCTTCTCGGTAAAAATCTAAATACCGTCAATGCTCCCCAATGGGGAAGATCATGCCTGAAAGCCATGATAAAAAGTGCAGGACTAAGCACTATAAACGAAATAGAAAATGTGTATCCAAGCAAAAACAGCTCAGTTCTCTGGAGCTCAGTAATCAATTCAAACTGCATGCTAAGGGCAGGTTTATATTACGCCATCAAAAAGTATAATTCGGCCAGTGATGCCCCCTCATGGATTCCTAATGTAGCTGGCGCAGTATTGGTGAGACTCAGTTTCTCAGAGTTACTAGCTTTGAACTAATTGACCAATATATCATGAACGGTCGTGTGTGGATGTTCCTATGGGGATCCATAGCACAAAGACTCTTTCAGGTTGATGCTGCCTATAAAACGTTTATACAATTTGGAGAGGATGCCCCGTTCTTAGAGTTAATAAACACACATCAAGCAGTGAGGTTGTCTTTATTCTATCAGGTGTTACATATGTTATATGCCAGCTGTTCTAATTATTGAGATAACGTCGTAGCCGATGCTCTCTCCCGCATTGAAGAAGTGGACCTTCCGAACGATCTGGGAGCTCTCGCTGCGGCACAAAAGAAGGACACAAGCGTCCAGGATTTGAGGAAGAACCATTCCCTACAGCTTAAGTTGATGGCCATGCCAGGAACAGAGTCCAAGCTCCTCTGTGAGACATCGACGTCAAACGCAAGACCTTACGTCCCTCCAGAGTTCCGACGCTCGACTTTTGAACGACTTCACGGCCTGAGCCATCCTGGAGTAAAAGCGACGAGGAAGCTCATATACCAACGTTATTTCTGGCCTGAGATGAATTCTGGCGTTGGAAATTGGGCAAAGACCTGTGTTCCATGCCAAAGGGCCAAGATTCATCGCCATACGACGACGCCCCATGGAACATTCAAGCCGGCAGATCGCTTCCACCACGTACACTTGGATATCGTCGGACCATTGCTGCCATCGGAAGGGATGAGGTATCTCCTTACCATGGTGGACCGAACGACACGTTGGCCGGAAGCCGTGCCTATTCCCGACATATCCGCTTCTACCATCGCACAACACTTCTGTTCCACGTGGATCTCGCGATTCGGAGTTCCCCAGCGTCTGACCACTGACCAAGGAAGACAATTTGAAGCAGAGTTGTTTCAGCGATTGAGTGCACGGATGGGGATCTGCAAGGAGCGGACCACAGCGTATCATCCGCAGAGCAATGGTTGTGTCGAGAGGTGGCATCGCTCTCTGAAAGCTGCACTAATGGCACACCTTTCTTCAACTCGGTGGACCCATGTACTCCCCACCGTTCTCCTAGGCCTGCGATCTTCGTTCCGCGAGGACATGGGAGCCAGCGTTGCCGAGGCAGTGTATGGCCAACCACTTCGCCTGCCTGGAGATTTTCTTGGCGAAACGGAATCTCCTGAACCCTGCGTTGCCCTTCAAGCTTTAAAAGATGACCTATCACGTCTCAAGCCGGCAGAACCACGATCACCAGTAAGGAAGACCTTTCGGCACAAGGACTTATCCACTTGCACCCACATCTTCCTCCGCGAGGACGCAGTTCGGAAACCTCTCGTCCCACCTTATTCTGGGCCACACAAAGTTTTGAACAAGGGTGAGAAGATTTTCACCGTACTAATTGGCGACAAACAGATGACTGTCTCCATCGATAGGGTAAAGCCGGCATACCTGATAGAAGAGGACACAGAGAACACCATCATTTCATCCAAGTCCTCAACGTAAAAAATGTCTATTCCGCAGATCGAATTCTCTAGCAATCTAGATTCCGAATCTTCTCGGATTAGAAAAACACTCAAAAGAACTGAGGGTCCAGCATTGATAAATCAAAATATAATTGATGATTTATTGGTGTCCGGAGAACTTACACACAAATTCATCAACAGGCCGTGCAGCGCACTTCCAGATGCTTTTGAAGAGGTGGGTTTCAGCATCCAAAAGAAAACACTACCTTTAGCAGACACAACAGAGGGCCATGAGTCCCTTATCCATGATTATACAATTAAAGTCTGCATTCACATGGCACTCAACACCTCGGAAGATTCGTCACACGGCATTTTGTATCTCTCTTTAATTCCTGCATTCTTCATGAACAGGCCTTCCATCTGGAAGAAGTTCTTTGACAAAGAAGGGTATGACACAGTTCCCATGTCATTAAAAGACATAAACAAGTTGATGGACGAGGTTATGTGAGATGAAGGAATAGAGATTTACAAAAGTGTAAAGAAACATTATAAGAATAACAAAGACAAATTAGCATTTGCACTTTTTTCAGTGTATCTCTGTCTTCTCGGTAAAAATCTAAATACCGTCAATGCTCCCCAATGGGGAAGATCATGCCTGAAAGCCATGATAAAAAGTGCAGGACTAAGCACTATAAACGAAATAGAAAATGTGTATCCAAGCAAAAACAGCTCAGTTCTCTGGAGCTCAGTAATCAATTCAAACTGCATGCTGAGGGCAGGTTTATATTACGCCATCAAAAAGTATAATTCGGCCAGTGATGCCCCCTCATGGATTCCTAATGTAGCTGGCGCAGTATTGGTGAGACTCAGTTTCTCAGAGTTACTAGCTTTCAAACTAATTGACCAATATATCATGAACGGTCGTGTGTGGATGTTCCTATGGGGATCCATAGCACAAAGACTCTTTCAGGTTGATGCTGCCTATAAAACGTTTATACAATTTGGAGAGGATGCCCCGTTCTTAGAGTTAATAAACACACATCAAGCAGTGAGGTTGTCTTTATTCTATCAGGTGTTACATATGTTATATGCCAGCTGTTCTAATTATTGAGATAACGTCGTAGCCGATGCTCTCTCCCGCATTGAAGAAGTGGACCTTCCGAACGATCTGGGAGCTCTCGCTGCGGCACAAAAGAAGGACACAAGCGTCCAGGATTTGAGGAAGAACCATTCCCTACAGCTTAAGTTGATGGCCATGCCAGGAACAGAGTCCAAGCTCCTCTGTGAGACATTGACGTCAAACGCAAGACCTTACGTCCCTCCAGAGTTCCGACGCTCGACTTTTGAACGACTTCACGGCCTGAGCCATCCTGGAGTAAAAGCGACGAGGAAGCTCATATACCAACGTGATTTCTGGCCTGAGATGAATTCTGACGTTGGAAATTGGGCAAAGACCTGTGTTCCATGCCAAAGGGCTAAGATTCATCGCCATACGACGACGCCCCTTGGAACATTCAAGCCGGCAGATCGCTTCCACCACGTACACTTGGATATCGTCGGACCATTGCTGCCATCGGAAGGGATGAGGTATCTCCTTACCATGGTGGACCGAACGACACGTTGGCCGGAAGCCGTGCCTATTCCCGACATATCCGCTTCTACCATCGCACAACACTTCTGTTCCACGTGGATCTCGCGATTCGGAGTTCCCCAGCGTCTGACCACTGACCAAGGAAGACAATTTGAAGCAGAGTTGTTTCAGCGATTGAGTGCACGGATGGGGATCTGCAAGGAGCGGACCACAGCGTATCATCCGCAGAGCAATGGTTGTGTCGAGAGGTGGCATCGCTCTCTGAAAGCTGCACTAATGGCACACCTTTCTTCAACTCGGTGGACCCATGTACTCCCCACCGTTCTCCTAGGCCTGCGATCTTCGTTCCGCGAGGACATGGGAGCCAGCGTTGCCGAGGCAGTGTATGGCCAACCACTTTGCCTGCCTGGAGATTTTCTTGGCGAAACGGAATCTCCTGAACCCTGCGTTGCCCTTCAAGCTTTAAAAGATGACCTATCACGTCTCAAGCCGGCAGAACCACGATCACCAGTAAGGAAGACCTTTCGGCACAAGGACTTATCCACTTGCACCCACATCTTCCTCCGCGAGGACGCAGTTCGGAAACCTCTCGTCCCACCTTATTCTGGGCCACACAAAGTTTTGAACAAGGGTGAGAAGATTTTCACCGTACTAATTGGCGACAAACAGATGACTGTCTCCATCGATAGGGTAAAGCCGGCATACCTGATAGAAGAGGACACAGAGAACACCATCATTTCATCCAAGTCCTCAACGTAAAAAATGTCTATTCCGCAGATCGAATTCTCTAGCAATCTAGATTCCGAATCTTCTCGGATTAGAAAAACACTCAAAAGAACTGAGGGTCCAGCATTGATAAATCAAAATATAATTGATGATTTATTGGTGTCCGGAGAACTTACACACAAATTCATCAACAGGCCGTGCAGCGCACTTCCAGATGCTTTTGAAGAGGTGGGTTTCAGCATCCAAAAGAAAACACTACCTTTAGCAGACACAACAGAGGGCCATGAGTCCCTTATCCATGATTATACAATTAAAGTCTGCATTCACATGGCACTCAACACCTCGGAAGATTCGTCACACGGCATTTTGTATCTCTCTTTAATTCCTGCATTCTTCATGAACAGGCCTTCCATCTGGAAGAAGTTCTTTGACAAAGAAGGGTATGACACAGTTCCCATGTCATTAAAAGACATAAACAAGTTGATGGACGAGGTTATGTGAGATGAAGGAATAGAGATTTACAAAAGTGTAAAGAAACATTATAAGAATAACAAAGACAAATTAGCATTTGCACTTTTTTCAGTGTATCTCTGTCTTCTCGGTAAAAATCTAAATACCGTCAATGCTCCCCAATGGGGAAGATCATGCCTGAAAGCCATGATAAAAAGTGCAGGACTAAGCACTATAAACGAAATAGAAAATGTGTATCCAAGCAAAAACAGCTCAGTTCTCTGGAGCTCAGTAATCAATTCAAACTGCATGCTAAGGGCAGGTT
Organism: Gonocerus acuteangulatus; assembly: GCA_946811695.1. Lineage (NCBI taxonomy): Eukaryota > Metazoa > Arthropoda > Insecta > Hemiptera > Coreidae > Gonocerus > Gonocerus acuteangulatus. Next base: position 90,747,630 of record OX328126.1, read on the forward strand.
TATATTACGCCATCAAAAAGTATAATTCGGCCAGTGATGCCCCCTCATGGATTCCTAATGTAGCTGGCGCAGTATTGGTGAGACTCAGTTTCTCAGAGTTACTAGCTTTGAACTAATTGACCAATATATCATGAACGGTCGTGTGTGGATGTTCCTATGGGGATCCATAGCACAAAGACTCTTTCAGGTTGATGCTGCCTATAAAACGTTTATACAATTTGGAGAGGATGCCCCGTTCTTAGAGTTAATAAACACACATCAAGCAGTGAGGTTGTCTTTATTCTATCAGGTGTTACATATGTTATATGCCAGCTGTTCTAATTATTGAGATAACGTCGTAGCCGATGCTCTCTCCCGCATTGAAGAAGTGGACCTTCCGAACGATCTGGGAGCTCTCGCTGCGGCACAAAAGAAGGACACAAGCGTCCAGGATTTGAGGAAGAACCATTCCCTACAGCTTAAGTTGATGGCCATGCCAGGAACAGAGTCCAAGCTCCTCTGTGAGACATCGACGTCAAACGCAAGACCTTACGTCCCTCCAGAGTTCCGACGCTCGACTTTTGAACGACTTCACGGCCTGAGCCATCCTGGAGTAAAAGCGACGAGGAAGCTCATATACCAACGTTATTTCTGGCCTGAGATGAATTCTGGCGTTGGAAATTGGGCAAAGACCTGTGTTCCATGCCAAAGGGCCAAGATTCATCGCCATACGACGACGCCCCATGGAACATTCAAGCCGGCAGATCGCTTCCACCACGTACACTTGGATATCGTCGGACCATTGCTGCCATCGGAAGGGATGAGGTATCTCCTTACCATGGTGGACCGAACGACACGTTGGCCGGAAGCCGTGCCTATTCCCGACATATCCGCTTCTACCATCGCACAACACTTCTGTTCCACGTGGATCTCGCGATTCGGAGTTCCCCAGCGTCTGACCACTGACCAAGGAAGACAATTTGAAGCAGAGTTGTTTCAGCGATTGAGTGCACGGATGGGGATCTGCAAGGAGCGGACCACAGCGTATCATCCGCAGAGCAATGGTTGTGTCGAGAGGTGGCATCGCTCTCTGAAAGCTGCACTAATGGCACACCTTTCTTCAACTCGGTGGACCCATGTACTCCCCACCGTTCTCCTAGGCCTGCGATCTTCGTTCCGCGAGGACATGGGAGCCAGCGTTGCCGAGGCAGTGTATGGCCAACCACTTCGCCTGCCTGGAGATTTTCTTGGCGAAACGGAATCTCCTGAACCCTGCGTTGCCCTTCAAGCTTTAAAAGATGACCTATCACGTCTCAAGCCGGCAGAACCACGATCACCAGTAAGGAAGACCTTTCGGCACAAGGACTTATCCACTTGCACCCACATCTTCCTCCGCGAGGACGCAGTTCGGAAACCTCTCGTCCCACCTTATTCTGGGCCACACAAAGTTTTGAACAAGGGTGAGAAGATTTTCACCGTACTAATTGGCGACAAACAGATGACTGTCTCCATCGATAGGGTAAAGCCGGCATACCTGATAGAAGAGGACACAGAGAACACCATCATTTCATCCAAGTCCTCAACGTAAAAAATGTCTATTCCGCAGATCGAATTCTCTAGCAATCTAGATTCCGAATCTTCTCGGATTAGAAAAACACTCAAAAGAACTGAGGGTCCAGCATTGATAAATCAAAATATAATTGATGATTTATTGGTGTCCGGAGAACTTACACACAAATTCATCAACAGGCCGTGCAGCGCACTTCCAGATGCTTTTGAAGAGGTGGGTTTCAGCATCCAAAAGAAAACACTACCTTTAGCAGACACAACAGAGGGCCATGAGTCCCTTATCCATGATTATACAATTAAAGTCTGCATTCACATGGCACTCAACACCTCGGAAGATTCGTCACACGGCATTTTGTATCTCTCTTTAATTCCTGCATTCTTCATGAACAGGCCTTCCATCTGGAAGAAGTTCTTTGACAAAGAAGGGTATGACACAGTTCCCATGTCATTAAAAGACATAAACAAGTTGATGGACGAGGTTATGTGAGATGAAGGAATAGAGATTTACAAAAGTGTAAAGAAACATTATAAGAATAACAAAGACAAATTAGCATTTGCACTTTTTTCAGTGTATCTCTGTCTTCTCGGTAAAAATCTAAATACCGTCAATGCTCCCCAATGGGGAAGATCATGCCTGAAAGCCATGATAAAAAGTGCAGGACTAAGCACTATAAACGAAATAGAAAATGTGTATCCAAGCAAAAACAGCTCAGTTCTCTGGAGCTCAGTAATCAATTCAAACTGCATGCTGAGGGCAGGTTTATATTACGCCATCAAAAAGTATAATTCGGCCAGTGATGCCCCCTCATGGATTCCTAATGTAGCTGGCGCAGTATTGGTGAGACTCAGTTTCTCAGAGTTACTAGCTTTCAAACTAATTGACCAATATATCATGAACGGTCGTGTGTGGATGTTCCTATGGGGATCCATAGCACAAAGACTCTTTCAGGTTGATGCTGCCTATAAAACGTTTATACAATTTGGAGAGGATGCCCCGTTCTTAGAGTTAATAAACACACATCAAGCAGTGAGGTTGTCTTTATTCTATCAGGTGTTACATATGTTATATGCCAGCTGTTCTAATTATTGAGATAACGTCGTAGCCGATGCTCTCTCCCGCATTGAAGAAGTGGACCTTCCGAACGATCTGGGAGCTCTCGCTGCGGCACAAAAGAAGGACACAAGCGTCCAGGATTTGAGGAAGAACCATTCCCTACAGCTTAAGTTGATGGCCATGCCAGGAACAGAGTCCAAGCTCCTCTGTGAGACATCGACGTCAAACGCAAGACCTTACGTCCCTCCAGAGTTCCGACGCTCGACTTTTGAACGACTTCACGGCCTGAGCCATCCTGGAGTAAAAGCGACGAGGAAGCTCATATACCAACGTGATTTCTGGCCTGAGATGAATTCTGACGTTGGAAATTGGGCAAAGACCTGTGTTCCATGCCAAAGGGCTAAGATTCATCGCCATACGACGACGCCCCTTGGAACATTCAAGCCGGCAGATCGCTTCCACCACGTACACTTGGATATCGTCGGACCATTGCTGCCATCGGAAGGGATGAGCTATCTCCTTACCATGGTGGACCGAACGACACGTTGGCCGGAAGCCGTGCCTATTCCCGACATATCCGCTTCTACCATCGCACAACACTTCTGTTCCACGTGGATCTCGCGATTCGGAGTTCCCCAGCGTCTGACCACTGACCAAGGAAGACAATTTGAAGCAGAGTTGTTTCAGCGATTGAGTGCACGGATGGGGATCTGCAAGGAGCGGACCACAGCGTATCATCCGCAGAGCAATGGTTGTGTCGAGAGGTGGCATCGCTCTCTGAAAGCTGCACTAATGGCACACCTTTCTTCAACTCGGTGGACCCATGTACTCCCCACCGTTCTCCTAGGCCTGCGATCTTCGTTCCGCGAGGACATGGGAGCCAGCGTTGCCGAGGCAGTGTATGGCCAACCACTTTGCCTGCCTGGAGATTTTCTTGGCGAAACGGAATCTCCTGAACCCTGCGTTGCCCTTCAAGCTTTAAAAGATGACCTATCACGTCTCAAGCCGGCAGAACCACGATCACCAGTAAGGAAGACCTTTCGGCACAAGGACTTATCCACTTGCACCCACATCTTCCTCCGCGAGGACGCAGTTCGGAAACCTCTCGTCCCACCTTATTCTGGGCCACACAAAGTTTTGAACAAGGGTGAGAAGATTTTCACCGTACTAATTGGCGACAAACAGATGACTGTCTCCATCGATAGGGTAAAGCCGGCATACCTGATAGAAGAGGACACAGAGAACACCATCATTTCATCCAAGTCCTCAACGTAAAAAATGTCTATTCCGCAGATCGAATTCTCTAGCAATCTAGATTCCGAATCTTCTCGGATTAGAAAAACACTCAAAAGAACTGAGGGTCCAGCATTGATAAATCAAAATATAATTGATGATTTATTGGTGTCCGGAGAACTTACACACAAATTCATCAACAGGCCGTGCAGCGCACTTCCAGATGCTTTTGAAGAGGTGGGTTTCAGCATCCAAAAGAAAACACTACCTTTAGCAGACACAACAGAGGGCCATGAGTCCCTTATCCATGATTATACAATTAAAGTCTGCATTCACATGGCACTCAACACCTCGGAAGATTCGTCACACGGCATTTTGTATCTCTCTTTAATTCCTGCATTCTTCATGAACAGGCCTTCCATCTGGAAGAAGTTCTTTGACAAAGAAGGGTATGACACAGTTCCCATGTCATTAAAAGACATAAACAAGTTGATGGACGAGGTTATGTGAGATGAAGGAATAGAGATTTACAAAAGTGTAAAGAAACATTATAAGAATAACAAAGACAAATTAGCATTTGCACTTTTTTCAGTGTATCTCTGTCTTCTCGGTAAAAATCTAAATACCGTCAATGCTCCCCAATGGGGAAGATCATGCCTGAAAGCCATGATAAAAAGTGCAGGACTAAGCACTATAAACGAAATAGAAAATGTGTATCCAAGCAAAAACAGCTCAGTTCTCTGGAGCTCAGTAATCAATTCAAACTGCATGCTAAGGGCAGGTTTATATTACGCCATCAAAAAGTATAATTCGGCCAGTGATGCCCCCTCATGGATTCCTAATGTAGCTGGCGCAGTATTGGTGAGACTCAGTTTCTCAGAGTTACTAGCTTTGAACTAATTGACCAATATATCATGAACGGTCGTGTGTGGATGTTCCTATGGGGATCCATAGCACAAAGACTCTTTCAGGTTGATGCTGCCTATAAAACGTTTATACAATTTGGAGAGGATGCCCCGTTCTTAGAGTTAATAAACACACATCAAGCAGTGAGGTTGTCTTTATTCTATCAGGTGTTACATATGTTATATGCCAGCTGTTCTAATTATTGAGATAACGTCGTAGCCGATGCTCTCTCCCGCATTGAAGAAGTGGACCTTCCGAACGATCTGGGAGCTCTCGCTGCGGCACAAAAGAAGGACACAAGCGTCCAGGATTTGAGGAAGAACCATTCCCTACAGCTTAAGTTGATGGCCATGCCAGGAACAGAGTCCAAGCTCCTCTGTGAGACATCGACGTCAAACGCAAGACCTTACGTCCCTCCAGAGTTCCGACGCTCGACTTTTGAACGACTTCACGGCCTGAGCCATCCTGAAGTAAAAGCGACGAGGAAGCTCAATTACCAACGTTATTTCTGGCCTGAGATGAATTCTGACGTTGGAAATTGGGCAAAGACCTGTGTTCCATGCCAAAGGGCCAAGATTCATCGCCATACGACGACGCCCCTTGGAACATTCAAGCCGGCAGATCGCTTCCACCACGTACACTTGGATATCGTCGGACCATTGCTGCCATCGGAAGGGATGAGGTATCTCCTTACGATGGTGGACCGAACGACACGTTGGCCGGAAGCCGTGCCTATTCCCGACATATCCGCTTCTACCATCGCACAACACTTCTATTCCACGTGGATCTCGCGATTCGGAGTTCCCCAGCGTCTGACTACTGACCACGGAAGACAATTTGAAGCAGAGTTGTTTCAGCGATTGAGTGCACGGATGGGGATCTGCAAGGAGCGGACCACAGCGTATCATCCGCAGAGCAATGGTTGTGTCGAGAGGTGGCATCGCTCTCTGAAAGCTGCACTAATGGCACACCTTTCTTCAACTCGGTGGACCCATGTACTCCCCACCGTTCTCCTAGGCCTGCGATCTTCGTTCCGCGAGGACATGGGAGCCAGCGTTGCCGAGGCAGTGTATGGCCAACCACTTCGCCTGCCTGGAGATTTTCTTGGCGAAACGGAATCTCCTGAACCCTGCGTTGCCCTTCAAGCTTTAAAAGATGACCTATCACGTCTCAAGCCGGCAGAACCACGATCACCAGTAAGGAAGACCTTTCGGCACAAGGACTTATCCACTTGCACCCACATCTTCCTCCGCGAGGACGCAGTTCGGAAACCTCTCGTCCCACCTTATTCTGGGCCACACAAAGTTTTGAACAAGGGTGAGAAGATTTTCACCGTACTAATTGGCGACAAACAGATGACTGTCTCCATCGATAGGGTAAAGCCGGCATACCTGATAGAAGAGGACACAGAGAACACCATCATTTCATCCAAGTCCTCAACGTAAAAATGTCTATTCCGCAGATCGAATTCTCTAGCAATCTAGATTCCGAATCTTCTCGGATTAGAAAAACCCTCAAAAGAACTGAGGCTCCAGCATTGATAAATCAAAATATAATTGATGATTTATTGGTGTCCGGAGAACTTACACACAAATTCATCAACAGGCCTTGCAGCCCACTTCCAGATGCTTTTGAAGAGGTGGGTTTCAGCATCCAAAAGAAAACACTACCTTTAGCAGACACAACAGAGGGCCATGAGTCCCTTATCCATGATTATACAATTAAAGTCTGCATTCACATGGCACTCAACACCTCGGAAGATTCGTCACACGGCATTTTGTATCTCTCTTTAATTCCTGCATTCTTCATGAACAGGCCTTCCATCTGGAAGAAGTTCTTTGACAAAGAAGGGTATGACACAGTTCCCATGTCATTAAAAGACATAAATAAGTTGATGGACGAGGTTATGTCAGATGAAGGAATAGAGATTTACAAAAGTGTAAAGAAACATCATAAGAATAACAAAGACAAATTAGCATTTGCACTTTTTTCAGTGTATCTCTGTCTTCTCGGTAAAAATCTAAATACCGTCAATGCTCCCCAATGGGGAAGATCATGCCTGAAAGCCATGATAAAAAGTGCAGGACTAAGCACTATAAACGAAATAGAAAATGTGTATCCAAGCAAAAACAGCTCAGTTCTCTGGAGCTCAGTAATCAATTCAAACTGCATGCTGAGGGCAGGTTTATATTACGCCATCAAAAAGTATAATTCGGCCAGTGATGCCCCCTCATGGATTCCTAATGTAGCTGGCGCAGTATTGGTGAGACTCAGTTTCTCAGAGTTACTAGCTTTCAAATTAATTGACCAATATATCATGAACGGCGTGTGTGGATGTTCCTATGGGGATCCATAGCACAAAGACTCTTTCAGGTTGATGCTGCCTATAAAACGTTTATACAATTTGGAGAGGATGCCCCGTTCTTAGAGTTAATAAACACACATCAAGCAGTGAGGTTGTCTTTATTCTATCAGGTGTTACATATGTTATATGCCAGCTGTTCTAATTATTGAGATAACGTCGTAGCCGATGCTCTCTCCCGCATTGAAGAAGTGGACCTTCCGAACGATCTGGGAGCTCTCGCTGCGGCACAAAAGAAGGACACAAGCGTCCAGGATTTGAGGAAGAACCATTCCCTACAGCTTAAGTTGATGGCCATGCCAGGAACAGAGTCCAAGCTCCTCTGTGAGACATCGACGTCAAACGCAAGACCTTACGTCCCTCCAGAGTTCCGACGCTCGACTTTTGAACGACTTCACGGCCTGAGCCATCCTGGAGTAAAAGCGACGAGGAAGCTCATATACCAACGTTATTTCTGGCCTGAGATGAATTCTGACGTTGGAAATTGGGCAAAGACCTGTGTTCCATGCCAAAGGGCCAAGATTCATCGCCATACGACGACGCCCCTTGGAACATTCAAGCCGGCAGATCGCTTCCACCACGTACACTTGGATATCGTCGGACCATTGCTGCCATCGGAAGGGATGAGGTATCTCCTTACGATGGTGGACCGAACGACACGTTGGCCGGAAGCCGTGCCTATTCCCGACATATCCGCTTCTACCATCGCACAACACTTCTATTCCACGTGGATCTCGCGATTCGGAGTTCCCCAGCGTCTGACTACTGACCACGGAAGACAATTTGAAGCAGAGTTGTTTCAGCGATTGAGTGCACGGATGGGGATCTGCAAGGAGCGGACCACAGCGTATCATCCGCAGAGCAATGGTTGTGTCGAGAGGTGGCATCGCTCTCTGAAAGCTGCACTAATGGCACACCTTTCTTCAACTCGGTGGACCCATGTACTCCCCACCGTTCTCCTAGGCCTGCGATCTTCGTTCCGCGAGGACATGGGAGCCAGCGTTGCCGAGGCAGTGTATGGCCAACCACTTCGCCTGCCTGGAGATTTTCTTGGCGAAACGGAATCTCCTGAACCCTGCGTTGCCCTTCAAGCTTTAAAAGATGACCTATCACGTCTCAAGCCGGCAGAACCACGATCACCAGTAAGGAAGACCTTTCGGCACAAGGACTTATCCACTTGCACCCACATCTTCCTCCGCGAGGACGCAGTTCGGAAACCTCTCGTCCCACCTTATTCTGGGCCACACAAAGTTTTGAACAAGGGTGAGAAGATTTTCACCGTACTAATTGGCGACAAACAGATGACTGTCTCCATCGATAGGGTAAAGCCGGCATACCTGATAGAAGAGGACACAGAGAACACCATCATTTCATCCAAGTCCTCAACGTAAAAAATGTCTATTCCGCAGATCGAATTCTCTAGCAATCTAGATTCCGAATCTTCTCGGATTAGAAAAACCCTCAAAAGAACTGAGGCTCCAGCATTGATAAATCAAAATATAATTGATGATTTATTGGTGTCCGGAGAACTTACACACAAATTCATCAACAGGCCGTGCAGCGCACTTCCAGATGCTTTTGAAGAGGTGGGTTTCAGCATCCAAAAGAAAACACTACCTTTAGCAGACACAACAGAGGGCCATGAGTCCCTTATCCATGATTATACAATTAAAGTCTGCATTCACATGGCACTCAACACCTCGGAAGATTCGTCACACGGCATTTTGTATCTCTCTTTAATTCCTGCATTCTTCATGAACAGGCCTTCCATCTGGAAGAAGTTCTTTGACAAAGAAGGGTATGACACAGTTCCCATGTCATTAAAAGACATAAACAAGTTGATGGACGAGGTTATGTGAGATGAAGGAATAGAGATTTACAAAGGTGTAAAGAAACATCATAAGAATAACAAAGAAAAATTAGCATTTGCACTTTTTTCAGTGTATCTCTGTCTTCTCGGTAAAAATCTAAATACCGTCAATGCTCCCCAATGGGGAAGATCATGCCTGAAAGCCATGATAAAAAGTGCAGGACTAAGCACTATAAACGAAATAGAAAATGTGTATCCAAGCAAAAACAGCTCAGTTCTCTGGAGCTCAGTAATCAATTCAAACTGCATGCTGAGGGCAGGTTTATATTACGCCATCAAAAAGTATAATTCGGCCAGTGATGCCCCCTCATGGATTCCTAATGTAGCTGGCGCAGTATTGGTGAGACTCAGTTTCTCAGAGTTACTAGCTTTCAAACTAATTGACCAATATATCATGAACGGTCGTGTGTGGATGTTCCTATGGGGATCCATAGCACAAAGACTCTTTCAGGTTGATGCTGCCTATAAAACGTTTATACAATTTGGAGAGGATGCCCCGTTCTTAGAGTTAATAAACACACATCAAGCAGTGAGGTTGTCTTTATTCTATCAGGTGTTACATATGTTATATGCCAGCTGTTCTAATTATTGAGATAACGTCGTAGCCGATGCTCTCTCCCGCATTGAAGAAGTGGACCTTCCGAACGATCTGGGAGCTCTCGCTGCGGCACAAAAGAAGGACACAAGCGTCCAGGATTTGAGGAAGAACCATTCCCTACAGCTTAAGTTGATGGCCATGCCAGGAACAGAGTCCAAGCTCCTCTGTGAGACATCGACGTCAAACGCAAGACCTTACGTCCCTCCAGAGTTCCGACGCTCGACTTTTGAACGACTTCACGGCCTGAGCCATCCTGGAGTAAAAGCGACGAGGAAGCTCATATACCAACGTTATTTCTGGCCTGAGATGAATTCTGACGTTGGAAATTGGGCAAAGACCTGTGTTCCATGCCAAAGGGCCAAGATTCATCGCCATACGACGACGCCCCTTGGAACATTCAAGCCGGCAGATCGCTTCCACCACGTACACTTGGATATCGTCGGACCATTGCTGCCATCGGAAGGGATGAGGTATCTCCTTACCATGGTGGACCGAACGACACGTTGGCCGGAAGCCGTGCCTATTCCCGACATATCCGCTTCTACCATCGCACAACACTTCTATTCCACGTGGATCTCGCGATTCGGAGTTCCCCAGCGTCTGACTACTGACCACGGAAGACAATTTGAAGCAGAGTTGTTTCAGCGATTGAGTGCACGGATGGGGATCTGCAAGGAGCGGACCACAGCGTATCATCCGCAGAGCAATGGTTGTGTCGAGAGGTGGCATCGCTCTCTGAAAGCTGCACTAATGGCACACCTTTCTTCAACTCGGTGGACCCATGTACTCCCCACCGTTCTCCTAGGCCTGCGATCTTCGTTCCGCGAGGACATGGGAGCCAGCGTTGCCGAGGCAGTGTATGGCCAACCACTTCGCCTGCCTGGAGATTTTCTTGGCGAAACGGAATCTCCTGAACCCTGCGTTGCCCTTCAAGCTTTAAAAGATGACCTATCACGTCTCAAGCCGGCAGAACCACGATCACCAGTAAGGAAGACCTTTCGGCACAAGGACTTATCCACTTGCACCCACATCTTCCTCCGCGAGGACGCAGTTCGGAAACCTCTCGTCCCACCTTATTCTGGGCCACACAAAGTTTTGAACAAGGGTGAGAAGATTTTCACCGTACTAATTGGCGACAAACAGATGACTGTCTCCATCGATAGGGTAAAGCCGGCATACCTGATAGAAGAGGACACAGAGAACACCATCATTTCATCCAAGTCCTCAACGTAAAAATGTCTATTCCGCAGATCGAATTCTCTAGCAATCTAGATTCCGAATCTTCTCGGATTAGAAAAACCCTCAAAAGAACTGAGGCTCCAGCATTGATAAATCAAAATATAATTGATGATTTATTGGTGTCCGGAGAACTTACACACAAATTCATCAACAGGCCTTGCAGCCCACTTCCAGATGCTTTTGAAGAGGTGGGTTTCAGCATCCAAAAGAAAACACTACCTTTAGCAGACACAACAGAGGGCCATGAGTCCCTTATCCATGATTATACAATTAAAGTCTGCATTCACATGGCACTCAACACCTCGGAAGATTCGTCACACGGCATTTTGTATCTCTCTTTAATTCCTGCATTCTTCATGAACAGGCCTTCCATCTGGAAGAAGTTCTTTGACAAAGAAGGGTATGACACAGTTCCCATGTCATTAAAAGACATAAATAAGTTGATGGACGAGGTTATGTCAGATGAAGGAATAGAGATTTACAAAAGTGTAAAGAAACATCATAAGAATAACAAAGACAAATTAGCATTTGCACTTTTTTCAGTGTATCTCTGTCTTCTCGGTAAAAATCTAAATACCGTCAATGCTCCCCAATGGGGAAGATCATGCCTGAAAGCCATGATAAAAAGTGCAGGACTAAGCACTATAAACGAAATAGAAAATGTGTATCCAAGCAAAAACAGCTCAGTTCTCTGGAGCTCAGTAATCAATTCAAACTGCATGCTGAGGGCAGGTTTATATTACGCCATCAAAAAGTATAATTCGGCCAGTGATGCCCCCTCATGGATTCCTAATGTAGCTGGCGCAGTATTGGTGAGACTCAGTTTCTCAGAGTTACTAGCTTTCAAATTAATTGACCAATATATCATGAACGGCGTGTGTGGATGTTCCTATGGGGATCCATAGCACAAAGACTCTTTCAGGTTGATGCTGCCTATAAAACGTTTATACAATTTGGAGAGGATGCCCCGTTCTTAGAGTTAATAAACACACATCAAGCAGTGAGGTTGTCTTTATTCTATCAGGTGTTACATATGTTATATGCCAGCTGTTCTAATTATTGAGATAACGTCGTAGCCGATGCTCTCTCCCGCATTGAAGAAGTGGACCTTCCGAACGATCTGGGAGCTCTCGCTGCGGCACAAAAGAAGGACACAAGCGTCCAGGATTTGAGGAAGAACCATTCCCTACAGCTTAAGTTGATGGCCATGCCAGGAACAGAGTCCAAGCTCCTCTGTGAGACATCGACGTCAAACGCAAGACCTTACGTCCCTCCAGAGTTCCGACGCTCGACTTTTGAACGACTTCACGGCCTGAGCCATCCTGGAGTAAAAGCGACGAGGAAGCTCATATACCAACGTTATTTCTGGCCTGAGATGAATTCTGACGTTGGAAATTGGGCAAAGACCTGTGTTCCATGCCAAAGGGCCAAGATTCATCGCCATACGACGACGCCCCTTGGAACATTCAAGCCGGCAGATCGCTTCCACCACGTACACTTGGATATCGTCGGACCATTGCTGCCATCGGAAGGGATGAGGTATCTCCTTACCATGATGGACCGAACGACACGTTGGCCGGAAGCCGTGCCTATTCCCGACATATCCGCTTCTACCATCGCACAACACTTCTATTCCACGTGGATCTCGCGATTCGGAGTTCCCCAGCGTCTGACCACTGACCAAGGAAGACAATTTGAAGCAGAGTTGTTTCAGCGATTGAGTGCACGGATGGGGATCTGCAAGCAGCGGACCACAGCGTATCACCCGCAGAGCAATGGTTGTGTCGAGAGGTGGCATCGCTCTCTGAAAGCTGCACTAATGGCACACCTTTCTTCAACTCGGTGGACCCATGTACTCCCCACCGTTCACCTAGGCCTGCGATCTTCGTTCCGCGAGGACATGGGAGCCAGCGTTGCCGAGGCAGTGTATGGCCAACCACTTCGCCTGCCTGGAGATTTTCTTGGCGAAACGGAATCTCCTGAACCCTGCGTTGCCCTTCAAGCTTTAAAAGATGACCTATCACGTCTCAAGCCGGCAGAACCACGATCACCAGTAAGGAAGACCTTTCGGCACAAGGACTTATCCACTTGCACCCACATCTTCCTCCGCGAGGACGCAGTTCGGAAACCTCTCGTCCCACCTTATTCTGGGCCACACAAAGTTTTGAACAAGGGTGAGAAGATTTTCACCGTACTAATTGGCGACAAACAGATGACTGTCTCCATCGATAGGGTAAAGCCGGCATACCTGATAGAAGAGGACACAGAGAACACCATCATTTCATCCAAGTCCTCAACGTAAAAAATGTCTATTCCGCAGATCGAATTCTCTAGCAATCTAGATTCCGAATCTTCTCGGATTAGAAAAACACTCAAAAGAACTGAGGCTCCAGCATTGATAAATCAAAATATAATTGATGATTTATTGGTGTCCGGAGAACTTACACACAAATTCATCAACAGGCCGTGCAGCGCACTTCCAGATGCTTTTGAAGAGGTGGGTTTCAGCATCCAAAAGAAAACACTACCTTTAGCAGACACAACAGAGGGCCATGAGTCCCTTATCCATGATTATACAATTAAAGTCTGCATTCACATGGCACTCAACACCTCGGAAGATTCGTCACACGGCATTTTGTATCTCTCTTTAATTCCTGCATTCTTCATGAACAGGCCTTCCATCTGGAAGAAGTTCTTTGACAAAGAAGGGTATGACACAGTTCCCATGTCATTAAAAGACATAAACAAGTTGATGGACGAGGTTATGTGAGATGAAGGAATAGAGATTTACAAAGGTGTAAAGAAACATCATAAGAATAACAAAGAAAAATTAGCATTTGCACTTTTTTCAGTGTATCTCTGTCTTCTCGGTAAAAATCTAAATACCGTCAATGCTCCCCAATGGGGAAGATCATGCCTGAAAGCCATGATAAAAAGTGCAGGACTAAGCACTATAAACGAAATAGAAAATGTGTATCCAAGCAAAAACAGCTCAGTTCTCTGGAGCTCAGTAATCAATTCAAACTGCATGCTGAGGGCAGGTTTATATTACGCCATCAAAAAGTATAATTCGGCCAGTGATGCCCCCTCATGGATTCCTAATGTAGCTGGCGCAGTATTGGTGAGACTCAGTTTCTCAGAGTTACTAGCTTTCAAACTAATTGACCAATATATCATGAACGGTCGTGTGTGGATGTTCCTATGGGGATCCATAGCACAAAGACTCTTTCAGGTTGATGCTGCCTATAAAACGTTTATACAATTTGGAGAGGATGCCCCGTTCTTAGAGTTAATAAACACACATCAAGCAGTGAGGTTGTCTTTATTCTATCAGGTGTTACATATGTTATATGCCAGCTGTTCTAATTATTGAGATAACGTCGTAGCCGATGCTCTCTCCCGCATTGAAGAAGTGGACCTTCCGAACGATCTGGGAGCTCTCGCTGCGGCACAAAAGAAGGACACAAGCGTCCAGGATTTGAGGAAGAACCATTCCCTACAGCTTAAGTTGATGGCCATGCCAGGAACAGAGTCCAAGCTCCTCTGTGAGACATCGACGTCAAACGCAAGACCTTACGTCCCTCCAGAGTTCCGACGCTCGACTTTTGAACGACTTCACGGCCTGAGCCATCCTGGAGTAAAAGCGACGAGGAAGCTCATATACCAACGTTATTTCTGGCCTGAGATGAATTCTGACGTTGGAAATTGGGCAAAGACCTGTGTTCCATGCCAAAGGGCCAAGATTCATCGCCATACGACGACGCCCCTTGGAACATTCAAGCCGGCAGATCGCTTCCACCACGTACACTTGGATATCGTCGGACCATTGCTGCCATCGGAAGGGATGAGGTATCTCCTTACCATGGTGGACCGAACGACACGTTGGCCGGAAGCCGTGCCTATTCCCGACATATCCGCTTCTACCATCGCACAACACTTCTATTCCACGTGGATCTCGCGATTCGGAGTTCCCCAGCGTCTGACCACTGACCAAGGAAGACAATTTGAAGCAGAGTTGTTTCAGCGATTGAGTGCACGGATGGGGATCTGCAAGGAGCGGACCACAGCGTATCACCCGCAGAGCAATGGTTGTGTCGAGAGGTGGCATCGCTCTCTGAAAGCTGCACTAATGGCACACCTTTCTTCAACTCGGTGGACCCATGTACTCCCCACCGTTCACCTAGGCCTGCGATCTTCGTTCCGCGAGGACATGGGAGCCAGCGTTGCCGAGGCAGTGTATGGCCAACCACTTCGCCTGCCTGGAGATTTTCTTGGCGAAACGGAATCTCCTGAACCCTGCGTTGCCCTTCAAGCTTTAAAAGATGACCTATCACGTCTCAAGCCGGCAGAACCACGATCACCAGTAAGGAAGACCTTTCGGCACAAGGACTTATCCACTTGCACCCACATCTTCCTCCGCGAGGACGCAGTTCGGAAACCTCTCGTCCCACCTTATTCTGGGCCACACAAAGTTTTGAACAAGGGTGAGAAGATTTTCACCGTACTAATTGGCGACAAACAGATGACTGTCTCCATCGATAGGGTAAAGCCGGCATACCTGATAGAAGAGGACACAGAGAACACCATCATTTCATCCAAGTCCTCAACGTAAAAAATGTCTATTCCGCAGATCGAATTCTCTAGCAATCTAGATTCCGAATCTTCTCGGATTAGAAAAACACTCAAAAGAACTGAGGCTCCAGCATTGATAAATCAAAATATAATTGATGATTTATTGGTGTCCGGAGAACTTACACACAAATTCATCAACAGGCCGTGCAGCGCACTTCCAGATGCTTTTGAAGAGGTGGGTTTCAGCATCCAAAAGAAAACACTACCTTTAGCAGACACAACAGAGGGCCATGAGTCCCTTATCCATGATTATACAATTAAAGTCTGCATTCACATGGCACTCAACACCTCGGAAGATTCGTCACACGGCATTTTGTATCTCTCTTTAATTCCTGCATTCTTCATGAACAGGCCTTCCATCTGGAAGAAGTTCTTTGACAAAGAAGGGTATGACACAGTTCCCATGTCATTAAAAGACATAAACAAGTTGATGGACGAGGTTATGTGAGATGAAGGAATAGAGATTTACAAAGGTGTAAAGAAACATTATAAGAATAACAAAGAAAAATTAGCATTTGCACTTTTTTCAGTGTATCTCTGTCTTCTCGGTAAAAATCTAAATACCGTCAATGCTCCCCAATGGGGAAGATCATGCCTGAAAGCCATGATAAAAAGTGCAGGACTAAGCACTATAAACGAAATAGAAAATGTGTATCCAAGCAAAAACAGCTCAGTTCTCTGGAGCTCAGTAATCAATTCAAACTGCATGCTGAGGGCAGGTTTATATTACGCCATCAAAAAGTATAATTCGGCCAGTGATGCCCCCTCATGGATTCCTAATGTAGCTGGCGCAGTATTGGTGAGACTCAGTTTCTCAGAGTTACTAGCTTTCAAACTAATTGACCAATATATCATGAACGGTCGTGTGTGGATGTTCCTATGGGGATCCATAGCACAAAGACTCTTTCAGGTTGATGCTGCCTATAAAACGTTTATACAATTTGGAGAGGATGCCCCGTTCTTAGAGTTAATAAACACACATCAAGCAGTGAGGTTGTCTTTATTCTATCAGGTGTTACATATGTTATATGCCAGCTGTTCTAATTATTGAGATAACGTCGTAGCCGATGCTCTCTCCCGCATTGAAGAAGTGGACCTTCCGAACGATCTGGGAGCTCTCGCTGCGGCACAAAAGAAGGACACAAGCGTCCAGGATTTGAGGAAGAACCATTCCCTACAGCTTAAGTTGATGGCCATGCCAGGAACAGAGTCCAAGCTCCTCTGTGAGACATCGACGTCAAACGCAAGACCTTACGTCCCTCCAGAGTTCCGACGCTCGACTTTTGAACGACTTCACGGCCTGAGCCATCCTGAAGTAAAAGCGACGAGGAAGCTCAATTACCAACGTTATTTCTGGCCTGAGATGAATTCTGACGTTGGAAATTGGGCAAAGACCTGTGTTCCATGCCAAAGGGCCAAGATTCATCGCCATACGACGACGCCCCTTGGAACATTCAAGCCGGCAGATCGCTTCCACCACGTACACTTGGATATCGTCGGACTATTGCTGCCATCGGAAGGGATGAGGTATCTCCTTACGATGGTGGACCGAACGACACGTTGGCCGGAAGCCGTGCCTATTCCCGACATATCCGCTTCTACCATCGCACAACACTTCTATTCCACGTGGATCTCGCGATTCGGAGTTCCCCAGCGTCTGACTACTGACCACGGAAGACAATTTGAAGCAGAGTTGTTTCAGCGATTGAGTGCACGGATGGGGATCTGCAAGGAGCGGACCACAGCGTATCATCCGCAGAGCAATGGTTGTGTCGAGAGGTGGCATCGCTCTCTGAAAGCTGCACTAATGGCACACCTTTCTTCAACTCGGTGGACCCATGTACTCCCCACCGTTCTCCTAGGCCTGCGATCTTCGTTCCGCGAGGACATGGGAGCCAGCGTTGCCGAGGCAGTGTATGGCCAACCACTTCGCCTGCCTGGAGATTTTCTTGGCGAAACGGAATCTCCTGAACCCAGCGTTGCCCTTCAAGCTTTAAAAGATGACCTATCACGTCTCAAGCCGGCAGAACCACGATCACCAGTAAGGAAGACCTTTCGGCACAAGGACTTATCCACTTGCACCCACATCTTCCTCCGCGAGGACGCAGTTCGGAAACCTCTCGTCCCACCTTATTCTGGGCCACACAAAGTTTTGAACAAGGGTGAGAAGATTTTCACCGTACTAATTGGCGACAAACAGATGACTGTCTCCATCGATAGGGTAAAGCCGGCATACCTGATAGAAGAGGACACAGAGAACACCATCATTTCATCCAAGTCCTCAACGTAAAAATGTCTATTCCGCAGATCGAATTCTCTAGCAATCTAGATTCCGAATCTTCTCGGATTAGAAAAACCCTCAAAAGAACTGAGGCTCCAGCATTGATAAATCAAAATATAATTGATGATTTATTGGTGTCCGGAGAACTTACACACAAATTCATCAACAGGCCTTGCAGCCCACTTCCAGATGCTTTTGAAGAGGTGGGTTTCAGCATCCAAAAGAAAACACTACCTTTAGCAGACACAACAGAGGGCCATGAGTCCCTTATCCATGATTATACAATTAAAGTCTGCATTCACATGGCACTCAACACCTCGGAAGATTCGTCACACGGCATTTTGTATCTCTCTTTAATTCCTGCATTCTTCATGAACAGGCCTTCCATCTGGAAGAAGTTCTTTGACAAAGAAGGGTATGACACAGTTCCCATGTCATTAAAAGACATAAATAAGTTGATGGACGAGGTTATGTCAGATGAAGGAATAGAGATTTACAAAAGTGTAAAGAAACATCATAAGAATAACAAAGACAAATTAGCATTTGCACTTTTTTCAGTGTATCTCTGTCTTCTCGGTAAAAATCTAAAAACCGTCAATGCTCCCCAATGGGGAAGATCATGCCTGAAAGCCATGATAAAAAGTGCAGGACTAAGCACTATAAACGAAATAGAAAATGTGTATCCAAGCAAAAACAGCTCAGTTCTCTGGAGCTCAGTAATCAATTCAAACTGCATGCTGAGGGCAGGTTTATATTACGCCATCAAAAAGTATAATTCGGCCAGTGATGCCCCCTCATGGATTCCTAATGTAGCTGGCGCAGTATTGGTGAGACTCAGTTTCTCAGAGTTACTAGCTTTCAAATTAATTGACCAATATATCATGAACGGCGTGTGTGGATGTTCCTATGGGGATCCATAGCACAAAGACTCTTTCAGGTTGATGCTGCCTATAAAACGTTTATACAATTTGGAGAGGATGCCCCGTTCTTAGAGTTAATAAACACACATCAAGCAGTGAGGTTGTCTTTATTCTATCAGGTGTTACATATGTTATATGCCAGCTGTTCTAATTATTGAGATAACGTCGTAGCCGATGCTCTCTCCCGCATTGAAGAAGTGGACCTTCCGAACGATCTGGGAGCTCTCGCTGCGGCACAAAAGAAGGACACAAGCGTCCAGGATTTGAGGAAGAACCATTCCCTACAG
This sequence comes from Gonocerus acuteangulatus, assembly GCA_946811695.1. Lineage (NCBI taxonomy): Eukaryota > Metazoa > Arthropoda > Insecta > Hemiptera > Coreidae > Gonocerus > Gonocerus acuteangulatus. Next base: position 90,766,560 of record OX328126.1, read on the forward strand.
CTTAAGTTGATGGCCATGCCAGGAACAGAGTCCAAGCTCCTCTGTGAGACATCGACGTCAAACGCAAGACCTTACGTCCCTCCAGAGTTCCGACGCTCGACTTTTGAACGACTTCACGGCCTGAGCCATCCTGGAGTAAAAGCGACGAGGAAGCTCATATACCAACGTTATTTCTGGCCTGAGATGAATTCTGACGTTGGAAATTGGGCAAAGACCTGTGTTCCATGCCAAAGGGCCAAGATTCATCGCCATACGACGACGCCCCTTGGAACATTCAAGCCGGCAGATCGCTTCCACCACGTACACTTGGATATCGTCGGACCATTGCTGCCATCGGAAGGGATGAGGTATCTCCTTACCATGATGGACCGAACGACACGTTGGCCGGAAGCCGTGCCTATTCCCGACATATCCGCTTCTACCATCGCACAACACTTCTATTCCACGTGGATCTCGCGATTCGGAGTTCCCCAGCGTCTGACCACTGACCAAGGAAGACAATTTGAAGCAGAGTTGTTTCAGCGATTGAGTGCACGGATGGGGATCTGCAAGCAGCGGACCACAGCGTATCACCCGCAGAGCAATGGTTGTGTCGAGAGGTGGCATCGCTCTCTGAAAGCTGCACTAATGGCACACCTTTCTTCAACTCGGTGGACCCATGTACTCCCCACCGTTCACCTAGGCCTGCGATCTTCGTTCCGCGAGGACATGGGAGCCAGCGTTGCCGAGGCAGTGTATGGCCAACCACTTCGCCTGCCTGGAGATTTTCTTGGCGAAACGGAATCTCCTGAACCCTGCGTTGCCCTTCAAGCTTTAAAAGATGACCTATCACGTCTCAAGCCGGCAGAACCACGATCACCAGTAAGGAAGACCTTTCGGCACAAGGACTTATCCACTTGCACCCACATCTTCCTCCGCGAGGACGCAGTTCGGAAACCTCTCGTCCCACCTTATTCTGGGCCACACAAAGTTTTGAACAAGGGTGAGAAGATTTTCACCGTACTAATTGGCGACAAACAGATGACTGTCTCCATCGATAGGGTAAAGCCGGCATACCTGATAGAAGAGGACACAGAGAACACCATCATTTCATCCAAGTCCTCAACGTAAAAAATGTCTATTCCGCAGATCGAATTCTCTAGCAATCTAGATTCCGAATCTTCTCGGATTAGAAAAACACTCAAAAGAACTGAGGCTCCAGCATTGATAAATCAAAATATAATTGATGATTTATTGGTGTCCGGAGAACTTACACACAAATTCATCAACAGGCCGTGCAGCGCACTTCCAGATGCTTTTGAAGAGGTGGGTTTCAGCATCCAAAAGAAAACACTACCTTTAGCAGACACAACAGAGGGCCATGAGTCCCTTATCCATGATTATACAATTAAAGTCTGCATTCACATGGCACTCAACACCTCGGAAGATTCGTCACACGGCATTTTGTATCTCTCTTTAATTCCTGCATTCTTCATGAACAGGCCTTCCATCTGGAAGAAGTTCTTTGACAAAGAAGGGTATGACACAGTTCCCATGTCATTAAAAGACATAAACAAGTTGATGGACGAGGTTATGTGAGATGAAGGAATAGAGATTTACAAAGGTGTAAAGAAACATTATAAGAATAACAAAGAAAAATTAGCATTTGCACTTTTTTCAGTGTATCTCTGTCTTCTCGGTAAAAATCTAAATACCGTCAATGCTCCCCAATGGGGAAGATCATGCCTGAAAGCCATGATAAAAAGTGCAGGACTAAGCACTATAAACGAAATAGAAAATGTGTATCCAAGCAAAAACAGCTCAGTTCTCTGGAGCTCAGTAATCAATTCAAACTGCATGCTGAGGGCAGGTTTATATTACGCCATCAAAAAGTATAATTCGGCCAGTGATGCCCCCTCATGGATTCCTAATGTAGCTGGCGCAGTATTGGTGAGACTCAGTTTCTCAGAGTTACTAGCTTTCAAACTAATTGACCAATATATCATGAACGGTCGTGTGTGGATGTTCCTATGGGGATCCATAGCACAAAGACTCTTTCAGGTTGATGCTGCCTATAAAACGTTTATACAATTTGGAGAGGATGCCCCGTTCTTAGAGTTAATAAACACACATCAAGCAGTGAGGTTGTCTTTATTCTATCAGGTGTTACATATGTTATATGCCAGCTGTTCTAATTATTGAGATAACGTCGTAGCCGATGCTCTCTCCCGCATTGAAGAAGTGGACCTTCCGAACGATCTGGGAGCTCTCGCTGCGGCACAAAAGAAGGACACAAGCGTCCAGGATTTGAGGAAGAACCATTCCCTACAGCTTAAGTTGATGGCCATGCCAGGAACAGAGTCCAAGCTCCTCTGTGAGACATCGACGTCAAACGCAAGACCTTACGTCCCTCCAGAGTTCCGACGCTCGACTTTTGAACGACTTCACGGCCTGAGCCATCCTGGAGTAAAAGCGACGAGGAAGCTCATATACCAACGTTATTTCTGGCCTGAGATGAATTCTGACGTTGGAAATTGGGCAAAGACCTGTGTTCCATGCCAAAGGGCTAAGATTCATCGCCATACGACGACGCCCCTTGGAACATTCAAGCCGGCAGATCGCTTCCACCACGTACACTTGGATATCGTCGGACCATTGCTGCCATCGGAAGGGATGAGGTATCTCCTTACCATGGTGGACCGAACGACACGTTGGCCGGAAGCCGTGCCTATTCCCGACATATCCGCTTCTACCATCGCACAACACTTCTGTTCCACGTGGATCTCGCGATTCGGAGTTCCCCAGCGTCTGACCACTGACCAAGGAAGACAATTTGAAGCAGAGTTGTTTCAGCGATTGAGTGCACGGATGGGGATCTGCAAGGAGCGGACCACAGCGTATCATCCGCAGAGCAATGGTTGTGTCGAGAGGTGGCATCGCTCTCTGAAAGCTGCACTAATGGCACACCTTTCTTCAACTCGGTGGACCCATGTACTCCCCACCGTTCTCCTAGGCCTGCGATCTTCGTTCCGCGAGGACATGGGAGCCAGCGTTGCCGAGGCAGTGTATGGCCAACCACTTCGCCTGCCTGGAGATTTTCTTGGCGAAACGGAATCTCCTGAACCCTGCGTTGCCCTTCAAGCTTTAAAAGATGACCTATCACGTCTCAAGCCGGCAGAACCACGATCACCAGTAAAGAAGACCTTTCGGCACAAGGACTTATCCACTTGCACCCACATCTTCCTCCGCGAGGACGCAGTTCGGAAACCTCTCGTCCCACCTTATTCTGGGCCACACAAAGTTTTGAACAAGGGTGAGAAGATTTTCACCGTACTAATTGGCGACAAACAGATGACTGTCTCCATCGATAGGGTAAAGCCGGCATACCTGATAGAAGAGGACACAGAGAACACCATCATTTCATCCAAGTCCTCAACGTAAAAAATGTCTATTCCGCAGATCGAATTCTCTAGCAATCTAGATTCCCAATCTTCTCGGATTAGAAAAACACTCAAAAGAACTGAGGCTCCAGCTTTGATAAATCAAAATATAATTGATGATTTATTGGTGTCCGGAAAACTTACACACAAATTGATCAACAGGCCGTGCAGCGCACTTCCAGATGCTTTTGAAGAGGTAGGTTTCAGCATCCAAAAGAAAACACTACTTTTAGCAGACACAACAGAGGGCCATGAGTCCCTTATCCATGATTATACAATTAAAGTCTGCATTCACATGGCACTCAACACCTCGGAAGATTCGTCACACGGCATTTTGTATCTCTCTTTAATTCCTGCATTCTTCATGAACAGGCCTTCCATCTGGAAGAAGTTCTTTGACAAAGAAGGGTATGACACAGTTCCCATGTCATTAAAAGACATAAATAAGTTGATGGACGAGGTTATGTCAGATGAAGGAATAGAGATTTACAAAAGTGTAAAGAAACATCATAAGAATAACAAAGACAAATTAGCATTTGCACTTTTTTCAGTGTATCTCTGTCTTCTCGGTAAAAATCTAAATACCGTCAATGCTCCCCAATGGGGAAGATCATGCCTGAAAGCCATGATAAAAAGTGCAGGACTAAGCACTATAAACGAAATAGAAAATGTGTATCCAAGCAAAAACAGCTCAGTTCTCTGGAGCTCAGTAATCAATTCAAACTGCATGCTGAGGGCAGGTTTATATTACGCCATCAAAAAGTATAATTCGGCCAGTGATGCCCCCTCATGGATTCCTAATGTAGCTGGCGCAGTATTGGTGAGACTCAGTTTCTCAGAGTTACTAGCTTTCAAATTAATTGACCAATATATCATGAACGGCGTGTGTGGATGTTCCTATGGGGATCCATAGCACAAAGACTCTTTCAGGTTGATGCTGCCTATAAAACGTTTATACAATTTGGAGAGGATGCCCCGTTCTTAGAGTTAATAAACACACATCAAGCAGTGAGGTTGTCTTTATTCTATCAGGTGTTACATATGTTATATGCCAGCTGTTCTAATTATTGAGATAACGTCGTAGCCGATGCTCTCTCCCGCATTGAAGAAGTGGACCTTCCGAACGATCTGGGAGCTCTCGCTGCGGCACAAAAGAAGGACACAAGCGTCCAGGATTTGAGGAAGAACCATTCCCTACAGCTTAAGTTGATGGCCATGCCAGGAACAGAGTCCAAGCTCCTCTGTGAGACATCGACGTCAAACGCAAGACCTTACGTCCCTCCAGAGTTCCGACGCTCGACTTTTGAACGACTTCACGGCCTGAGCCATCCTGGAGTAAAAGCGACGAGGAAGCTCATATACCAACGTTATTTCTGGCCTGAGATGAATTCTGACGTTGGAAATTGGGCAAAGACCTGTGTTCCATGCCAAAGGGCCAAGATTCATCGCCATACGACGACGCCCCTTGGAACATTCAAGCCGGCAGATCGCTTCCACCACGTACACTTGGATATCGTCGGACCATTGCTGCCATCGGAAGGGATGAGGTATCTCCTTACCATGGTGGACCGAACGACACGTTGGCCGGAAGCCGTGCCTATTCCCGACATATCCGCTTCTACCATCGCACAACAATCTCGCGATTCGGAGTTCCCCAGCGTCTGACCACTGACCAAGGAAGACAATTTGAAGCAGAGTTGTTTCAGCGATTGAGTGCACGGATGGGGATCTGCAAGGAGCGGACCACAGCGTATCACCCGCAGAGCAATGGTTGTGTCGAGAGGTGGCATCGCTCTCTGAAAGCTGCACTAATGGCACACCTTTCTTCAACTCGGTGGACCCATGTACTCCCCACCGTTCACCTAGGCCTGCGATCTTCGTTCCGCGAGGACATGGGAGCCAGCGTTGCCGAGGCAGTGTATGGCCAACCACTTCGCCTGCCTGGAGATTTTCTTGGCGAAACGGAATCTCCTGAACCCTGCGTTGCCCTTCAAGCTTTAAAAGATGACCTATCACGTCTCAAGCCGGCAGAACCACGATCACCAGTAAGGAAGACCTTTCGGCACAAGGACTTATCCACTTGCACCCACATCTTCCTCCGCGAGGACGCAGTTCGGAAACCTCTCGTCCCACCTTATTCTGGGCCACACAAAGTTTTGAACAAGGGTGAGAAGATTTTCACCGTACTAATTGGCGACAAACAGATGACTGTCTCCATCGATAGGGTAAAGCCGGCATACCTGATAGAAGAGGACACAGAGAACACCATCATTTCATCCAAGTCCTCAACGTAAAAAATGTCTATTCCGCAGATCGAATTCTCTAGCAATCTAGATTCCGAATCTTCTCGGATTAGAAAAACACTCAAAAGAACTGAGGCTCCAGCATTGATAAATCAAAATATAATTGATGATTTATTGGTGTCCGGAGAACTTACACACAAATTCATCAACAGGCCGTGCAGCGCACTTCCAGATGCTTTTGAAGAGGTGGGTTTCAGCATCCAAAAGAAAACACTACCTTTAGCAGACACAACAGAGGGCCATGAGTCCCTTATCCATGATTATACAATTAAAGTCTGCATTCACATGGCACTCAACACCTCGGAAGATTCGTCACACGGCATTTTGTATCTCTCTTTAATTCCTGCATTCTTCATGAACAGGCCTTCCATCTGGAAGAAGTTCTTTGACAAAGAAGGGTATGACACAGTTCCCATGTCATTAAAAGACATAAACAAGTTGATGGACGAGGTTATGTGAGATGAAGGAATAGAGATTTACAAAGGTGTAAAGAAACATTATAAGAATAACAAAGAAAAATTAGCATTTGCACTTTTTTCAGTGTATCTCTGTCTTCTCGGTAAAAATCTAAATACCGTCAATGCTCCCCAATGGGGAAGATCATGCCTGAAAGCCATGATAAAAAGTGCAGGACTAAGCACTATAAACGAAATAGAAAATGTGTATCCAAGCAAAAACAGCTCAGTTCTCTGGAGCTCAGTAATCAATTCAAACTGCATGCTGAGGGCAGGTTTATATTACGCCATCAAAAAAGTATAATTCGGCCAGTGATGCCCCCTCATGGATTCCTAATGTAGCTGGCGCAGTATTGGTGAGACTCAGTTTCTCAGAGTTACTAGCTTTCAAACTAATTGACCAATATATCATGAACGGTCGTGTGTGGATGTTCCTATGGGGATCCATAGCACAAAGACTCTTTCAGGTTGATGCTGCCTATAAAACGTTTATACAATTTGGAGAGGATGCCCCGTTCTTAGAGTTAATAAACACACATCAAGCAGTGAGGTTGTCTTTATTCTATCAGGTGTTACATATGTTATATGCCAGCTGTTCTAATTATTGAGATAACGTCGTAGCCGATGCTCTCTCCCGCATTGAAGAAGTGGACCTTCCGAACGATCTGGGAGCTCTCGCTGCGGCACAAAAGAAGGACACAAGCGTCCAGGATTTGAGGAAGAACCATTCCCTACAGCTTAAGTTGATGGCCATGCCAGGAACAGAGTCCAAGCTCCTCTGTGAGACATCGACGTCAAACGCAAGACCTTACGTCCCTCCAGAGTTCCGACGCTCGACTTTTGAACGACTTCACGGCCTGAGGCATCCTGGAGTAAAAGCGACGAGGAAGCTCATATCCCAACGTTATTTCTGGCCTGAGATGAATTCTGACGTTGGCAATTGGGCAAAGACCTGTGTTCCATGCCAAAGGGCCAAGATTCATCGCCATACGACGACGCCCCTTGGAACATTCAAGCCGGCAGATCGCTTCCACCACGTACACTTGGATATCGTCGGACCATTGCTGCCATCGGAAAGGATGAGGTATCTCCTTACCATGGTGGACCGAACGAGACGTTGGCCGGAAGCCGTGCCTATTCCCGACATATCCGCTTCTACCATCGCACAACACTTCTATTCCACGTGGATCTCGCGATTCGGAGTTCCCCAGCGTCTGACCACTGACCAAGGAAGACAATTTGAAGCAGAGTTGTTTCAGCGATTGAGTGCACGGATGGGGATCTGCAAGGAGCGGACCACAGCGTATCATCCGCAGAGCAATGGTTGTGTCGAGAGGTGGCATCGCTCTCTGAAAGCTGCACTAATGGCACACCTTTCTTCAACTCGGTGGACCCATGTACTCCCCACCGTTCTCCTAGGCCTGCGATCTTCGTTCCGCGAGGACATGGGAGCCAGCGTTGCCGAGGCAGTGTATGGCCAACCACTTCGCCTGCCTGGAGATTTTCTTGGCGAAACGGAATCTCCTGAACCCTGCGTTGCCCTTCAAGCTTTAAAAGATGACCTATCACGTCTCAAGCCGGCAGAACCACGATCACCAGTAAGGAAGACCTTTCGGCACAAGGACTTATCCACTTGCACCCACATCTTCCTCCGCGAGGACGCAGTTCGGAACCCTCTCGTCCCATCTTATTCTGGGCCACACAAAGTTTTGAACAAGGGTGAGAAGATTTTCACCGTACTAATTGGCGACAAACAGATGACTGTCTCCATCGATAGGGTAAAGCCGGCATACCTGATAGAAGAGGACACAGAGAACACCATCATTTCATCCAAGTCCTCAATGTAAAAAATGTCTATTCCGCAGATCGAATTCTCTAGCAATCTAGATTCCGAATCTTCTCGGATTAGAAAAACACTCAAAAGAACTGAGGCTCCAGCATTGATAAATCAAAATATAATTGATGATTTATTGGTGTCCGGAGAACTTACACACAAATTCATCAACAGGCCGTGCAGCGCACTTCCAGATGCTTTTGAAGAGGTGGGTTTCAGCATCCAAAAGAAAACACTACCTTTAGCAGACACAACAGAGGGCCATGAGTCCCTTATCCATGATTATACAAGTCTGCATTCACATGGCACTCAACACCTCGGAAGATTCGTCACACGGCATTTTGTATCTCTCTTTAATTCCTGCATTCTTCATGAACAGGCCTTCCATCTGGAAGAAGTTCTTTGACAAAGAAGGGTATGACACAGTTCCCATGTCATTAAAAGACATAAATAAGTTGATGGACGAGGTTATGTCAGATGAAGGAATAGAGATTTACAAAAGTGTAAAGAAACATTATAAGAATAACAAAGACAAATTAGCATTTGCACTTTTTTCAGTGTATCTCTGTCTTCTCGGTAAAAATCTAAATACCGTCAATGCTCCCCAATGGGGAAGATCATGCCTGAAAGCCATGATAAAAAGTGCAGGACTAAGCACTATAAACGAAATAGAAAATGTGTATCCAAGCAAAAACAGCTCAGTTCTCTGGAGCTCAGTAATCAATTCAAACTGCATGCTGAGGGCAGGTTTATATTACGCCATAAAAAAGTATAATTCGGCCAGTGATGCCCCCTCGTGGATTCCTAATGTAGCTGGCGCAGTATTGGTGAGACTCAGTTTCTCAGAGTTACTAGCTTTCAAACTAATTGACCAATACATCATGAACGGTCGTGTGTGGATGTTCCTATGGGGATCCATAGCACAAAGACTCTTTCAGGTTGATGCTGCCTATAAAACGTTTATACAATTTGGAGAGGATGCCCCGTTCTTAGAGTTAATAAACACACATCAAGCAGTGAGGTTGTCTTTATTATTATACATGGTGGCAGCGGTTTTAAAATGTTTACAAACTGTATAAGAGCACCATCAGCATTCATCCCAGGAGCGGATTTAGCTGTAGCATGGAGAAACTGGGAGCAGCAGTTCATTCTCTTCATGGAAGCTTTAGATTTATCTGAGGCACCCATAGCAAAGCAGAGAGCAGTCTTTCTAAGTACTATAGGTGAATATGGACTTAAAATTTATAACACTTTTAAATTTAAGGAAAAAGATGACAAATTAACAGTGAAAATAATACTCATTAAATTTAATGATCATTTTAACCCCTTTAATAATGAAACATTCAATAGATATAAATTCTTTTCCTATGAGCAATCAGAAAACCAGTCGTTTAATGATTTCTTAATTGAACTGAGAAGCAGAGCAATGCTTTGCAACTTTGGTAATCTCCATGACTCCTTGATTAGAGATAGAATCATCACAGGGACATGTGATGATAGGTTAAGGCAAAAGTTACTGAGTAGCAGAAATTTAGATTTATCCACATGCATTAACATATGCCAAATAGAAGAATTAACTATGAAGCAAGTACAGGTTATGAACAGCTGTAAAGTAAACACAGCTGTTGTTGATAAGTCTTTGGTAATGGCAAATAAATTAGAAATTGATGGATTGAGAAAACCAAACAAAACATGTAGCAATTGTCTTGGGATTCATCCGCCACGGGCATGTCCTGCTTATGGACAGCGATGCAAGGCATGTCAGAAATTCAACCACTATGGAAGGGCTTGTAGAAGCAAGAAGATAACAGTGGTTGAGGAATACAATAACAATGAGCCTAATCAATCGGAGGTTACAGGAATAGAAGGTAATAAATGGTCAATCGATACATTATATGCAGGCTCGGTTGAAGTGAACACACTAGGTAAGATCGAAACAGCTGTTTCTGAGTGGATACAGCCTTTAAAAATACAAAATATACAAATTCCTTTTAAAATTGATACTGGCAGTGCTGCCAACATCTTGCCATACCATATATTTCTAAAATTAGAATCAAAACCAAACGTAAAGAGAACTAAAAATAGTTTAATAAGCTATACAAAACATAAATTAAAAATCAATGGGACCTGCCTCTTGGAGTGCTCATCAAGAAAACTTAAAAAAGAAATATTATTTTATTTAATCGATGATGAGTGCCAACCTATTCTTGGCTTGCAATCGTCAGTAGATTTAAATCTTATTAAAAGAATAGATACGATTCACCTTCGTCCAAAATCTCGAATGCTCATGACATTGTGAAACTTTATAGTGACCTCTTCGAGGGAGTGGGTTGTCAGAAAGAACCTTATCATATCCGCCTTCGACCTGGAGCTTGTCCAGTCATTGCTAGAACTAGAAGAATCCCTTTAGCACTCCAGGATAAAGTCAAAGATACCTTAAATCTCATGGAATCTTTGGGCATTATCGAGAGGGTCCACGAACCTACAGATTGGGTCCATCCTATCTAAATAATAGAATAGAATAATGGAATAGAGCCAGATGAAAACAAGATTTCAGCTATTCTGAAAATGAAAAAACCTTTATCGAAGAAAGAATTGCAAACGTTTCTTGGCATGGTTAACTATTTACATAAATTTATTCCAAATTTAGCTAATAAATCATCAATATTGAGGGATCTTTAGAAAAAAGATACCCATTGGACTTGGGAGAAAGAAGGACCTCAACAAAAATGCTTCGAATCTCTGAAGAATACTCTAGTGAACTATCCAGTTTTGTCACTTTTTGATCCTTCAAAAGAGGTTACGGTAGCAACAGATGCAAGCCACTATGGTCTTGGTGGAGTTCTGTTGCAAGATAGACATCCAGTATCATACTGTTCCATGTCACTCAACTCTGCTCAACAACGTTATTCACAGATAGAGAAAGAACTTCTAGCTATAGTCGCAGCCTGTGAGCGATTCCACTTTTATCTTTATGGCAGAGACATAACAGTGCTGACGGATGACAGGCCACTTCTAGGGATCATCAACAAACCCTTGGATAGTCTTTCTCCTAGGTTGCAAAGGATGGTGATCAAACTTCTGAGGTATAGAATAACTCTCAAATATATTCCCGGCAAGGAAATGACAATCCCAGACACCTTATCAAGAGCTCCTGAACAAACCAAAATTGAAACAGAATACTTGGACCACTGCAAGATTGACTCAGTTCTTGTGGCATCAGAAGAAGATTTGGAAACTTTCCTGAAAGAAACAGAGCAGGATGAAGAACGGAAGATTCTCAAGCACTACGTCAAGAACGGTTGGCCAGAACACAAGAACTCAGTCAAGCTAGAAGTGAGACCTTATTATCAGTACAAGACAGAAATTACTGAGCAGGATGGATTGCTATTTTTCGGAAGAAGGCTGGTAATTCCTAAAACTCTAAGACGAAAATTACTACATGAGTTACACGAATGCCACCAAGGCATAGACAGCTGTACTCGTCGTGCACAAGAATCTGTCTACTGGCCAGGGCTGCGTGATCACCTGCAAGATGACATCCAGAGGTGCTTTCAGTGCCAGCAGTTTGGGAAAGCTAATACTTCCGAACCACTCATTCCTCATGAAATTCCTTCGAGACCCTGGGTGAAAATCGGCATAGACTTGCTTTCTGTAAATTCTAAAGACTACATTATCGTTGTAGATTACTTTTCAAAATTTGTACAGCTTCAAAAATTACCACAAAAGAATGCATATCATGTAATATCCGCTTTAGAATCAATATTTTCATCCCATGGTTTGCCTTCAGAGATTTTTTCAGACAATGGTCCACCTTTTGATTCTGCAAGTTTCAGAGAGTTTCTTAAGAAATGGGGTATTTCATTGAAGACATCAAGCCCGCATTATCCCCGTTCGAATGGAATGGTTGAAAGACATGTTCAGACAATCAAGAATCTCATCAAGAAAGCTAGTTCTGACACTGATTTATTCTACATCGTCCTTAGTTACAATGCAACTCCGAAGGCAGACCAGCCATCACCAGCAGAGGTCCTGATGAAGAGGAAATTGAGGTCGAAACTTCCTGCACATGAGGACGATTTAAAGTCAGGTGTAACTGGCATTCGAAGGATCCTTCATCAGAATCAGAAGAAACAGATATATTATTATAATAGAGGAAAGAAGAAGCTATCAGAGCTTAAGACTGGACAGCCGGTCTGGATGAGAGGAGATCTGGGGAAGAAAGGTCTGAAGTGGATAGAAGGGAGGATTATTAAGAAACTCCCTGAACCAAGGTCCTATCTGGTGAAGACTCCTGATGGAGGTGTTTATAGGCGAAATAGGATTCACCTTAAAGTGAAAAGAGATTAAGCCAATTTTTATTATTATTTTAGTTTAGTTAAGTTCCCCATCTAAATTGTTAATAAAAAGGGGACATGTTACATATGTTATATGCCAGCTGTTCTAATTATTGAGAGCCTTGTTAAGTTAGTTAATAAACACACATCAAGCAGTGAGGTTGTCTTTATTATTATACACCTGATAGAAGAGGACACAGAGAACACCATCATTTCATCCAAACCGTCTCAGGAACCACCAGGACCACTAAAAATCCAGCTTTCCCCTCAGAACCCCTTAGTCAACAAGAAGAAAGAAACGGTACAAAAGAAGACACCCTCTGTTCCACCTGATACATATAGGACCAGGTCCGGTCGCCTAGTGAAGAGAGTGTCATTTTGCGAACAGTGACTCCGTCACTATGGGGGGAGTACTGTAGCAGCAAGAGACTGACAGAAAGCATGGTTGCTAGGGACTTGCCTAAGAGAGCAGTATCTAGCAACCAGCTGTTCTAATTAAACTATTTTTCACACAGAGTACTATAACCTGAGTCTTGTTTCTGCTGCTCTCGCGAGTATGTATATACAAAACAAACTCAGTTTAAGACATTAAATGGACTGTTCGCCTTAGCCAGCATTAGCAAACGCAGCAGCCTCCAGAGAGAACACTTGATCCAGGGAACCATCCCATAAAACTACAGGTACACTTCTCAATTTCTGGACAATTAAATATTTGTATAGTCACAGCAAATCCCCGAATTTGTACATATGTTATTTTTATTTCTTTCGTTCAATTATAGTTCAATTATATCCTGTTTACGTTCTACATGTTTATTTCCAGTTTCTTTTGTTTATTGTGTTATTAGTTAATTGAATTTCTGAACATGCAATAATATTCTTGTTGGGACCTTCTGACATAAAAAAACATACACAAGATTACATAACCCAACAGTATTACCAGATGTCGATTGGGTTAGACAAGTTTATGATTGGTATTCGGAATTTGTTATGAGACAATATCGTCATAAAAGAAAGCAATTATATTTATACGGTAGAACGAATATTGGCAAGAGCTCATTCGTGCAATTTCTTTTCGTGATATTTATCCTAAAGTTTATGTTGCTGGTCGTGGACAATATTGTAAGTTCTTCGGAACTGAAGCGGCTGTGAAGCGACCAAGAAGAGAGAAGCAGTATTGTCCTCCTGGATCTCTAACCAAGCCGCAACCTACGGTTGAAGGGAATTGGTAAGGGGTTCAGCCGGGTCGTAAAACCAACTCGCAGTGCCGGTGGTGCGAGCCCAACTGTCCTGCTCTCTCTCCCCACTAGTGTCTCCTGTTCATGCACGATGGTTAACAGCCAATGTGTGTCGAACGACCCTCCTAAGGGCCAACACCCACAGCCCCCATCGAACGAGAGTCCTGCTCTCGGCAGCGGTAAACCTCCCCCCTCCCTCCCTTCTTATGGAGGTAGTGGTCACAAACCAGAGCCAGCTAGCTAAACATAACTTATATGAAGATGACCCCGCTAGCTGGTCCAAAAATTTTAAGAAATCTCGGAAGATTTCAAGCCACCCCGCCCCCCTACGGTAGTGTCGAACAAATTTAATGTTTTAGCCACCCACCAGTCCACTTCTAAGGACCCAATAAATCCCACCACAAAAGTCCCTACCCACTCCACCCCCAAGCCCACCGAAACCGCACTTCCACCCCCGATAGTCCTCACTGGAGAGTGAGTACTCCCCCTCAAACCTGGCCTCCGCTATTAAGGCGCTCGGCATAGCTCAGTTCAAGGTGCAGCCAAGCCGACAAAATCTAAAACTATTTCTAGCCAACCAACCCGACTACGACCTAGCCACGAAACGACCTTCCACACTTACGCCCCCAAAGAATCTAGGCCAAACAAGAAATTCCTCATCCTAGGGAAATACTCAAGTGCGACGACTTAATCGATGTCAGGAGACTGACAACGGTTAGGGATGGTGGGGGGGGGGGGGGGGGGGGGGGGGCAGGACCCACCCTGTAACCCTTCTGTTCAACAGAGGCGCCATGGCGACTCCCCCAACCCTCCCGGTGACAGGTTGGGTCCTGCCGGCCCCCCCACCATCCCAAACCGAAGGTTCGGTCTGCGGCGAAACGCGGACGCGTTATATATAGTAATGCTACGATAAGTATTCAGTACGAGTTTTCCACCCGTAATAATTTTACGTGAAAATTCCTAAGTTCTTATCAGTATTATCGATCTTCGTGATGAGGAGAAGATTTCGAGAAATATTCTAAGTCCTTATCTAAAACGAATAGTAAAGAATATACACGGAGCTGTTATCTGGAATTACATAATACATATTCTTCTATCAATTGGTTGTTATCTCGGACCCCGCCGTCGACGAGACCTAATGCAATGCCACAAGTGCCAGGAGTACAATCATACCAAAGGGTACTGCAACCACGCACCTAAGTGTGTGAAACAGCACAAGTCCGAAGATTGTGCGAAACCTAAAGACGTACCTGCAACCTGCGCCAACTGTGGAGAAAATCATCCAGCTAATTACAAAGGATGTGATGCATACAAAGCTCTCAGGACTCTCCGGACTCCTGAACAAGCAGAGAACGAGCAGCGCTTCCCGGCTCAGCTACCCACAAGCTTCTTCTACCAAGGATGTCACATGCACACAGCCACAGCAGCCATCCACGTCATCTACTTCACCTCGGAGGTAAAATGTCTCATATGCCTCCCTTCTCTCTTAAAAGCAAAAGAATGTGGAAGTTAATCCTCAGCCCTATCCGAAAGTATTACAAAAACCACCAACCACCGACGCACAAAACCTCACACCACCTCCCTCCCAAACGTCCAATAATACTATCCCAACAGTTTCCTCTCCTAAACCCAGTAATGTTCCTCCATTACCTCCCACTCCTACACCCCAAGATCCCTTCATCTTGTTATCCTCGTTCCTAAAAAAATTGGAAACTTTATTAACTCCTCTCATGACCTCCCATATATCAGATATCTTTTCAAAACTCGTTAAATGATATCCCCCAACCCCAATTCCTTCACCATAATCTTATGGAATGCTAACGGAGTTATCTCACGACGACTCGAGCTCAAACTCCTACTCACGGAAAAGAACATTGACATCGCACTGATTACAGGACACACCTTCTTACCGCAAACTACTTCTCAATCCCAGGATATGTGTGCTACAGGGCCGATCATCCCTCCAATTCCCGGCATGGAGCTGCTGTTATGGTGAAAAGTTCTTTGGCACACTTTTCACATTCCACTCCCTCGACAGACAGCATGCAGGTAAACTCAATCTCCCTATCCCTTTCATCCTACAACATAATTGTTTCTGCGGCATATTGTCGATTCCCAGCATTCATGGAATGAGGAGCTGGGGTCTGTCCTGAGTGGATTCTCAGCAGCGATAGAGAGAAGTCTGTTGATTCTCAGCGTTGGTCGAATGCGGAGCTCTCCTCCAAGGAATACGGAGTGTATTGAGGTTTTGTTGGAAGCGGATTGATTTAGAGGTAAAAATTTATTTTTTTGTAATTGTTGATTCTTTTATTATTATTTGCATGTATTTTAATATTGTTTTGTATTTCGGAATTGTCTAAGAATCAATATTATATCGTTCATTCACTCGGAACTTTGATCCCTGAGATTAAGTTAAATTCATATAATAAAAAAAGTCCGTCACGCAGGAGCTGCATAACTAAGCACTTTCCTCAGAATTTGGGTAGTGTAGATTGCTTTCCAGAACAATTTGCTTAAAATATCCTACATAAATAAAATAAAAACATGAATAGTTCTCTTTTAAATTTGAAATGAGTAACTGATCAATTAATAATTTGCTTCCAGAGTTATGTTTACACATGGTACCTATTACACTTCGTAATAAATACAAAAAACCTCGTATTATCGTATTTTGATCTAACGAAGGAACAGGATACAGTCACTCTAGTGGTAGAAAGCGCTCCTTGCGGCGGCTTTGTGAACCTACGTCTGCCGGCTTTTCTATTCAAATATATTACAAATTAAACCCCCGCTTTCCGATTGACCGATTCAGCTCATTTTTACAACACTTCTTTCTCATGAGTTACCCACGACGTATACCGTGTTTCGTTACAATACAGCAGAAATTACGACCGGTATGAGTATGTTAAGAATTTGGGTCAGGAGTAAACCCCCCCTTCTAATGAACCGATTTAGTTTATTTTTACAACACATATTTACCTGTAGATTACCACTACGAATACCGAGTTTCGTCGAAATATACCAAAAATCACGGCTGGTAGTGGCGAATTGGTATTGTGGGTCCGGAGTAAACCCCCCCTCCTAATGAACCGATTTAGTTTATTTTTACAACAGTTATTTACCTGTGGATTACCACTACGAATACCGAATTCCGTTGAAATATACCAAAAATCACGGCTGGTAGTGGCGAATTGGTATTGTGGGTCCAGAGTAAACCCCCCCTTCTAATGAACCGATTTAGTTCATTTTTATATCTCACTTTTCTCTCTATATTACCACTACGAATACCAAGTTTCGTTGAAATATAACAAATATTACGGCTGACATAGTCAAATTAGTGTTTTGGGTTCGGGGTAAACCCACCCTTCCGGTGGACCGACTTTGGTGGTTAACGAACTCATTCAATCGTTTGCTAATTGAATGCTATATACCAAGTTTCGTGACGAAAAAACAAAAACTCTGGCCGCTATCGTGTTAACAGACACATATATATGTATATATATATGCATATATATATATATATATATATATATATATATAGATATATATAAATTTTAACGGGGGTCATTTTCGGTGTCTACTAGGTAGGATCGATAAAGATTTGAAGAAATTTTTGAAAATTTCCGTCATGAGTCCAACCTCAATAGCTACTTTCCTTCGGAGGAAAGTGCTAAAAGTAATTACAGTTGTTTCATTCTTTTTATTAAAATAATTAATCTTAACAGTTATTGGCAACCCAACGTGGCGCAATCATTTTTTTATAATAATTAATCATTACAATATATATATATATATATATATTTATATATATAAATAGTAGAGGTCTAATTTAAGTACAAGGTCTAATTTAATAAAAAAGAATAAATAAAACAAAATTAGAAAGGTAAATAAAGGAAGGAAGGAAAAAAAAAAAAAAAATGTCCTGACTCCTTAAGGAAAGCACACCTTTCACCGGGAACAGGGAACATGGGATGAGTGGTTGTGCGTTGCATAACATAGTAGGGCGCTGACGACCGTGAGGTTTTTCGCCCCATATTTTCTAAACAAACAAACAACGTGTAAGGCATCCAAACATTATTTTGGGACAAATGTGTGAATAGCCCCATACACTTCTCTCTTCCCCTCCAGGAAACCAGGCTCCACGTTTTTTTTTATTCCACACCTCATTTTTGTTATTATTGCAATGATTGCAAATAGTAATTTTAAAATTTAAAGTTATTAATATTTGGGAAAGATATTGGCCTAGCCAACTTATTAGTTTTTATGTAGTCTTAGGTGCAAGTTATTAATATTTGCAAATAAGTTATTGGCAATGCAAGTTTATTGAATTTTATGTCTTGTCGCAGTTTAATATTTGCAAATAAGTTATTGGCAATGCCGGTTTATTGAATTTTATGTGTTGTTACAATTTAATATTTGCTAATAGTTATTAGCAATGCCAAACTATTCAATTTTATGTGATCTTATTGTAATAGTTAACATTTGCAAATAGGCATTGGCTATTTTAACCCATTGAATTTTATGAGCGGCAAGAATTTATTTATTTGTGCTTTTTCACAAATAAATATATATAAATATATATATATAATAGAATAATAAATATAATTAATATTTTATAATAAACATAATTAATATTTTGAAAAAGCACAAATCAATTCTCGGGAAAAGTATAAATATATATATATATATATATATATATATATATATATATATATATATGTATATACATATATATATTTTTCCCGAGAATTGATTTGTGCTTTTTCAAAACATTAATTATGTTTAATATATATATACTTTTCCCAATATAGTTTTCCCACACTGATTTATCTAATTGTGTCCTTTATTATTTGGATCATCTGGGTTTCATTCCTCTTCGAACCTGGCTATCCGATGGTCTATCCGGATAAATTGAACCACCCCAGGTGTTGGTAAGTTGAGCCTTAATAATTATTTTGAAATTCATTTAGTAAAATCACGGTACAACCTCGATGATCAAAACCTTCTTTATCTCAACAGTCGGTATATCATCTCAATAACCTCCTAAGAGTATCTTTTTCTCATTTTCTCTTCCGAGTGTGTGTTAATTCGAAGTGTAAGCAGCTATTATCTGTACTGTTGGTGGAAGCCTTCTTAGCGAACGCGGGAGCTTCCAGGAAGTCCCGCCATCTCACTTCATATTCAGATCCAGCAAACAAGATCAAAACCTCACGTACCCATCTTTATTTATTTACATATTTTCAGCCACTGCCAGAGTGTAGCTGATAGGTGCTTACGGGGAGCACTTCCCGTAGTGACGGCATCGATATTTTCAGGCCCTGCCAGAGTGTAGCAGATAGGTGCTTGCGGGGAGCACTTCCCGCAGTGACGGCATCGATATTTTCAGGCCCTGCCAGAGTGTAGCAGATAGGTGCTTGCGGGGAGCACTTCCCGCAGTGACGGCATCGATATTTTCAGGCCCTGCCAGAGTGTAGTAGATAGGTGCTTGCGGGGAGCACTTCCCGCAGTGACGGCATCAATATTTATCGGCCCATCCATTTTGAAAATATGTTATTTATATTTTACGCTCAGAGGCAATTATATTCTGTTTATTTCCAATTTATTTTGTAATTTATGAACACGCAAAATTCATTATTGGGACCTTTTGATTTATAAATCACACATAAACACATTCCCAACAGCATACCAAAGGAGTGATGGGAGGAACTATTACGATATCCTCGAAATGAACTCGGAAAACAAAGCAATGAAAAAGTGCATCAGTTTATCAAATATCATGAAATGAAAGTCCAACGTGACGGTGTGCATTGAATTTCTCAAGTACATCAGGAAGATTTACATGTTCCCTAGGTTTATTGAAAATAAAAGTAGTAGATCATGAAATATTTTTGATTCAAAATTCTGTAAGTACAATAAATTTTTAAATGTTCTAGATTCTAGGGGTGGGGGGGCATACAGAGCCGTAATGTGTAACCTGAATTACACCAAACCTCTAGAAATTATTGGAAAATCTAGGCTACAATGTAAGGCGAGTGAGCAGCATTTGGCAACTGAAAAAAAGCTAAACTTCCAAGATTTTTTGTGAACACAGAAAATACGTTTTGTATCGAAACACATTCGACAGATCGTACTCTCCTATCCTTGTGAATTTGACAAAACACATAATATTACAAACTGTAAATTGCAATAGCATTTACAACAATTAACTGTTAAATAAAAAGAAAAATATATAACAAAAATAGAGAACAAACATTAGTCTTCAAGTATTAACCATGTCTCAAACCGACGTTTTGCCAGTCATAATGCTAGCTTCTTAAGTCTGAAAATCTCAGACTTAACCCTGAGGAAGGTAGTAGTATAACTAGCGAAACGCTGGATAAGAATAGGATGACATGGTCAATACTCAGACATTTTTCTGATGACTCGGAACGTAGAAGGCTACGAGTTAAATTAAAAATATGGAACTCTTTTTAATGGGGGGGGGGATATGTATATATAGGGCATGAAACGACAAATTGGGAGGTAGGAGATGCTAATAAAATTGGATATCTACTGTAATCAATGCAATAACTAAACAACTTTAAAATATTCTTATTTGTTACTCTGTTCAGTAATTATTTATAATGCAAGTTCTGCCTATCTCTACGACTAAAGGATTAAAAGGCTTTGAACTAACATGTTGAGAGGGGGGGGGGTTGTAATATGCAGCCAGGAAATGCGGGAAAATCATAAAATCCTAATGACTTCTGACTAATTTCTATTCATAAAGTCATGAAATTAGTCCCCTGATGAAATTTTTAAAGTACTTAAAATTTACTAATTTTCTGAATGAATAAATGAGGTGTTGCGGATACAAAGGGCAACTCCACTATATATACACATTTTTTCGTTGTGGGATGTCTTATTGTTTGTTCATTAATTTATATTAATAAACAAATTATATTGACCAGGAATTAGTGTGAACTTCACTTTCAACAAAAAGAGCATTTTATTTATATCATTATCCAGCTGACCGGTAGTGAAGTGTTGAATTCACCTTTCGTATCCGCCTTCCTGTGGCAGTTTACAGCCAGCTTGTTTTCATTCTCTCTGTATTTTGAGAAGGGAAGAAGGGTTAACTCAACACGAAAAATATAGCTGTAGATTCTCTGAAACTTCTAGTTTTAGATGCCAGAAAAAAAAAGAAAACAAATTGAACGGATGTTGAGTTCGTCCATCGTATCCGCATGCCTTAAATCTTGTTGCTGAATTTTGAAATCCTACTTAATGAAACATTTCAGCTCTTAAGGTACTGGAATTTTTTATTTTACATATTTATATACATTAAAATGTAGGCAGTTGTACTATCCCATCTTTGCATCAGTAGGAGCAATTTATATAAATTTTAACGTCCATTATAAATAACTAAGAATTTTAGGACAGGTTATCTATAGGTTACCACCCTTTTCTGGCCAGGATAGAGCTGATGTATTTTCTTTTTTCTAAAGAAAAGCCACCATCCCTAGTGGGAATCGAACCCACGACCTTTGGCACGGAGTGTTAACACTCGCGGCCACTGGACCTACGTATGAGCAATTGATGTAGTTTATATATAAATATTTGGAAAAAATCCTTTTAGGATTGAAAGAGTTTATAAACCTACACCTATAATTAATACTTGAAAAAATATAAAACATGCAAAAAATAACATAATATAAAAACACAAAGCTAGTGTTAATTAGTGAGATAAATCGAATCTCTCAAGAATAGAATAAACTAAGAAAAATAGTGTGAGTATAAGATATACATAGTATTCTCCCTGAGGTTCCACAGCCTTCGTATCACAGTCTATTCTAATTATTTACTGGAAAGATTAGCTCGATGTAGACGGAAGAGGCGAGTTGAATTCGTCCCGAATCGTCCAATAGCCGAGTTTGTCTGGTCCTCGATAGAACTTGGCTATTTTCTCGAGGAGAGATTTGAAGAGGGGCGTCTTCCCCTCGCCGACCTTGGGCCTGAACTCATCGACTAGCTGAAAGCAGAAAATACAATACATTATTAGCAAGTGAAAGTAGAACTTGTAATTCCAAATTCTTTCTGGAATTTCCTCTGCATATTTTCTAGTATATTTTGAGCTTTTCAAGTGAAAAATTGTTTGTGCAAATATTTCTAAGAAAATTTATTCTGGACAAGAATTGTTAGAACTTTTGATGGCGTGAGCTAAAGTGAAGTGGAGTTTTCTTGGGATGACAATGAGGGTTCTGATAAATTATTCCAAAATGTTTCTATTGGAAATATTCCCAGAAAACCCTGGGAAATAGTGGAATGCAAAGTAAGAGGGAAGAGGGAATCTTCCGAGAAAACATTGTGTGAGGAAAGTATTCAGCACATGGGGCACTCCAGGTGCTACATACGTGTATTAGGCAGCCTAAAGGTTAATCATTCCTATTGAAACAACATAATTCTATGTCCATTTTGTGTTGTTCTTACAAGTGGTCAACTAAATGAATTCCATAATGAGATACAGATAGTTTGCCGCTGAGGTGATAAGAAGTCATGGAATCGTTGGGATCTTAAATCACCAGCTTCCTTTATACATCCGATGCGCTTTGGAACGCGGGGTATTCAGCATATACGAAGGGGCGATATCTTAGGGAAATCGAATATGATAGGATAGAGTGTGGCAGCTGTGGTTACTCATCACATGGGGTTAAGCCTGTTTGTGCCGTATTTTTGCTTCATGGTCTGTATATATATATATATATATATATATATATATATATATATATATATATATATTGATTACATATTTAAAAGTTTTAAATTCGAATAACCGTTAAAGGTAAGAAAGGCGGGTAAAGACGAATACAAGGTTTGCGGAAAATAAAAAAACAAATAAATTTTTCTTATATTAACTTTCATCAAAAATTAAAAGTTTTAAATTAAAAAACTAGCACAGAAAATTCGGAAAATCCAAAAAAGCTCATAGATATGTTGGATTCGTTGCTGGGATAAGCAAATATTATTTGTTATATTTGTCTAGCAGTCGATACAGGTAGCATTGGGGAGACCGGTATGACGCTCCCGCCAAGAAACAAAGCCATTCCGAATGCAGCTCTAGTTCAGTGTACAGCTGGTCTCATATGTCAGTCTATTGAAAGCAGTTCAGTCTGTTGAGTTAAAAGGAAGATACAGTTGTAACGAAGAACCTGTCCTATGCAGTTAATACCGAGCTGGCTTTATATCAGGTAATGCTTGTTTGTCCTATTTCTGAGTGTAACTTATCTATGAGTTTTTTTTCTTTTGTTTTGGTTTTTTATTATTTAAAATTATCTTTGTTTTACTTTACTGGACTCGAACCCGACCCCTGAGATAAAGATTTTTTAAAATTAAATATTATAAAATTTTTATTATATTGGCTCCTAACGTAGAGGCGTACGTAAATAAATTTATTAAAAATATTTCTTTTTATTTTAATATTATAACATTTTGGCACATCAACGTGTGGCTATATATAAATTATTTTTATTTTTTTATATTATAACATTTAATATAATTTTATTTTTCAATTGATGTGCCTTTTATGTTCTATTTGGTTCTTTATATTTAGTGAGTGCATGACTATGCCTGAAATATCCATTTGAGTATTAAAATTACAGCCTTATCACTCCATATTGGACATTCCTGTGTTTCTTGTTGCTCATGCGACCATTTTTTTGTTTGTTAAATCAACAATATCTAACAATAATATCTCCATTAATGATTAAAAATTTAACAACATCCCAACAGAGAAAGAAGTAAATGATTGAACTTCGTGGATGGAACTTAGAGAGAGTGATGTCAATCGATAAAGGAGGTTGCTATGGGAGATTATTTATTTGATTTTTAACCTTCTGTCACTCACGCCGTTTACAATTTTCAAACAGGCTTACATGTTTTCCTTGCCAGGGCTTAAAGTTCGCTTGACTCTTTTTATTCTATTCTTAGACATCCTTCGTCTGAGTGCTGGAGGTCTATTTTTGCCTGGGCCCTTTGTCAGTGTGTCATCGGCATTCAAAGTGAGTAAGTCGTGTCTGCTTGAAAATATCAAACGTACGAGTGTTGGTGTTATAAAATGTAAGTACCTTTTATTTTTCATTCATTTCAATGAAGTTTTTATTACTTAATGTATTGATTCCTTTTAATAATTGTCTGGTGTCATACTAATATAATTTTTTGCCATTAATAAAAGCTTTTTTTTTCAATAATATGAGATTTTTGTTTTTGAGAATTATTTTCATAAGACTGAAAGATTTAAATTAGAAGGCATCCTGAGAATTCTATTAGAACTGGACGAGGAACAAAAGTTGCGAGGGGAAGCCATTGGCGATGATTCGGACGGTGACCTAAGTGATGAAGATGTAGTGTGTAGTGACCAAGATAGTGACTCAGAACAAGACTGTTTTGATGAAGAATCACAACAGTCTTGTTCAGTGAGAACGACCTGGATAGTGATTTTTTTTTTGGGGGGGGGGACAGGGGGCAAAGATCGAATAACAAATTGGAGAAATTTAAATGTTTCAAAACCTTCTAAAACTAAAGAAAGAAATATTTTGAAAATATTGCCAGGCCTTAAAACAATTGCAAGGTAAAATAAATTAATTCATTTTTTTAAAAAGTTATTTATTCCCTATTGCCAGTTTTACGTGTTATTTTATATTTAACCCCTTAACGGGCAAGGGCCGCTTGAGCGGCCACTGCTCGCTGAAATTAAAAAATGGCGCGAGTGAGGCGGAATTGGTTCCAATGCTTCCTGCTAGATGCCGGGGTATGCCAAAAAATAGTATTTGGAGGTCTTGGGCCCGAGGTGCCGAGATATGACGAAGTTGACCGATAAAGCGGTCCTTGCCCATTCCCGCACCCGTCTTGTGTCAGTGTTGGCCGTGCATTATTGGCTCTCTAGATCACTCATCTTATCCGGAAATTGTTTCAAAGTATGTAATAATTCTTTTATACATTCTAGATTATAAATTAATTTATTTTAATTTAAATGAGTATATCGCTTACATGTTATTCATTGATTCGTCTCATAAGTACCTTACTCTCGTGAGACTGGAAGGAAAAAATACTTTCTTTGGCATTCCTAATGAAATGTTTTTCTCAATTCTGTCTGAAATGATATTGTGGGCTACTACATTATACTATTATTATAACCCATTCAGCAATTTTTTTTTTTTTTTTTTTTTTTAAAGCCTGCCAATCATAGGGGAACGCCATAGAATGAACCATTTTCATTTTCGGGATCTTTGAGACTTGGAATCGGATTTATGGCGTATCACGGCATTGCATATCGGGGATTCCGATGCCTGGAATGGGCAAGGGCCGCTTGAGCAGCCTACCCCGTATGTATGAATACAATTTTTTTTTTTTACATCCTGGGTTCATATTTAGTAAATGGATGCCCTCCAGACTCCCAAATATAAATTAAAAAGATTCCAACATAGCTAGCGAAATGTGCCCGTTAAAGGATTAATAATGTTATGAAACAAGTTAAGGACAATAATGTAAGAAAATGCTTTATTCTAAGATGTTTGATATTTTCGTACACATGAATGACGAAGTTAGAAAAGCAGGTGCGAGTGGAGGAAGGTTAAGCAAAACAACACAAAATATATTATAAAGATATTTTAATATTGAATTTATTTCAAGTTAAATAAATATCAATTCATTATGAATAATAAGTGAATATTTAACTTTATAAACATTAGACATTATTTATATTTTATAAAATTTGATCTGACTTATATTTATTATTTTTTTTAGAGCTTGCTTTACAGAGATATGCTTTAAAAAAAAAAAAAAAATTATATTTAAGGGGCACCTCTACTGTTATAAAAAAAGTCTGACTCACAGGAACTGCGTCATCTTAGCGTAGTTCCGTTCTTATCCCTAGTCTCATTTGGAAAGATTAAAATAGAAGCAGTTATTATTTTGGTTCAACCTTTCACTTTACCCCGGTAAACAAAGGGCCCGTTACAACAGGCCAGCGTACCCTTTTACCTGGAATCCCACCCACCACTGGTTGGCCAACCCCACTACTACAAATAGTTATTTCACAGTATCAAATATCAAAAGGTTTCTAATTTTCTTCAATTCTTCTACTGTAATAATAAGTCTATAAATAAATGAAATTAAAAAAACAAAAAAAAAACAATTAAAATGTGAGCTAAACAACTACGAAAACCCATTCAAAAGAACAAAACAAACACATTGGAAGTTTTAAGCACTTATTTCTCCGATTGACAATGCCTAATCAAAATTTCTTCAGAACCTTTTTTGTAGATGATTTAGTAAGCTTTCGAATGGTAACCTTCCGCTTACTTAGATTCTCAACCGTTTTCGAGATATTAATGAAAGTATACGAAGTTCCCAAAACTTTTCATGTCTGTTAATAAAATATTTTATTCTAACCCTCCTTAACTCCAAACGTAACCAAACTTTCAACATATTAGTTTTGATGAAATTTGAACATGCAGAAAATGTTTCAACTGAATCCCATGATTCTAAGTACCCAAACCAAAAACGTTAATTAACAAATATTTTTCCAATTTTCTTGAAAACGGCTAAAGCTATCGCCTTAAAAATGGTTTCATTCATTTTCTTATGCCAAGGAGCCTATAAAACGAGTACTTGCAAGCATATGAAGTAAGCGGAACGATTTTCTTCGAGCGACATTCGCTCCAAAAACCATGTTCCGGTGGGCGGATTCTGCTGATTAACGAACTTGACCTTTCAAATTAGATGAAAGATTTCATCAAAATCGGACCATCGTTCGTCTGGGAGCTAGAGAGCGAACAGACAAATATATATATATATATATATATATATATATATATATATACTTTCGGATTGAGCCATGAGATCAACTTTATAAGCGGGGTTCCTCCCCTATGGGGGAGGTAGGAACCGCGCTAAAAGTAAATTGAAAAAAGTCCGATTCGCAGGAACTGCATCATCTTAGCGCGGTTCCGTTCTTATCCGAAGTGCGATTAGTAAAGGAATAGTAGCAGCTATCGGTAGGTTTTGATCTTTCGTTAAAAATATAAAATAAAATCTCAAAAAGAAGGAAGCTTAAAGCGCCACATATGGAAACTGACAGTTTTCTAAGCGGATGGGACTCTCCCGTCATCGCGACGCTCACTCTAAGAAAACTCTATTACCAATATGATTCTTATTTTCTCAGCTTTAATGAAATACTCATTCCACCGTTAAATAAACTTAAAAACAAAAGTGAGGTAAACAGTGACAAAAACCTGTTTAAAATAACAGAACTAACACTTTCGTAGTTTTAAGCACTTACTTCTCCGACTGATATTGCCCCATCGAAATTTGCTTCAGAATCTTTTTTGTAGAGAATTTAGAAGCTTTTGAATGGTTATATCGTACTTCCCACTGTTTTGAAGATATTAAGGGGGGGGGGAATGGTGCTAATACCTACCGATAGCTGCTATATTCCTTCACTAATCGCACTCGAGATAAGAACGGAACCGCGCTAAGATGATGCAGTTCCTGCGGGTTGGACTTTTTTTTCAGACAAATTAATGTATTATGTTTATATTATAATATAAGGAAAAAATGGTGCTAATGGCTCAGATTTCGATGCACCATAAAAGAAATAAAAAAAAAGAAAAAAAAAGGACAATATACAAAGATTCCGAACCATTTCATGTCTGTTAATAAAATATTTTATTCTAATCCCAATAACGCTACACTTATACACAAATAAATTTTTTTTAGGTATCTATTTAATACGAATAAAATAAGGTTATAATAAGCGATCTGCTGTGGCATGTACCAATTACTACCACCGTGTGGAGTGCAACTAGTATAGACCGGTACGTCAGTACCACTGTGGTATGTAAAGAGCGGCTGTTCTGATACTCGCAAAAATTAGAAATCCTACATTCCTAAAGTTGTTTGGAGGCTTATCTTTATGACTCTAGAAAGAGACTTACAGATGACGAGGGTACACTGGGAGGTACCTGGGGACAGGGAAAATGCCCCCCACCCTAAGCCTCCTAGCTCCTCACCTTCGAATTCCTATGATTTTGTTCAATGAATTTAAACAAAAAAATTAATAAATAGATAAAAACTGCTGAAAATAGGGAATACCAAAAACAATTCTAAAGAACGAAATCAACACCAGTACAGTAATCTAGATATTCATAGGGCATCTTCGAATTCCAAGATGCCGTTGAAACAAAATATTGTTTCTATTTATATGTATCCTGTTTTATTGACTAATACATTTGACTACTATAAGCAATCACAAAAATAACGAGCAGTGAAAAACACTGTAGGAAACACACAAAAAGATTCGTTCAAATCAACGAAATTACCTATGTTTTAAGCACTTATTTTTCCAAATATGACCATTCCATCGCAAATGTCTTCAAAACATTTTTTGTAGAGAATTTAGTAACCTTTCGAATGGCAATCTTTTGCTTGCCAAGATTCTAAACCGTTTACGTGATATTAATGAAAATATATACGAAGTTCCCAAAACTTTTCATGACTAAAAATGAAATATTTTATTTTAATCCTTCCTTTACTCCAAACGTAACCAAATTTTCAACATATTAGTTTTGATAAAATTCAAACATGCAGAAAATGTTTCAACTGAATCTCGTAATTCTAAGTACCCAAACCAAAAACGGTATTCAAAAACTATTTTTCCAATTTTCTCGAAAACGGTTAAAGCTATCGCCTTGAAAATGGTTTCATTCGTTTTCCTAGCCCAAGAAGCCTATGAAAAGAGTACTTACAAGCTTATGAACTCAAAAAGTTTGTCTCGCAGGAACTGCATCATCTTAGCGCGGTTCCGTTCATATCCCTAGTCTAATTTGGAAAGATTAAAATAGAAGCAGTTATTATTTTGGTTCCACCAGTCTTTTTTTATTTAATTAATTATTATAATGGCGTGTCAACCCTTAAGGTCACTAACACCATTCCTGTGTGTAGCAACGTCTTGAAAGATCTTGAAAGGTCATGATTTACGATCTTACCTGGAAGGGTCGGATAACACTAGACACTGTCCCGCTAGTGACAAGGTCTTGGAATCTTGGTAATCTATATTTCTAACAATAAATTGTTTTTCTTATTTTTCTTAACCTGTTTTATTTTCAAATACATTATCCAACTATAAGCAATTAAAAAATAACAAGGAATAAAAAACAGACAAAAAGAACAGTTCGAATAAGCAAAATCAATTACTTTAAAGTTGTAAGCTCTTATTTCTCCGATTGACATCGCCTAATCAAAACTTTCATTAGAACCTTTTTTGTAGAGCATTTTTTTTTTTTATAATTTATTTATGAGCACCCCGCATTGACAGCGTTTCGCCCAGGTACACATATAAAATAGAAATACATAACAACACAGTTACAATATTACATAATTACAAATCCAATTACATTATTGTGTGTTTTAATCTAATTATACAATTAAGTTTGTGAATAACATACAGCTAAAAGTAAAATTAACTAGTAAAAACAATACATTTTTTAAGAAAAACTTATAATTATAAAGGAAACGAATAGCCCCATGTACGAACAATAGCCCCATGTACAATCAATAGGAAGGATCCTATGTAAAATAATGATGAATAAATGAATAAATCACGTCATGAGTGATGTTTAATGAAAAAAAAAAAAAAAAAAAAAACTTTCAACGGCGATGTTAAAAGCATAGTTTGGGTCGTCTAGACAATCAAAGACAATGAATTAAGAAAATTAAGTGGTTGTTGTAATGCATACTACACCCACATGTTGACTATTTGAGGAGTTGGGTCTGGGGTTTGTTAAATTTTGTTAAAAATATTGTTGTCTTTAAGAAAGGTAAGTATAGCGTTGATATGGTGACTGCTATCACGGAGTAGTTCGTTCATGTCTCGTGGAATTTCCAAGTCTTGTCTCAAATTACAGTCTGTCAGTATATGTTGAACTGTGAGGTCTTTGTTACAGATTTGGCACAGTGGTTTATCAGACTTTGTCATAAGGTATTCATGAGTTATACGTGTGTGGCCTATCCTTAGTCTGGCTAACACTACTTCTTCTCGCCTTGAATCCCTGTATGACGAAGCCCAGTCGCTTACGGTCTGTTTAATTTGTCGAAGTTTGTTTTCTGTTATGCTCGACCAGTTAAGTTGCCATTTGTCTTTTATGTCGTTTTTATTTTGCCGTGAAACTTCTTTGTGGTACAATTTAAGTTGGCCATAAGTTGGTTCCTCCGTCACAAGTTTTGCTTGTAAGTCAGCAGCCGTGCTTTGTCCTAAGTCTTTGTGTCCTGGCAGCCACCATAGTGTGATGTGCTTTCCAAATGTATGTAAATTGTGAATTTGCTCTATAATTTCTATGCATGTGGGATGTATTGTGTACATGTTCTGTAAGCACTGGAGTGAACTCAAAGAGTCGCTACAGATGATTACATGTGGCTGGTGGGTTAATGGGACGTTCTGTAGTGCAAGAAGGATAGCACGGAGCTCGGCTTCTAATATGCTAGAATATGGTGGTAGCTTTAAACGGAAGACGCTATCTTGGATTATAGCTGCAGATCCGACACCATTTGGCGTTTTGGACCCATCAGTGTAAAATGTTTGGCAGTTTTTGTGTTTTGTAATAAATGCTTTAAAGTATTCTGTGTATAATATTGTACTGGCTGGATTTGTCTTTTTGAATTTTGTGAGTGTTAAATCTATATTATAATTTTGAGTTATCCAAGGAGGTGTTAGTGTAAGTTTGTGTGTAATAATGTTTGGATTGCTAAGACCAAACTCCTCTTTCACTCTACGATATCTTATTATGAACGGTCGAATGTGGCCTTCTCTGCGTTCATAACCGTCAGCATGAGGGTTGTCTAGTATGTCACTTATACAAGAGGTATTGGGATACGAAATAATTTTATTATAAAATTTACTTATGAGCATAGCTCTCCTAATGTGCAATGGAGGTTCTGCTGATTCAGCATACAAACTTACTGAGGGGCTTGACCTAAAGGCACCAAGGGCTAGTCGAATTGCAGTGTTGTGTATAGGGTTTAGCATGTTCAGTGTACTGGGTTTGGCAGACGAGTATGCTACACATCCATAGTCCAGGAGTGATCTGGTATAGGATCGGTAGACGCTTAGCATTACACGTCTGTCGGCCCCCCATTTTGTATTACCAAGGATTCTTAAAATATGTAACGATTGTTTACATCTTTTGAGAAGGTCCTTTAGGTGGGGTACCCATGTGAGGCGTCTGTCAAAGTGTAGACCTAGGAATTTTAACACATCTGTTTGAATAACAGGTCTGTTGTTTAAGTGCAGAGTGTAGTTGGTGTTTTGTCTTTTTCTAGTAAATAAAATAGATTTCGTCTTGTTTGTCGAGAAAGTCAGTCCAGTTTTCTCGGTCCAGTGTCCTAGTGAATGAATAGCGTTTTGAATTTTGTTTTGTGCTTCTTCTACTGAATGGGACGAGTAAAAAATTAATAGGTCATCAACATATAAGCCGTATTGCACATCAGGAGGAATATGTTCTTTTACTGTATCCATTGCTATGAGAAATAATGTAGTACCGAGTACACTGCCCTGAGGAACGCCCATTTCTTGTTTAAAGACACCTGAAAGGCAAGTTCCATTTCTTACTCTGAATGTTCTGTTAGTGAGAAAGGAATTTATAAATTTAAGGACCTTTCCTCTAACACCCCATTCATAGAGCTTAGTTACGACGATTCCTTGCCATACTGTGTCGAATGCTTTATTTATGTCAAATGAGACGGCTAATGTTGATTTTTTATTGAGGAAACCATCTATGATATATGATTCCAATCGTATTATGTGGTCTAACGTTGAATGATTTGGTCTAAAACCACATTGAAACATTGAAAGTAGTTTTTTTGATTCAATTAACCACATCAATCTTTTATTTAGCATTCTTTCAAGCAATTTGCAGACACAGCTGGTCAGTGATATCGGTCTGTAACTTGCAATGTCTGATTTGTCTTTATTAGGTTTCAGTATTGGAATAACGATACTGCTTTTCCAACATTCAGGGACAGTCCCAGAGTCATAAACTGAGTTCATGACACGCAATAATTGAATGAGAGCAATATCTGGCAGATGTTTAATCATTGAGTAGGTAATGTTGTCGGGTCCAGGGGAAGTATCTTGTGTCTTAGATAATGCAAGCTGTAATTCATGAAGTGTGAATGGTTCGTTTATTGGATTATTCGCGTCAGGTATAGCAAAAATGTTAGGTTCGTTACTGAGTGATGGGTTGTTTTCGATATTTCATAGAAGTGGTTAGCTAGAGCATTTACGATATCATTGTGGTCTGTGAGTATCGTGTTTGGTGTTTTGAGTCCAGATATAGGTGCTTTATATTTTTTATGTTGAATTTTTCTAAGGTTTTCCCAAATAGCTTTAGGTGAAGAATGTCTGTTTAATGTTGAAATAAACTCTATCCAACTTTGCCTCTTAGATTCAATTATTACATGTCGACAAACAGCTTTCGCTCTTTTATTCTTCTTTTATTTTCTAATGGTATTCTTCAGTTTACCAAGATTCTCAACCTTTTTCGAGATATTAATGAAAGTATACGAAGTTACCAAAACTTTTTATGTCTGTTAATAAAATATTGTATTCTAACCCTTCCTTAACTCCAAACGTAACCAAAATTTCAACATATTAGTTTTGATGAAAGTAGAACATGCAGGAAATGTTTCAACTGAATCCCATGATTCTAAGTACCAAAATCAAAGACAAAAAGAACAGTTCGAATAAGCGAAATCAATTACTTTAAAGTTTTAAGCACTTATTTCTCCGATTGACATCGCCTAATCAAAACATTCATCAGAACCTTTTTTGTAGAGCACTTAGTAAGCTTTCTAATGATATTCTTCCGTTTACCAAGATTCTCAACCTTTTTCGAGATATTAAGGAAAGTATACAAAGTTACCAAAACGTTTTATATCTGTTAATAAAATATTTTATTCTAACCCTTCTTTAACTCCAAACGTAACCAAAAGTTTAACATGTTAGTTTTGATGAAATTCAAACAAACAAAAAAATGTTTCAACTGAATCCCATGATTCTAAGTACCCAAACCAAAAACGGTATTCAAAAACTATTTTTCCAATTTTCTCGAAAACGGTTAAAGCTATCGCCTTGAAAATGGTTTCATTCGTTTTCCTAGCCCAAGAAGCCTATAAAACGAGTACTTACAAGCTTATAAACTCAAAAACGTAAGCGTTACGATTTTTTTTGCGCGAATTTTGTCCAATTCTGTGCGAATTGGACGACGGATTTTTGTACCAAATTTCATCACAATCGGACCATTAGGGAAGCCAGAAATGAGCGAACAGACAAATATATATATATACAAATTTGAACCACCGTTATTTTCGGTTTCTAGGGGTTCTGAAACGCGAAATTTTCTAGTCGGCACTTCCGGATTGTTTCATTGTATCAACCCTATAAGCGGGGTTCCTCCCTATGGGGGAGGGAGGAACCGCGCTAAAAAAAATATATATTGAAGAAAGATAATAATATTACCTGTTTAGTAGATGCTGTGCCTCCTTGAGATTGGAGCCACGATAACATGCTCGAAAGGAGATCTTTCTCTGTCTGATTTGCTTGAAGATGCATATTCCGTCTCCTGATCACTGCTAGGAGGTCCTCTTCATCCCCACGACCCTTCTTCCTAAACACAATCAATACAAGACTATGTTGATATTTATCCAAGTAATTCCCTAACGGATAATGTTTAATAAAAGATGAAGAACAGAAATTCTGAAAAAGAAGCTATGCCTAGACTATTACGCTCCTCTCTTCGCGTAGAAGAACATGCCTCAATTAGCTAGTCAACCCCCTGTAGGCCGCGGTCGGACATTTACTCAAATGAACGAGTAAGATTAACCTTTAAGCTGCTACGGACTGATATATTGTCTGGTGGTTGCAATGCCGAAAGTGCTACGGACTGATATTTCTGTCCAGAGGGAGCGGTGCCACGAGTGCTACGGACTGCTATATCTGTTCGGCTTGTTTTGCGCTTGGCTGCTACGAGCTATTATATCAATCCTTCTACTATCGCCATCTGTAGGCTGTTTGTAGAAGCTGCAGTGCCCTTCGAAGCCGATAGGGGGCATAGGACTTCACTTTTGTCATTTTAGCTTCCAACTACTCAGCCTACCCTTTTTTTACTGCAGGAAACCGTTGCTTATCTTTATCTGGAATTTACCCTGCATATTTCTCCAGTATATTTTGTGCTTTTCAAGTGAACAATTGTGTGTGTGTGTGTAAATATTTCTAAGAAAATTTATTCTGAACAAGAATTGTTAGAACTTTGGACGGGTGTGAGCGAAAGTTAAGCGGAGTCTTCCAATGACAATGAGGGTTCTCATAATGTATCCCAAAATGTTTCAATTGGAGAAACACCTGTAACAAGTGGAATGCGAAGTAATAGAGAATTATCTTCCAATGAAACAGTATTCAGCACTTGGGACACTCCAGGCGCTAGGCTATCCCGCACCACCGCATCATCTAGCCTTACGAGTATTGTGCGGCCTAAAGGTTAATGAATGTAGGGTGATGAGAGGTAAGCCGACAAGAATCATGAGTACCACCAAACATAGCATGAATGATGTGTAAAGGCTGCCATAGACGGGCGAATTTTCCTAATTTCTGCCCATGTGTGGGGCATGACAAACCAAGTTCAGGACAAACTTGATCTTCCAAACGGTTGTAAAACATAGTTCGGTTCGCCATTTGGCTGTACTATGCTCGGCCCTGTGCAGAGGAAGAGAAACCTATAGGTGTACCGCAAAGAAAAGAACTATGTTATACGCACCCACAAAATCCAGGCCACCTCGTCCATCCTCACCACACCTTCATTTTCCCTTTAGTAACATGGAGAGACAAACATCACACACCTCGTGTTTACTTATATTTTCCTTCTGACACTGCTGATAGTGATATAAATGATGATGGATACATGGATGTGTAATGGGATCTCCCGTGGTCTAGTGGCTAGCGCCTTAGATTCATAAGCGGAAGATGGTGGGTTCGATCCCCACCAGCAAAAGTAATCTTCTCATCCCATGGCTCGTTGGGAAAATTCCTCGCTGTACCCTGGATGTTGGTGCTAATGGCCTTTTAATTTAATAATATAATTTATTAAATTAAAGTGTACACAATTTCAATATTTAAGTCTGCATACAAACCTCTGAATTTGAATAAAGAAATATAAAATATACGTAAATAATGGATAATTGATGTGTAAATGCTATAATAAAGGAATCTAACAGAGGAAGGGGGGAGGCAGGTAGAATGGCGTCGCCTTACGAAAACAGCGACAATTACGAATGCCTGGGAGTCTGAGAATTATATTAGACTCTGAAAAACTGAAATTTTGTGATAAGATTTCAAAATTACTGACTTTTCGTGATTTTTGTAACTTTTTTGTGCAGTAGACACCCTTTTTTATCCCCTTTCAGTATTTTAATCTGTGTTGTCTGAATCAATTGATGCATAAATTGCCCAGCTTTAAGTTGGATTTATATAATTTCCTAAAATACATGTAGTGCTCCCTTCACTTTACATTCTATTCTTTCATTCCATGACGAGGGATGAAATATTACCTTTGTAGGTGAATAGGGGTAAACCTCTGGACTCTAGCCTGCGATTCCTTCAACGCCTTCAGAGCATCCTGGGCTACTCGTTCTGCTTCAGCTTCGACGATAGCAAAGTCACTCGGTCCACCTTCCATTATTGTGTCATGTTTCATTGCTGTTTCAATTCCTAAAGTAACAAAATTACAATAAATTTATTAAAAATTAAAAAAAAAAAAAACAAAAAAAAAACGGATTATCAATGGATGGAAAAGTGCAAAATTTTAAGTGAAATACTCCTGATGGTCCTGTTATTTGCAAATACTTAATTCAAGGGACAAAACGATACGTGAAACACTTTAAGAATTGGCCATGTCTCGTTTAGGGCCAGGGAAGGCTTTGAGAGTCAAGGCAAAGGAGATAGTGTTTAATGCTTATCAATATTTAGCCAAAGCTAAGACTGAAAACATTTTAACACTTTCTGGTGGGCTTCTCCAGCAGCCAGCACAGAGCCGTGACTGGCTGACGGTGGGCTTCTCTAGCAGCCAGCACAGAGCCCTGACTGGTTGACGGTGGGCTTCTCCAGCAGCCACCTCACTCTATATTGTATAAGGGCGGTCGCTTCTTTCCTTTTGTTGTATTTGGTTCTATAAGTTTTGTATAAATCTGTATTTGTTGTATTTTAAAAAGAGCAAAAGCTCAAAAATTAAATTAAAAAAAAATAAGGGCGGTAGACTACTCCAGTTCTTTTAGACTATTAGTGAGATTTCTTAGTAGAATTGTTTGAGACTTCTTGGAACATGAAACATCGCAGCCTGGCCCTTCCTCAGCTCCAGGAAGTAATATTGAAGAGCATTCTAGGATTTCGAGGAGATGGTGGGCTTTTTCCAAAGCGTAAACAATATAATTTGCTGAGGAAGCATCGCAGTTTCCAGGGATATAAGTTTTCTTTCAGTAGTACAAAGGTGTTACGTGGAAAGATTTCTGCACTCATTAAAGAATATATATATATTACTAACAACACAAATCTAAAAAAAAAAAAAAAAAAAAAAAAAACCGAGACAATTGTCGAGGAGCACCCATGGAAGGGAGCTAGCTAGTAGCTGTCAGGAGGGACAGGCAGGTATGGGGAGGGTCACCAGGTACCCTTGGTCATACAACTCCCGCCGTCTCCAGAGGGTTAATATTTTAAACCTCCTAGTGATAAGGATATAACAAAGAGAAGTTTTACTGCTAATTATTTTCTGGACCGGGATTATAGGCCACGCCCTTTTCTTTCCAACTAAACATCTATTCGAACAGGCTGTGTTATATTTTAAACTGTTTTCAGCCTTAGCTTTGGGTACAAATTGATAAACATTGAACACTATCTTCATTTCCTTACCTCCCAAAGCCTTTCTTGGTCCTAAACGAGACATGATCAGTTTTTATTTTTCACGTAGGCTGTTGTTCATTGAAATGTAAATGGCAAATGGCAGAACCGTCGGGAATATTTCCCGCAGGATGCAGGATTTGAACTTTTTCATCAACTGAATGAGCAATAGCAAGCATTTTAACAATTTGAATAGATTTACATTGTTTTGAAAGGTATTAAAAAAATCAGTCCCTGATTAAGACATGTCTTCTAGTCTAGTATTGTGTGGGCAATTCTGAGTCGATACAATTTCTTCTCATCTGCTGACACGGTAACTGAATATCGATATCTGAGTTATATTTTTGATTGTAAGTAGTTTTTGGTCAGTTAGTCGAGTCCAGCTGTCTTGCCAATCAATTATGATATTTTGTTTAATTGCATTGGTCAAGTCTTGTTGTTTGATTGATCGGTTGAGCTCAAGTTGTCTTGTAGCAAGTTTTCTCCTTGGAAGCTTTATCCCAAACCTTTATGCCCTGGCAGAAAGTACATTGAAATGTGCTTACTATGTGAGTGTGTTGGGGTTTTTTTCTTTAGAGAAATTTGATTATTGTTCCATTAGTCAGAAGGTCCCAACAAGAAATATTTTTGCGGGTTCATAAAATAAAAAACTAATTTAAATGAAATAAAGAACACAAATAAATTATATTAAACGAAACAAAACAAATATATACAGACATATTTACAAGTTCATGGAAAGAATACATACGTGTACATATGTATATAGATCCAAGCAGCGAGCTTACGCATTGTCTGAGTTAATCACTCGCGAATCGTTTGAGAATTATTGTGTACGCTGCACTTTGCGGCTAGTCACAACACTCTTGTTTGTTATTATTTTTACATTAATGTAGAGAAACACACTCAGGAAGCCTACATCACTCTCTATTGTTTTTTCACTCCACCGTAATAAGTTAATTAAAACAGCTGGTTGCTAGGTAGGGCTATTAAGTGAAGCTCCTTAGCAACCAAGCTATTACAGTATCTTGTGCCGCTACATCTGAATTGTTTTGAAAATGTCATTTAATTAAAACCCATACTTTTTTTATCTTTATTACAAGAAAATATGTACAAAATTAAAAAGAAAAAAAAATAAACATTTCAGTACGTTAAACTTTAAAGTTGATTTTCACAAAACTAAGTTTATCAAAACGGGCGATACACTTAAAGCCTTTAATTTTTACCCAGCAACTTCAAATTTTAACCACAGCTTCCTAATGATATTTTCTAGTAAAGTACGTAGGATTTTTTAGATTCATTGAATTGTAACGATTTTATGACCGATTTTTGATACATTTCTTATTAGAAAATGAAGAATTTTTCACAATTTTTGGAAGAAATAATATTTCTTAAAAATCGTACTTTATTAGGTTTTACCTTCTTCTTTCAAAATAATTTTAATTTTTTGTTAAGATAAAAACTTTCCGCCTGCAGACTATTACCCGTGAAAAACAGAGGGTTTCTGTTCGTCAGACATTGTGCCGCCATTTTCTTCTTCAGTATGGAACTACTGATTCCATATGTATTTGAAAGAGCTTCCTACTAACTGTCTAGGACTGGAGCCTCTTTAGAACTGAACTAGACAAGAGCTTCCTACTAACTGCAACCGACTAGGTCTCCATTGCAACTGAAAAAGTTTCTTGGCAGGAGTGTCCAACCGGTAACCAGTGCTATCTGTATAGGCTGCTAGACATTACAACAGAATAATATTTGCTTATTCCTGCAATGATTTTAACCTATTAATGAGTCTTTTGCATTTTTAGAATTTTCTGTTAATTTTGAATGTAAAACTTTTAATTTCTAATGTAAAATATCATTACAACATATTATTATGGTAGGTAAATCTTAATATATCCTCAAAAAATAAGGATTTTTAAACCGCAGACACTGGAGAGTCTTCTGTAATAATATTGTATAGAATAATATTCTTAATCATGGAGGAAGCAATTACATTTTTAATTTCATGTAATCTAACAACCTTCCTGAGAGATATCCTTCGTTATGAAGATCCAGCCTGACGGAGATTTTGTGATTTTTTTTGTGTGTGTTCATTTTACGACGTTTCTTTAGAACTACCAGAAGTTTGTGCTTTATAGCTATTTTAGCGGCAAAACTGTTGATTTAAAAGAGATTTCAATGCATTGTGGTATAAATACTCTTAGCAGCAAAGTGAGTGTATACATTAAAGGTTACAATGACAATCATTTAAGGTGTGAAAGCAGAATATTAAGAGTTTCTAAAACACACAGGGGGTAAACATTCTGTCGAATCATGCTATTGCCTGTCCAGATAAACCCAGGAATTCAAAACGTACGTGAACGTCTGGACGGGAATTTATCTGTGCCCTCTCTCTTCTGTCCCGCCATTTGCAAAGCCTTTTAATGATCAAACATAACGTGAATCACTATAAAAACCGATTGTCTAGTTTAGGAGCAAGAAAGGCTTTGAGAGGCCAGGCAAGGGAGATAGTGTTTAATGTTTCTCAATTCTTAACCAAAGCTAAGCCTGAAAACAAATTAAACTATAACGTTTCTTATTCCACGAGCGAGGCGACTGGGGTAACGGTTGAAAACTGATAAGGTTATAAAAGAGAGTTAATGCTGCTATTTCTGGGATTTAATATTTTTATTATAACAATGTATAAAATAAAATCCTTGCTGATGTATTATTTACTAGTGCATATGCATGTAAAAGTTTCAAGGAATAAAAATATGTAGACTGTTAAACTAAATACAAAATATTTAATTACTAACTAAATCACATATGTATGCATATATTATGACAATATAGAAAACTAGTTACATGGAAAATCAGGTGTTCCAGCCGCAGGTGCCTTAGTAGAAACACAAGTTCCTGCCTCTTAAACGAAACACATATGCCTCATTTGATTTCCATTAAATGAAATAACACCAAACTCATGATTGGCTAGCTAGGAAGGGAAGATTTTCTAGGAACCTCTAGCTGGTCTAGCTCTGGAGAGTTCCGAGATTCATCACTCATTCCTCTCGGAGACCACTGGATTAGAGAGAGCGACGGATAAGAGAACTGTCGAGCGAGGAGAGTCTACTGTAATTTCAAATATATAACAATGGGATGGTGAGAGTTGAAAGACTTGAGTGAGATGTAGAGATTGTACGGGTTAAGCTAGACAGACGTGCATTGATGCATTGTGGCTGTGAGACCCTTCATTCTTCAGCAATGAAAGAGTTAATTGCGTAACATTTGGAACAAACACTGTGACTTGCAATGATTGAAGCCTAAGAGCATAAAATTCCCTATTATATAGCAAATTATACACTCACCTTGTTGAATTTATCTATTAACGGCTGCCTTGATGCTACAGACGTCTGCCCATCTAACTTTAAATACTTGTAATTATTCCTTTTGACAAAATCTTCCATTACTAATAACATCTGCAAGAGAAAGTACCACTTTTGAAATTGAATATAAAATGATACTGAAAAGGTATTAAGTAAGGCAAGGAACTTCCAGAAAATGATCCAATATGGCATATGTTTGAAAAAAAAAAAAAAAGACATCAGCCATATTCTGACATTAACATTTATTTAAATTTTAGCTCAACTTATCCATAACACAGATTTTTCTTACCACTCTTTTCTAGACAGGATGGGGGTAAAGCCTTTTCTTTTGAAAAAAAAAGTCATTATTCTTAGTTGGAATCGAAACCCCAACCTTAAGCGCAGAGTGCTCACGGCCACTAGCCCCCCCCCCCCGCCAATATCTGAATAAATTAATATGTTAGAAAAAAATACACTTCTTACCTTCTTGCTTTGAGTAAAGAGTAAAACTCTGTGCCCTTGTTCTTTCCATATTTTAAGGAGTGTTTGGATCACTATCATCTTTCCAGCTCTTTCCCAATATCCGAAATGGTTTTCCTCTGGTGGTCCGTCGCTGGAACTCTTCAGGAATGAAAAAATAATGCAAGACATTAACGATTATTTCTCTAACAGAACAAATATATTATCATATTTTTCACATGTTGAGAAAAATATAACTCAAATCTAGTACTATGAGAAAAGTTTCCCAATGGACGATTCATAATTGTTATTATTTTATTATAAATACAGAAGAGTCTTATTTATCTGCCATTCTCTTAACACATTAACCGCCATTAAACTTTTTGATAAAACATTTCTTGAAATTTTTTGTTTTGTGTTTTTTTGGTCAAATTTAAATTTATTTCAATGTTTTGTGTAAAGAAAATGTGTTTTTATTTATTTATTGCAAGAGATATTGATTGGTGCCGGTCACCCGTGCCCGCCTTGGCGTGAACTGGTAGATTTTACCTCAGTGGGTCGAGTCAGGCACTTTGTCGGTCACAGCGCTATCTAGAAACCGGGTATGTTTTCTTTTCCGTACATTCCTTAGAACCAATGAGTCATCACTACTACACGATAAACTTCATTTACGTCTCTATTCTAATTCTGACTGATCTAACGCATCTACTTAAAACTGAGTGAAATCATCATCATCAAACTCCATTTTCTTAAAAATATCTTCCACAAGATCGCAATAAAAAAAAAAAAAAAAAAAAAAAAAAAAAAAAACCCAAAGTCTATAAATATTAAACCTATAAAATGTCAAAACTATATCAAACAAACAAGAATCCCAACAAACTTGAAATTATAATAGATAATGGTCAAAAATAGAACGATAAAAGTGTCAACATTTTGTCCTGAATATAAATGTCAGACACACTATTTTTGACATATTTCAATAGATAACATCGTCTCTGAATGGTTTTATATTTCATTTATTTGAAATTCAATTATTTCGTTTTTTTACTAATCATGCATGTTTAAAACTAATGTAATTTCATAAATCTTTTTTTCTTATTTTTATTTTATTTCTATCTTATACATTATAAGCTACCTAAAACTCATAGAGTTGAAATTTCTGAAAACCAACGTACTGGGCAGTTCCGTTGGGCCGCGCCGGTCACCGCTCAGCAGTAGAATACGAAGTATTTGTGCCCGGCAATGATCTGTATTTGGGTTAGGAAAGGGCCGTTTTGCCGGTCACGCGTGACCCCCATGGCCTCATGAAATATATCACTGCTGGACACGGGTGACCCCCATAGCGGTTAACGTGTTAACTGTTGCTCTCTCTAATCCGGCAGTCTCCAAGGGAATGAGTTGAGGGAATGAGATCTCGAAACTCACCGGAGCTAGACTGGCTCAAGAGTTCCTTGAAAACCTTCTCATCCATGATAGCCAAACTTTTTTTCGTGGTATTTCATTGAATTGAAGTCAAAGAAGGCATATATGTTTTGGTTTAGAGGCAGGAACTTGTGTTTCTACTAAAAAAATAAATGTTTCTACTAAGATAGATGCGGCTGGAACACCTGATTTTAGCCAGTCTAGTTTTGAACATTCATCGCGACTGGAGTATAAGTTTTTAAATATTTTTAATTAGTGCAGCAGATTCCATTGAGTTGACCTCAAAAGCTGAAATATTGAATGATTAAAAGTAAACAAATATACAAAGAAATCTTACAATGCGAAAATTTCTGTTTGGGCCACCAGAATAAAGGTCCGGGTGATTGCAGATTTTCCTTAGATTGATAAGAGCAACAAATAGCCGAGCCTTTCCTCGTAACATATCATCAAGATCAATTTGCCCGAGATAATCTTTGTATAGTTCTCTCTGCTCTTCCGACAGCCTGCAGAATAATACTTGCTCTTTCTTATTCGGAAGGTTAATATGGCTACCGACATCTTCTTTCATTCTTCTCAGTAGATATGGAGTTATAGTATCCTTCAAAATAGTTGCACATTTATGAGCGGTTACAACCTGAAACAATAATTTGTTTATTTAAATTTTAACGTCCATTATTATTAACTACGAATTTTGGGAACCTGAAACAAGAAAACAACAATAATAATAATTAATTATTTTATGTTCATTGCCGTAGATGCAGGTTGTTTTCCATGAGTATATGTTTTTTGCCATAGCAACAATCCACAATGTGCAAATTGGTCTATCCTTTATTAATTAATCTATTAAAACAAATATAAAAATATATATATATATATATATATATATATATATACATATATACAAAAAAAATAATGTCTGACTTGCAGGAATTGCATCCATCATCTTAGCGCAGTTTTTTGTTCATATTCCTAGTACAAATAGGAAAGGAATAGAAACAGTTATTGGTAGGCTTTGATCTTTCGTGAAAAAACTAAAATCTCAAAGAGAAGGAAGATTTTAGGCGCCATAACTGGAAACTGGCAGTATCCTAAGCGGATATTACTAGACCGTCATATGTCTCGACATGGAAACACTATAACATTGTTTTTCATTTTCCTACCTTGTTTTACTTGAATATTCATGTTACAGTTAAATTCAATATAAAAAAAAAAAAAAAAACAAAAAAAAAAAACAATTAATAAGTTAGGTAAACTGAAACAAACAGGAACTGTGTTGTATTTCCTTTGATATTCCTAGTGCCATTAGTAAAGGAACGGAAGCAGTTATTGGGAAGTTTGATCTTTTGTGAGAAATATACAAATAAATCTCAAAGAGAAACAATATAAGGTTTTAAGCGTCACAACCTTGTTTTACTAAAATACTCATTTTACTGTTAAATGAAATAAAAAAAAAATAAATAAATAAGAATTTAGGTAAACAGACCAAAAACCCCGCTCAAAAGAACAAAACTAACAATTTTGAAGTTTTAAGCACTTATATCTCCGATTGACACAGCCCCATCGAAAATTACTTCAGAACCTTTTCTGTAGAGAACCTAGTGAGCTTGTGAATAGTCACCTTCCACTCACCACGATTTCCCAACTGTTTATGAAACATTTTAGAAAATATACCAAGATCTGAAAACTTTTCATGTCTTTTAATACTTTCTTAACTCTAAATTTAATTTAAGTTTTAACGTCCGTTTTTAACTCTAAATACAAACCCAAATTTAAATATTTTAGACTAGATAAATGTCAAGATCCCTAAATATTTGTCTTTGTACATGTTTTAGCTCTAATTTCACATGACTCTTGGTTCTTATAAAAATTAGCTTGGGGCAACATTCTTTGCATTTCAGGTTGTCTACT
The DNA here is from genome assembly GCA_946811695.1 of Gonocerus acuteangulatus. Classification (NCBI taxonomy): domain Eukaryota; kingdom Metazoa; phylum Arthropoda; class Insecta; order Hemiptera; family Coreidae; genus Gonocerus; species Gonocerus acuteangulatus. Next base: position 90,810,245 of record OX328126.1, read on the forward strand.
ACTTTTGTGAAAGCCAATTTCGGGAATATTTCGTGACATTTTAATGATTTGAAAAGCAAATTTCATGCTCATTAAAAAGTAAATAATTTCAATCAAAATGAATAAGCCTTAACTATTGGCTTAAAATTGGCCCTTTGTATAGAATTTCAATATTTAAGTCTGCATATATTTAAAAAATGAATAATTGATTTGTAAGTGCATACAAAAACGGTGACAATTACGAATGCGCTGAAGTACCGGGATTACGTTACACTCTGGTAAGAACTGAAATTTCGTGACTAGGTTTCTAAATTCATGGCTTTTTCATGATTTTCATGCCCTATTTTCAATTTTGTGACATTTCCATGACTTTTTCTACAGTAGACACCCTGCATTTGCTTTCTAATGAAATATGAAGGAGTTTGCTAAGACAACTAACTTCGAGTAGCCGAATAACCTCACCTGGGTTTGAGATGCGTTAGCATAGCCTCCTTGAATTATAGGAATTGCGAATGTCTCAGTAAATAGTTGCAAAGTTCCTAGTTTTCCAGGACAGACAAAATCAAAGAGGCACCACAACTCTTGAAGATTATTTTGAAGAGGTGAACCTGACAGAATAATTCGGTTTGGCGTTTCCAACTGTTTAGCAGTTTCTGTTACCTGAAAATAACACAAAATATGTCTTTAAAACAAAAACAGTAGTAATATAAACAATTATAATTATCAATGAATTAACAATTCTAAGTTATTGGAACGTTATGATTAGACGTCATTCTTCCTCTAGGAGCTCTAAATAAATGAATTTCCTAACAAGGCATAAATAAAGAATTCATAACTTAAGTTATTTTATTTAATGCTTGGTATATTGTTTATTAAGAGCTTGCATTGATTAGAATCGGTAATGCTGTTGTGCTGTTACTTAGCTTAGCATGATCCTAGAAGTACTAGCTACAACCTGGCTAGTAGTAGACGGGTTATACCCATTGTCTTAGGCATTAAGCTTGTTTGTTTTTGCTTCAACATTTTTGTGGCTAAATAAATGCTCTTATTCATTCATATTCATAACTTAAGTTCTCCTACATACTCTTGAAGATGCATCTTAGCTTTTGAATAGCCAAAGTCTCCTTAAGCCTCCTGGGAAGATGTTTAGGGTGGTAAAAGAGGAAAGGGATTGGCATTTAGGATTTGGATGGATGATAATTTGGAACGAAACATTAGGAAACAAAATTTTGGATGGACTTTTACAGAGGGGATATTTAGGACGTTGTATAGGCTTTTGTTGGAGACATAATACAGAGCATTGACTATTCTACTGTAAGGGACCAATTCGCAAGGATGGGATTTAAAGGAATAGATAATGGGGAAATATTTTAGAGAAGTGGAAATTCCTTTCAAAACAATAATTTCCACTCAGGTCACTGTCACAAACATAAATATCATAAACCATCGCTAAGATGAGAGAAAAGGTTGAATGAGAGAGATACAGCTAGATAGAGTTAGCAACAATTCCCATTCAGGGAGGTTAGAGGATAATTTGGAGCTGACCTACCTTTCATCGCCATCTCGGCCAAGACCTCAGGAACGGACGTGGACTCTTAACCATCGGGGGTAAGCCAGCTCTTTTTATACCCTTTTACCCCACTCCTGCCTTAGCACGTGGCTAGACGAGAAACTCTTGTCAGGTCTTAAACCAGCCACATGCGGTTCCGAAAACCCAGACACGATGTTTGCGGATTCGTTGCTCCCACACCTCCTCAGCCTGAGGAGGCTGAGGTTGAGCCAGCCTTTTCTCTCATCTTTATTCACTTAACAAAGTCCAAGGGAAAACGGGGCCTTACACAACAAAGGTCTTTGGATTGGAATGATGGGTATTTGTTGTATTATTAGAATATAGTAAATTAAAAAAAATAAATAAAACTCACTTTTGCCTTATTGTTCCGAATCTTATGCCCTTCATCGAGGATAACATAATGCCAGTCCTTAGGTAAGATTGTATCTCGGTACTGTACCAATCCGTTGTAGCTAGTAATCAATATACCACGAGTAGACTCTGTAGTTATCGACTGGACTAGTTTGCTTCTATCTTTACCTAAAAATTAATATTGGTACTAAGAAAATGTAGGCCTAATAGAACAATTAGATAATAGAGGAGAAAGGAAGGCAAATAATGCAAGCAAATCATTGAACAAAAATAATTTAATGAACAATAGCCACTCGCTAATCCAACAAGGAATATGAGTCTGCAAAGTAAATGAATTTAATCACACAAATGAAAATTAACCCTAGAATACTAGTGATGTGTTAAATGTATGCAGACAGTAAGAGTTAAGGGCCCCTTACTCGATGCAATATGCTGTACGACACGTACTGCAAGTTAAACAAACGGTTGGAATGTGGACATATATTTCTGTAATGTATAGATTTTTTGGGGGGGTTGAAAATGATTGAAAAATATTCTCAGACCCTGATGGTACTCAAGCTATTTCAAACAATGGGTGATTCTGAGTTCGATCAAAGTAGTTCCGATGAAGGCAAAGAAGATATGAGGCGTTGCGGATACGAAGGGGGAATTCAACATCCGGTCAAATTTTTTTTCCCACCATTTGAATCTAGATACTTCAGAAAATCTACAGGTACATTTTTCCTGTAATGTTTCCCTCACAAATACACAGAAAAAAAGTTTTTTCTCAAATAACTTCAGACATAATCATAATATAGACAAACAAAGAAATAAAGTAGGGAAAAATTTTCAAAAAAACAAAACATTTCCTTGAATGTCTAACCATGCGAAAAAAAATTTCATCGCTAACAATATGCACCTACCGAACAGCACTCCCGATTAAGACAAGATAACATTCATTATATTGAATTAACAACTACTTGCTGTATAAAATACCTTGAAGATCTTACATGATAGATACTACACACCTGTATATGCTACGATAGCTACAAGTCACCTGTATATGCCATGATAGCTACAACACAACTGTATATGCCATGATAGATATTACAAACCTTTACATGCCATAATAGCTACTACACACCTGTATATGCCATGATAGATACTACACACCTCTAATTGCTATGATAGCTACAACACACCTGTATATGCCATGATAGATATTACACACCTCTATATGCCATGATAGCTACTACACACCTGTATATGCCATGATAGCTACAACACACCTCTAATTGCCATGATAGCTACAACACACCTGTATATGCCATGATAGATATTACACACCTCTATATGCCATGATAGCTACTACACACCTGTATATGCCATGATAGCTACAACACACCTCTAATTGCCATGATAGCTACAACACACCTGTATATGCCATGATAGATATTACACACCTCTATATGCCATGATAGCTACTACACACCTGTATATGCCATGATAGCTACAACACACCTGTATATGCCATGATAGATATTACACACCTCTATATGCCATGATAGCTACTACACGCCTCTATATGCCATGATAGCTACTACACACCTATATATGCCATGATAGCTACAACACACCTGTATATGCCATGATAGATATTACACACCTCTATATGCCATGATTGATACTACACATCTGTATATGCCATTATAGCAACTACACACCTCTATATGCCATGATTGATACTATACATCTGTATATGCCATGATAGCAGCTACACACCTGTAAATGTGCCTGATTCATGGAGAATTGCCACTCTCACTGCGGGGTACCATTTATGAAATTCTCTAACCCATTGGTGCATTACAGTTGTCGGGCAGACTATTAGAGTTGGTCCAAGCCCTTCATACCTTAACATGGTCATACAACAATAAATTATGTCAATATAATAATAAGATTTATAGGAATGTAAATATTATAAAATTAGAAATACAAATATATCTTGAGTTAGATAATTTTGCCGTTTATTCGTTCGTAGTTATAGCCTGTCCAGATAAAACCAGGAGTTCAATTGTGCATGCGTGTTGTGGTCTGGGAATTTCTCCCTGCCCTCTCCTTTCAGTTCCGCCATTTGCAAAGCCTTAAAATGATCTAACACTAGACCTGAATAAAAACTGATTATTTCTCATTTAGGAGCAGGAAAGGCTTTGAGAGGCCAGGCAAGGGAGAGTGTTTAATGCTTATAAGTCCGAGAGCCAGTAACCGCACGTTTCATGAAGTGTTTTATTCATCTTGAAATTTTGCTATAATATACCTCTTGGGTAGATAAGAAGGTAAGTATGTGTTTCCTGGATATACCTTGGAACACCAGGTACTGCGCATAGGGCAAAAAAATATTTCCTAAAAATAGTTTTATTTAGAAGCCAATTAAATTGTAAAATTAAGACAATTTTACAATGAATAATAAATATGACAGACACTTTTAAGGGGTATAACACATTAAAAAAAAAAAAAAAAAACTGTTTTTATTCTAATATTAAATGAGAGTTTTATTCACGCTGCCATTTAAACCGGAACAGCTGTACAAGATCATGTGAGCAAGAACCAATGAGAACGCAGAGAATAACCACAACTGCGCGGTTCTCTCATTCACTCTTACGGTTAAACGCAGTGTATTGCAGTCTATCATAGCCAACATTTATTTTTATGTTTCTTGATAATTAAACCCCACAAATGTGTCTGCCCTTTTGTAATTATTTTCAAATATGTTTATTGAAGACGCTGTTTTAATCGCAGTGTGAATAAAGCACTTCATTTAATATTAAACATAAAAAACTAGGTACTTTTTTTTTTTTAATTTACATTTTAACCCCCTTAAAAGTGCCTGCCTTATTTATTATTAATTTTAAAATTGCCTTAATTTGCAATTTTTTTCATTAATAATACTTTGCTTCTGAATAAAACACTATTTTCGGGCAATATTGTTTTTCACTTTTCCCCTATGCGCAGTACCTGGTGTTCCAAGGTATATCCAGGAAACACATATATACCTTCTTATCTACCTAAGAGGTATATTATAGCAAAATTTCAAGGTGCATAAAACACTTCATGAAAAGTGCGTTGCCAGCTATCCGACTATATCAATACTTAGCCAAATCTAAGGCAGAAAACAATTTAAACTATAACGTTTCCGATTCCACAAGCGAGGGGACTGGGTTAACGGTTGAAAACTGATAACCTTATAAAAGGGAGTTCTTCCTACTATTTCTCGGTAATATAGACCCCACCCATTCCCTCTATCTATTTGAACAGGCTATAGTTTAAAAGATTTTTGGTCTTAACTTTGGCTAAATATTGATAAACGTTAAAAATTATGTCCCTTGCCTGACCTCTCAAAGCCTTCCCTGGTCCTAAACGAGACATAATCAGTTTTTATTGAATTCCACAGAGCGTGTTGTTCATTGAAAATGTAATGCAAATGGCGGAACCGTCACGAATATTTCCCTCAAAATTTTGTGCATTTGGGATTAGAGCTATTCCATCCAACTGAACGGGCTATAGCAAAATAAGGGAATATTGAAAAATAAAAATAAAATTTTCAATATTTAATCTGTCTGCCACAAATATTGAAGTCATAACTGTCTTACAAAAGTATATACTAATGCTGCTTCGTGATATAAAAGGACAAGGTTCACAAAAATAATGTATATACTTGTTTATACAGCGTGAAAAAGGTAGCCTTTGATTGTCATTGTTTCATTCAAAATTTTTTTTAATTGGTTTATTGAGAGAATGCAATTCTGGTAAAATACTATTTTATTGTTCGGCAAGAGCAGTACATATTTGGAATGAGTTTAAATATTTATTTTTTGTAATGTATGTGTGTTATCTTTATTATTTTATGAAGACGTCGTTTTTTTTTTTTACCTATGAGTAAATACAGTAGAACCTCTGTATATCAAAATTGAACAGTATAATTCGATAAGAGGAAATTTCAATATACGGAAACACGTGTACATTTTTAGTTTATGCTGGGTTTTTGCACATTATTAGCCTGATAAATAAGGAACAAAGGGATGTACATTAGGCTCGTACTCATAACATCCCTCGAAACATATGCATATATTTTCTTTAAAATAAAAATTGTTGCATTCAAGACCAAAATGTTGAAAAACATGAGTACAAGACCTTAATAAAATTGAGTAAAGTAATAACTGTAGTTCTTTTCAAGTAACATCATGAGGAGGGGTAACTAGGAAGCAGCGAGAAGCTATTTCAGTGAAGAGGTTTTTTTTCCATAAGAAACTGAAATTCATAAAATAAATCATAAATAGGTTTTCTATGTACCTTGTAAACTCGTCTTGAATCGATGAGGAATGGAGGGCGGCAAGAAAAGCAATAACTTGAATCGTTTTACCGAGTCCCATCTCATCACCGAGGATACCTCCGGACAGCTGTTTATTGAGGCTCCAAAACCAGACTACAGTTTTTCTCTGGTATCTACGACATAGATACAGTATGAAATAAACACACAGTCAAGGCGTATAAAGATTACTTAGAGTAGAAGGTCCGTATAATAAATGTTGAAAAAGTATTCCGTAAGCCATAAGATGAATAATGCAGAATTATAAAAAGAAATTTTTAATGCAATTTGGAAGGCGGAGAGTGTTGGGATTTAGCCATGAGAATGAAAAAAACTACAGTTTTAGCACGTTTCCAACCTTCCTCCGAGTGGAGGAAACCTGTTTACGAGGGTGACCACAAGGCACAATCTGAAAGTGCTGACAACAAAATTTCTCGTTTCAAAACCCATATCAGTATCGTAATCTAAAGGTTCTAAAACGTGGAATTTTCTAGTCACCCGTTCCAGATTGTATCATGAGGTCAACCACATAAACGGGTTTCCTGCTAATGGTGGGAGGGAGGAACCGCGCTAAAAGTCAATCTGCTTTTGGGTGAATTCAAACCAGCAACTACCCAGTGTAAGTCCAGCAAGCATACCATCCTGTCATCATGAGAATGGTAATCAAAATAATTACATTAATATACCACAAATTTTAGACTTTTTTTGTTGGGATGTCATCAAGATTATGAGTGATTTCCATAATTAGAATATTTTTGGGATAAATATGGTTTAGCAGTGACTAAACTGGAAAAAACTGTTACTGCTGGTGTTCGCGCATTTGCAGTAGCGTTTGAGCATAGGCAGTGGCATTTATGCATGTGCAGAGGCCATGTATGGAAAAGAAGACTGTATGTGTCACAGAAAAGTGTACGCTGGCATTTGCGCATGCGCAGTGGCATGGCCATGTATGAAAAAGAAGACTGAATGTGTCACAAAAAAGTGTCCACTGGGGTTCGTGCATGCGCAGTGGCGTTTGCGCAAGCGCAGTGACCATGTACGAAAAAGATGACTATGTAATAGAGTACATTACAAAGGTTTATTGGGTGGACCTAGTGTTACAAAAAATTGTCACAAGAAGGTGTCCGCTGGCGTTCGCCCAGCGCGGTGGCCATGTATGAAAAATAAGACTATATGTAATAAAGCACATTACATTGGTTTGCCGGGTGGACCTAAAGCATATTCATGTTCCTGAATTTCAGCAGAAGGCTCTGAACGATTTTTTTTTTTTTTTTTCACCATCACATCATCTTCAAAAGCACATACTCCTGTAAAGAAGACAAGGAATCCATAATGACATGCAAAAGAACAAACTTTAATGGTTAGAAATACGGACTCACTCGTATAACTTCTCCCAAATCTCCTTAGGGATGACAAAATTTCCTTCGATGATATGATTTTCATGTGTTGTTTGAGATCGCTTGTACTCCTTCATACGACGACAGAAAAGATCTAAATCCCCATCGTCTAACTCTTTATTTCCTGAAAGAAACACAACATTAATGTATGGAAGTATGGTGAATCAATCTATAATTTGTCGTTCTTAAGCACGGGTTTTGTAATATGTAGGAGGGAAGAATATAAAATGGGAAAATGAAATAGTAAACAGTGTGAGTGAATTCAATGGCTTGAATTTCAAGCCTTTTTAAGGCCTATAACTTATACGTTTTGAATAACTTATACGTTTGGAAGTAACTACATCTCTATCAGTAATTAAAAAATTCCGACTTGAAGGAACTGCGTCATCTTAGCTAATAGTAAGTTTTGGTCTTAGGTGAAAAATGAAATCTCAAAGAGAAGGAATTTTTTGGGCGCCACAACAGGAAACTGACGGTATCCTAAGGGGAATTGACTCCATCCCCTCTCTCTCAAAAAACACTATTGCCAATACGTTTCTCATTTTCTAATCTTGTTCACTGATTTTAGTATTAAATGAAATTTAAAAAAATAAAATAAATAAATAAATTAAAAAGTGAAGTAAAAAAATCCATTCAAAAGAACAAAACTAACACTTTTGAAGTTGTAAGCACTTATTTCTCAAATTTACATTGTTCCATTGAAAATTGCTTCAGTTCTTTTCTTGTAGATAATTTAGTAAGCTTTTGAATGGTAACCGTCCACTTACTATGATTTTCCAACCGTTTTAGTGATATTTAAGAAAATATGGATCTACTCATGGTCTAATGGTTAATGCTTAGAAGAAGTAATTAAAAAAAATTGCTATTGCATTTTATGACCACTCGTACTGAAGCCAAAAATAAACATCCACATATTCAAATAAAAGTATAATGTATTCCACCTTTCTTCTTGAAAGCTTCGCTGTCGCTTTCCCAATCAGAATCATCCGTATCAGCTCTATCACAGAATAAATAATCAAGCTTTGATTTCTTTTTTCTCACTACTATTGCTTTAGGTTTTGGGCATCGTTTCAGTTTAAATTCTGAAATAAACAAAGCACTATTAGGATACAGGAGTCAAATTTTCACCAACAATTCTTTATTTGAATTTTAACATACATTTATACTTTTTTTTTTTTTTTTTTTTTTTTTTTACATGATTGATCTTTATTACAACCTGAACAGTTATGTTTTATTTTAATTTTAACGTCCGCTTATTATTAACTACAAATTTTAGGACGGGTTATCTATAGGTTACCACCCTTTTCTAGCCAGGATAGGGGTGATGCCTTTTCTTTTTTCTAAAGAAAAGGCACCACCTCTAGTGGGAATCGAACCCACGACCTTTGGCACGGAGTGTTAAGTGCTCACGCCTTAACCCTCACGGCCATCGGGTCTCCATGGAACAGTTATATACAATAAGTAAATTTGGTCAAACTATACAAACACACTATACTCAGTGGATGATTCATTTATTTATTTTATGATGAGCTTCGTAATGTTAGCGATGAGCTCATGATAAAGTTAGTAACACGTTCCTTGTCCAGTCAAGAGAGGGGGAAAAAACAGCACACAACATTAGGAATTAAATAAACAAACTATTTTAAACTATTTTATACCTGCCTCCCTTTCCATTAACACAGCATTTTATGACTTTATGACCCCTTACTGTACTTTGCCGCTCTTTCTTTCATCTTCTATGTTCTCTGTCCATTGGGTGGTCCAGAACCCCCCTCCCCCTCACCAACTCCTTTCTTCCTATATTTCCCTGTATTAACTGTCAGAAATGATCCCGCATTTGTGAGGAATAGTTCTCTATCTTCCCATCGGTAAGCCCATATTGTTATTCTTATATCTAATCTAATATGTAATCTGTTATTCTTATATCTGTTTTCCTAATAATCCAAACACTATATATTATGTTCTTCCAAACACTATATATTATGTTCACTTCTATATATTATGTTCTAGTATTTCATGTTTTTGTCTTTTTCCACATATGTATGTATACATGTATGTGTATTTATGTTTGTAGGCATATGTATATATATATATATATATATATATATATATATATATATATGTGTGTGTATATTTCAGTACTACATCCGTCCTACTTGTTTTTTACAGCCCTGATGAAGGCTTGAAGTTCAAGCCGAAACGTCGGCACAATAAAACCATTTTTATGATAAAATGTAGTTTTATTAAGTAGCAGTGACCGAACCCCGACAATCCCTACCTTGCATCATCAACGGTCAACGATCTCCTCTCAACAAACTATTTTAGTGATTTCCTGTTGTGCAAGTATGCTTAAAAATCATATACATATTCATATACAAATCCCTCAGTGGATGAGATGAGGGAAGAAGGCAGACATTACTGCTACTCCCGATGAAAGTTCTGGTATTTTCTTATTTTAATGAAAACTTGGTTACTTTGTTGGACTATATACAATATTTACTCTATTTCAGAAGGCAAGGCTAATTAACCCATTTTGTGTCATAATTTGTGGTCAATGGCGACGAGGAGGATTATCCGGGATAACATCGGAATGGAGGGATATATCAAGAGGATTGAGCTGGGCTGGGTGTTTAGAGAAAATGGCCAGGAAGCATGATTCGGCTTTATCATAGGCAAAAGGTATTTCAGTGCCTCGATGGATGGTTAGGTTTGAAACGTAGAAAGGAGCGGTGAGGATTCTACGGAGGACGTTGGATTGAAAACGTTTGATAATATTTAAATTTGACGACTTGGCTGATCCCCATAGTTCTATCCCTTATGTTCAGATCGGTCTTATTATCGGCAAGTATACTGTCAGCTTGTTTTTTGTTTGATTTATGTCCAATTAGTAGTCGGAGAAATCAGAAACGTTTGTTCCGTTTGTGTCTCCTGTGTTTTATGTGTGTTTTCCAGGTAAGTTTTTTGTCGAGGTGGAATCCCAAATATCGAAGCTCGTTAGATTGGGGTGTTGGGTGTAACCATTTATACTTAAAACGGCTTATCGCCCTTTTCTAGCGATGATATGGTCGATGCCTTTAATTTTATCCAAAGAAAAGCAATTGCCCCTAGTGGGAATCGAATCCTCGAGCTTAGGCATGGAGTGCTCAGGCTTTAGGTCTCCAACACAGAGAATCATATGGTTCTACAACACTATATTTTAAAGGTTTATATTAATGTCAAGCACAAGCTATCCCTGGGTTGTTTATTCAACAGGATGGATTGATTGAAGAAATAAATAAATAAAATTCATAAGATTTGAGTAATTTGGAAACAGAGGAAGCTGTTAAAGCTTTGGAATTTGATGGGCACCCCCTCCCCCATATTTTGACTGGTCTTTAGAACCAGTTTGATGTTAAAGCATTTTATTTATTCGTTGAATAGGGATAATACTGAATGAAATGATGCTAAAAATGATGAATAATTTATTAGGGAGAAAAATATCTCCACATAAAAGAATTTCAAAGTATAATTGTTATTCATTGAGACTTATTATTAATTTTAAATTGTTAGTACATTTTCATACATAACTTTAAACCAATAATTTCTCTAATAAGATGAATTTCAGAGTTTAACCACTATGATACTCAACAGGTTATATGACCAAAGAATAACATAAATATATGTACAGTAGGGTTCCGATTAACCGAGGTCCGGTCAACCGAGATCCCGATTAACTGAGGTGTCAAGCCTGAGGGGGGGGGTGGCTATGTGTATATATATGAAGTTGAGCCGATGGCCACGAAGGGAGCTTCATCTCGATTCTCAGAAGAAATACAACTCTCAATTTGAGAGTCTCAAATCGTAAGCACCATTTTGTACCTCATGTAAAACAATTTCTGGACGAAAAAGATACCTCATCGAGCCCTGCTCCTAATTGATAATGCACCATCACATCCCGACGAGCGTGTCCTATGCGAGGGCGAAATAAAATCGATGTTTTTCACTGCAAATGTCACATCAATAATCCAGCCTATGAACCAAGGAGTAATTTCGGCCTTCAAACGATACTACAAAAAGAAACTTTTGTCTGAAATGCTATTAGCAGAAGAGGAAGGGTTAATTCAAAAAATAAAGAAAATATCTATTAAGGATGTGATTTATATTTCTGCTGATTCTTGGCATTCTGTAACAAAAAACACAGCAAATAAAGCCTGGAAAAACCTGTGGCCTCGAATTATCCGTGATAGCCAGACAATTGACGAACCTTCAACAAATCAGCAGTTGTGCGATTTGTTAAAATACCTCAACTCCCCGGATATAATGGATTCCGAAGTTATAGATTGGTAAAACGACGACACAATAAACAGAGCGACAGTCCTTACGGAAGATGAAATTATTAATGAGGTAATGAAGTCCAATCCCGAAGAAGATGTTGAAGAAGACATGGAAACCATTGCCCCAAAAATAAGCCATGAAGAGGGTTTCAATCTGCTTGACAGATCCCATCTCTATTTAGAAAGCAGAAGCAATGTACCGCCAAATGAACACATGATTCTAAGAAAATGGAGGAACACAGCTGCTGCCGACAGAAAAAGTTCATTTAGGCAAGCCACAATTAAAGATTTCTTTTTTAAAAAAAAAATGTCACGGTTTCTGTTATTTTTTTTTTTTTTTTTTTTTTTTAATTAGGGTGCGTCGACTGCTATGGTCAATGGCACCAAGTGTGTTTCTGTTATTATTGTTATTACTACATATTATTATTATTATTATTAAATATTAGGTTTTTTTAGCATATAAGTAGTTTTTATTCAAAACCAACCTCCATTTCCAATTGCTATTGGTATGGTTCCGATTAAGCGATTAACCGAGGTAACCTTGGCCCCCATCGACTCGGTTAATCGGAACCCTACTGTACTTAGTTTGACATATTCCAAAATGTGAAATCAAATATAAAGGCAAAAATTATTTTACCAACTTACCTTGTGAGGAATCTGAATCTCCGTCAGAAGGAACATATTCTGACCCTGATGTATTGTTATAAAAGTAGTTTTCTTCGCCAGGTTGTAAATTACACTCCAAATGTACTTTCTTACTTCCTTTTTTTGTTCCGAGTTTTTCTCTCTTTCTCTTTTTTGTAGGCCCCAAATACTTGGCCTTCTTTTCTTTTTTAACATTTTGTTCATTTTTCTCCTTTTTAGCTAACTTCTTAGGTGTAACATCGTGTTTCTTCTTTTTAAACACAGACGTTACAGTAGATTTCTTACCTTTAGCTTCAGCTTGGAGTTTTCTTATTTCTTGAAATTTCAGCTGAGTTTCTAAGTATTTCTCAATTTTTCTAATGGGATCAGGGGCACTGTAAAATAATAACAACAATTAAAATAATAATCAATAAATATGAAATACTGCATGGTATATACAATCTTAAAGTACCTGACTTAGAATAAATAAATGGACAACATGCCATTTCAGTATATTAAGAACTCAAAGAAAGAAGTTTTGAATTTATACAGGGAGGACTGCAAGGTTTGATGTTCTCATGTTCTAATACAATATTTATTATTAAAAAACACTCAAAGGGCATTAAGTAAAACACAATTTGAGTAAAAAGTATTATAATTAGCACTTTTCAATAACTATAGCACATTCCCGTCTAAAGCTCTCTTTTGCCATAATTCGTCTGTTTTTCGTTGTCATGGAGACGTAGACATACTTGTAATACAAAGAAATAATTGAATGAAAATATTTCAAAGAACCACACCCTCAATGAAATTATTTCAAAAAAGTCCGACTCGCAGGAACTGCAGCATCTTAGCGCGGCTCCGTTCATGTCCCTAGTGCCATTTAATAAGCTTAGAAAAGAAATAAACTTATTTTTTTTATATATCTCGTGAAAATTGTCAAAATCCTCTCGAAGATCTCGAATAAAAGTGATATTAAGGCGTCAGGGACACCGGCAGTAGCTAACTTTTACACAGAAGCGGAAATTACAGAATCTGGCTCTCATTCTAAAGCAAAGTTCTATAAATCAATGCAAAATATGCCTAATAAAGCCTTTCTAGAGGATACAGAAGTATGGGCGTATATGAGGGGGGGGGCTGAGGGGGCTGCAGCCCCTCCCGAAATTTTGAATTGATGATAAAAACTTGTCGTAAAACCCTTAAAAATAAATTAAATAAGATCACTTAGGTCATAAAACATATTTTATTTTACGTGTAATAGCGTTTTAGTTGCCTAAAACTATTCCAAGCTCTAAATATTTAGTATTCCATACTCTGGAAATGGTCTCAGGCCCCCCCCCCCCGAAATTGTTTTTATATACGCCCATGTACAGAAGGATCAAGAAGAAGTACACAAGATTGAGTAGAATACCCTGCCTAATATAGCCTATATACAATAATATGCTGAATAAAACCTATCTAGTAAATACACAAGGACAAATAAAAGTCTTGACGAATAACAAGTCAAGAAAAAAAACTTTATTTAACAAAATAAAACAAAGTTTAGTTGCCCAACTACAATAGAATAATATACCTAATTAAGTCTATGGAGTAGACACAAATGGACCAAAAACAAGTCTTGTGGAATATTGTTTTTTTTTTAATTTAATACTTTTTATCAATATTTAGTATATAACCTTTGTTGAAAACTATTGATTGCTAATTGATGAATCGGTTTACAACTAAGTAGTCTTTATGAATATTTAGTATATAACCTTATGTTTGGATCTGAGTTTTTGGGGTGCTCTCCGCCTAGGCTTTGTATTTGTGTCGGCAGATACCTGGGGTATATTTACAGCTCTTGAGGATTAACTCTTAGCAGGTAAATTTCCTGCGGCCCCCTTGTTTCTACGGGCATTGAACCGCCATATTCGCTCATAGTATCTAACCGTTGTGAAGTTTATTTTTTGGATTTAGGACTTAATATACATATGTAGACTAAATCATAGCAAGAAGTAATCCTCCGTCGTCGGTTCTTAACTATGTAGACTCGCTAATGTTATCCAATCTTAGATACATCGTATTTAAAATCCACAGCAAAAAAAAGACATTTCATCAGAATCCCCTGCTGAATAAAACTTATATAGAATAATATGCAAAATAAAGCCTATCTAGTGGATAAAAATAGAGGAAAAAAGCCGTTCGTGGTGGTAGAAAATCTTAAAAGTATTTCACTCAGAAATCTCCGAAATATTGTCACTAATTTTACGTATCCTGTTTTATAGCCAAATAGATTTATATTCTATAATCAATAAGAAAAACCTACTAACATAAAAAAACTATGGGTAACAGATGAAAATAGGGAATACCAAGAATAATTCTAAAGAACGAAATCAACACCAGTACTGAAATCTAGATATTCATACGGCATCTTCGAATTCTAACAAACAAAATATTGATTCTAATTATACGTATCCTGTTTTATTGACAAATACATTTGACTACTATAAGCAATTAAAAACACTAGGGAATATGCCAAAGAACTCGGAGGAGGAGCCTCGACAGTTTCAAGACATTTGAAGGAAATCGACAAATCCAAAACTGACATTTCATATGGTACAGCCTGATATATTTTTAACAATGAATTGTTTTTCTTATTTTAATTAATCTGTTTTATTGTCAAATACATTATCCAACTTTAAGCAATTAAAAAAATAACTAGGAATAAAAACAAACAAAAAGAACCGTTTGAATAAACGAAATCAATTACTTCAAAGTTTAAGCACTTATTTCTCCGATTGACATAGCCTAATCAAAAATTGTTTCAGAATCTTTTTTTTGTAGAACATTTAGTAAGCTTTCGCATGGTAACCCTCCGTTTACCAATATTCCTAACCGTCTTCGAGATATTAGGGAATGTATACGAAGTTCCCAAAACATTTCATGTCTGTTAATAAAATATTTTATTCTAATCCTTCCTTAGCTCTAAACGTAACCAAAATTTTAACATATTAGTGTTGATGAAATTCAAACATGCAGAAAATGTTTCAACTGAATCCCATAATTTTAATTATCAAAATCAAAGACAAAAGAACAGTTCGAATAAGCGAAATCAATTACTTTAAAGTTTTAAGCACTTATTTCTCCGATTGACATCGCCTAATCAAAACTTTCATTAGAACCTTTATTGTAGAGCATTTAGTAAGCTTTCTAATGGTATTCTTCTGTTTCCCAAATTCTCAACCTTTTTCGAGATATTAAGGAAAGTATACAAAGTTACCAAAACTTTTTTATGTCTGTTAATAAAATATTTTATTCTAACCCTTCCTTAACTCCAAACGCAACCAAAATTTCAACATATTAGTTTTAATGAAAGTAGAACATGCAGTAAATGTTTCAACTGAATCCCATGACTCTAAGCACCCAAACCAAAAACGGCATTCAAAAATTATTTTTTCAGTTTTCTCGAAAACGGTTAAAGCTATCGCCTTGAAAATGGTTCCATCCGTTTTCCTAGCCCAAGAAGCCTATAAAAAGAGTACTTACAAGCTTATGAACTCAAAAACGTAAGCGTTACGATTTTTTTTTTGCGCGAATTTCGCCCCAAACGCCATCTTCCAGTGGGCGGATTTTGCTGGATAACGAACTTGACCTTTCAAATTGGACGACAGATTTTTGTACCAAATTTCATCAAAATCGGACCATCAGGGAAGCCAGAAATGAGCAAACAGACAAAGATATATATATATATATATATATATATATATATATATATATATATATATATATATATATATACAAATTTGAACCACCGTTATTTTCGGTCTCTAGGGGTTCTGAAACGCGAAATTTTCTTGTCGGCACTTCCGGATTGTTTCATTGTATCAACCTTATAAGCGGGGTTCCTCCCTATGGGGGAGGGGGGAACCGCGCTAACAAACAAATAAACATACTAATAATACAATTACAATACTGAAATGAATACAATGTGTTTTAAGCAAACAAAACATCCAATTTAACTATTAATAACGGTTCACAAAAACAGTCCTATATTGCTATAAAATTAAGTAATCTCGTTCCAGTATGGAGGAGACTTTTTTAGGCCATAAAGTGCCTTGTTTAGTTTTAGAACTTTGCCTTTTTGTATATTAAGTCTTTCTATACACGTCAAAACATATATACGTCTTCTTTAATTTCACTATACTGGAGGACCAGGTTCAAAACCCGAACGCGCACTAAAGATTTTTTCTTCTAGTGCTGCCGTTTGAGGGTTGGATTTGGGGTCCCAGATCGTCCTAGGCTTACCCAGCCTTTAATTAATTTAATTAATAATGGGTACCTTGGGTGCTAATGACTCTAGCAGTCAAAGCAGCCAAGGGGAAAATCAGGCGGCCGGAGCATAGTGTTGACCACACTATCTCCCTAGTGTGCCGTATGGTCAAGAACCAGATACCTCTACAGTATCTGCCCCTCTGGGCCCTTGTGGCCTGTTACGGGACTGATTTTTTTTTTTTTTTTTTTTTAATTTCACTATATAAAAATGCGCCTTGAACATCCATCTGATAAACAGGATAGTTCTTTTGACATGCAACAGCTAAAAGAATTCTCATTGATGTGAGTTTTGCCACCGGAGCATAAAGATCTGAAATATCTGTATCATTCTTTTCTTCAAAGCCTCTAGCAACCAGTCTAGCTTTGTACTCTAATGGCTGATTTTTGTTATCAGTTTTAATCCTAAAACCCCATTTAGATGTTATTACTGAGGTATTATGAGGCCTATCTACGACTGTCCAGGTTTCAGCATCATTTAGAACATCAAGCTCTTTCTGAATAGCTTGTCTCCAATTATCCTTCAATTCACCTGTCATAGCATTTTCATAGGTAATTTGAGAGTCAAATAGAGAAGAGGAAATAAGAGAATACCACTCTGGCTTTGTCAATGCTTCACGATCTCTAAGATAATATCGAGTTTCATTTTCATCTTCTGGACCATCTTCATTATAACCGTAGAATGGCTCTTCATCTGAATCACTTCCATTGACAGTCTCCTGTTGGGCAGCATCTTCTTCTTCTTCTTCTGGTTCTGGGCTTATTGCATCTAGGCCCAATGGTACACCTTCCTTTTTATTTGTTAATATATTTACATTTTTGCTGACATGTTCTGGCTCAAAAATCACATTTCGAGGTATTTCAACTTTTTGTTCGTTTTCAAAATAAATCCTATATCCTTTAGTATTCTCTCCATAACCAACGGATATACCCTTTTTACCTTTTGGGTCCCATTTTCTTCGTAAATGTTTAGGTATATGCACAAAGGCTTTAGAACCAAAAATTTCTAAGTTCATAGAGCTGGGCTCTTTAGAGAGCCATAGTCTATATGGAGTCATCTCCTTTATCGGGCTTGGGCCTGTTTTATTTAGAATATAAGTTGCTGTACTGATTCGGTTTTCCCTTTCAGCTCTGGCATTTTGCTGGGGGGTATAAGTGCAAGATTTCTGATGGATAATGCCATTACTTTCTAAAAAAGTTCGGACTTCTTTATTAACCTCTTCAAGGCCATTGTCTGTACGGAAGATTTTTGTTTTGTCTCCAGCTAATTTAAAAAAATTACAAATTTTATATTTTGCCTCAGACTTAGACTTAAAAAAACATACAGTTTTATTATGAGAATAGTCATCTTTAAGCAGTAGGAAATATCTATATCCACTTATAAAGTTTACCTCCATAGGGCCACAAACAGCATGGATAATTTCACCAGGAGCTGAAGCCATTGTCTTGCTTCTCAAAAAGGGCGGAACATGTTGCTTGCCATCTAATGTTGCTACTATCTAAAAATCTAATATTCTTCCTCTTGAGATATTTTGGTATGTGATACGCATTCTGATGACATAATTTCTCGTGCCAATTCTTTAAGCTTTCACACTTTTGCTTGTAAGTTCCAAGAAATTCTGGAATAGATGGTACATCAACTTTAAGAAGCATTTTATATAATTATCCTTTCCTTTTACCAATTAGAATGGGTTCATTTTTTATGCTCAATGAGCAACCATATTTACTCAGTTTAAAAGAATAGCCTTTGTCGGATGCTGAACTTAATGAAAACAAATTATACCTTAAACCTGGAACATATAGCACATTTACTAATACTCTATCAACCCATTCTCTATTATTAAAGGTTTTTATGTCAATGTCACCCAACTGCCTTAAGAGTGAACCATCTCCTAATTGAATTTTCAAGGGTTCAAGTAGATTTTCATAATGAGAAAAATATTGCCTGTTACCTGACATATGCTCACTTGCACCTGAGTCTGCAAACCAGTCATCATCATTTCCAATTAAAGCCATTGATGTAAGAGCTCTCCGATTGAATGATGTTCCAGTTTTCTTAGAACCAATTGGGTTCTTGAGTCTGCAGTCCCTTGCTTTATGATTAGGCTTTTTGCAATGAAAACACACATTATTTTCAAAATCGTTCTTCAATATGCAATTATTTGCTAAATGGCCAAACTTTTTACAAATGTTGCATTGCATTTTCTTTTTGCTATCTTTACTAATTAAAACTTTTTCCAGAGAACAAGGTTGTTCTAATTTATTCCTCTCTTCTTCAATGAAGAGCCTACTAACAAGCTCATTGAAATTTTGCCTTTCAGGTGGCATAGTTTTCCAAGAAGTAACAAATGCTTTAAAGTGTGAATGCAGCCCTGATAAAACGTTTGTTATGAGCATTTGCTCTGGGACTTCTTCTCCAAACTGTTTTAATTGAGCCCTTATTTCTTCTAATCCTGAAATATACTGAGCTACATTTTTCCCTTCAAATTCATAATTAAAAAATCTCCTTCGTAACATATGTAGACTTAACTCTGATTTTTGTTCAAATACGGTACAGAGCTTTTCCCAGATAAAGAAAACACTGTCACAGGTGAGAATGTATGACATAGGGCCTTCATTTATATTAGTTACTATTATTGCCTGAGCCTTAAGGTCTTTCTTCTTCCATTCAATTAAAGATTTATCTGGATCCTTTTCCCTCTTTGCAATTTGCCTATAATCCTCATTTATACAGTCCAATAAGTCCTTGCTTCCCAAATGTATCTTTACTTGGAACTTCCAAACAACCAATTATCACTCCCAGTTAATCTTATTAAGTTATTTTGATTCAAATCCATTATTTCAGAAGCAATTACTCCAAAAACCAAAACAAATCCAAAACTTTCACTTCACAATACAAACAAACACATGTGCTAAATTTCAATCCAAAAATATCTTATCAATCTTGAAACTTTTTACTTATTTTTATTGTGTGGGCCCATAACCTATTAGAAAACACTCAAAGGGCATTAAGTAAAACACTATTTGAGTAAAAAGTATTATAATTAGCACTTTTCAATAACTATTGCACATTCCAGTCTAAAGCTCTCTTTTGTCATACTTCGTCTGTTTTTCGTTGTCATGGAGACATAGACATACTTGTAATACAAAGAAATATTTGAATTGCTAGGTTTCATATTTATTAACAACTAGCTGAATACCCGTGCTTCACCACGGCCGATAAGTATTTTTTATATTGAGTTAAATAAGATATGTTCAAAATTAACGCAACTACATAATTTTGTACAGCTTATTATTGCACGGGCTTTAAAGTTACTCAGGAAACACCATGTGGAGGTACCCGTGCTTGTTTCCGTTGGAGTAAAAAAAAAAAAAAAAAAAAATACAACAACCGCTTAAAAAGTTAAGTAAACAGAGACAAATACACGTTGAAAAGCATAAAACTAATAAATTTGAAGTTTTAAGCATTTATCTCTTCGACATCGCCCCACCGAACATTACAACAAAATCTTATTTTATTTATTTATTTAAATTTTAACGTCCATTTATTATTAACAACAAATTATAGGACGGGTTATCTATAGGTTACCACCCTTTTCTAGCCAGGATAGGGGTGACGCCTTTTCTTTGTTCTAAAGAAAAGCCACCATCCCTACTGGGAAACGAACACACGACCTTTGGCACGGAGTGCTCACGCCTTAAACTTCACGGCCACTGGGTCTCCACGGAATCTTATTGTAGAGAATTTAGTTACCTTTCGAATAGCCGCCTTCCAATTACTTACTTCGAGTTCCCAACCGTTTTCGAGATATTTTAGAAAATATACTGAGATCCGAAAACTTTGTATCGCCATTCATACATTTTTTTTTTCCATATATGTACTTTGCTTCTGAATACCCAAACAGAAAATTAGTTTTGAAAAGTATTTCTATCAATTTCTCTGGTAAATGGCTACAGATCTCGCTTAAAAAATGGTTTCATTCGTTTTCCTACGTTAAAGAATCTTTCGCACAAATTTCGCTCCAAAAACCATGTCCCAGCAAACGGATTCAACTGGTTAATGAACCTGACCTTTTAAATGAGAAGAAAGATTTTTGCACCAAATGTTATCAAAATCGAACCATTTTTGAGCCGATGAGTAACTTTTTAATAATTCACCCCCCCCCCCCCTAAAAGAACTTAAACATTTGAATATCAAAAAAAAAACTTTCTTAGTGAGTGTTTATATTATAAACGGATTGTCCTTGCAAAATTTCCAATTTTTGTGTCAAGTGGTTCGGGATATTATTACCTCGGATGGACCAGGGCGTAAACTCCATGAGGGACAAAATCACTGTTTATTTCTAGTAATTCAAGGACTTCCATCATAGTTTAAATTAACCTCAATTAAAAATAATACTATGAAATAGATACAATACGTAACAGCTGTTCTTTATCGTCCTAGCAACGCATGATACCTAGGCTTGCCTGCTCTAACCAACTAAAACTTTAAACCCCTCTAAAAATACTTAAAAATTCGAATATCAAAAAATCCTTTCTTAGCGAGTGCCTACGTTATATAGGGAGTGTCCATGCAAAATTTCAAAATTTTCTGTCGAGCGGTTTGGGCTGGGGGATGATAGATGAGTGAGTGAGTGGTATTTGACAAATATATAGTAGATTCGCAGGTTGACAGTTTAATTAGTTGATTCAAGTGTTTCAGGTCTGCCAGCCATTTCTCTTGATGGATTATGTTCATCATATAGTCTAATATTATTAGATTATAATAATATTAGACTATAGATAGCCCATCTTAAAATTCTGAGTTAATTAAAATGGACGTTCAAATAAATAAATAAAATTAATAGAACATTAATTAAATGCCTAACAATAAAAATTAGAGCATGAGTAGGGTTTGCAACGGTTTCTAAGATGGCGTCAAATATGGCGCCCAATAAGGGAGGTGATCATTTATTTAGACATTAACGTATAAGTAATATATCAATTCACCGAATTAAAAAAATGTTTAAGGATTTTCATGAAGTCCACACCAAGATTTTTTGCTAAATGTTAATATAAGTTTGTTATCTGTCAGGACAAAGAGTGAAAGAAAGTGACAGGATACATGGGCGCCATATTGAAAATTATTTAACGGACTGGAACCAAGTCACTTTCCATTTCTCAAATCCACTAATGAATCAATACACAATTAAGAGACTGAAAGGCGAGACAACCAAAATTAAACTTCCTAAATGCAATTAGATGTATTGAAAATAATCATATTCCTACCAGTTTTATTTAAAAGAAGATGCTAAAGTAATTCAATTACCTGTTTGTATCACTATTATTCTGCTCACTTGCACGGCTTTGCTCATCAATGGTAGGGTCATCAGAGACTCCTTTAGCTTCATATATTTCTCCATCTTCTTTTCCTGAAATACTTCCATCATCTTCTCTCAAAAAATTATCTGAGTCACCAGTCAAGGCTTTGCTGAATTGCTGTATTACTCCTTTTTCTAATGCACTTTGATCAAATACTGAGAGACCAAGAGATTGAAGTTCAATATCCTTAAAAATAAAGTGCACACCAATAAAACAAGGTTAATGAACACACAAACAAAAAGTATACAACACTAACCTGATCTTCTTTATGGATACTTTCAATAGCAGACAGATCAATTTTAAACTTTTCGGTCGTTGAACTATTTTCATTCGACGGTTCAGCTTCAGTGTTGTCCATTTTCCTGTGAGAAAGTCCAAACCCCCTTCACATGTCCGTACCAGAATGATGAAGGAAGGTTATTGACGTGTTAACCTTCAAGCACTACCAAGCAGGCTCCAATTCCAAGTTTTTTCCTAAACTAGGTACTGATTCATGGAAAAAACGACGATCTTATTTGAAAATGTATTAAGAAAACAAAATAAAATATTTTAAAACTATGTCTTTTATTATTTACACGAATCCTCTTGCACAATCCACAGTCAATTACTTAAACAATGAGTTCTTAGATTTGATAAGAACTCATTGGTAAGATTTGGTCACCCTATTACCGCAATGGACTACAGGAATTTCAATAAACCAAAAAACGAATAACAATAATGAAGAAAGAGATAACATTAAAGACTTCATATTTGAAAATGATGTATATACAAAAACATGATTATAATAAATTCAACTTTGATTTTATTTTATAACATCCATAAATAAATAATTTTCATTATATAAAATAAATAAGTTCGATTTTAAATACAAACAAACTATTAATAAATCTAATTATATCAGATTTATAAAAAACTTCATAAAACGTATAAAAAAAACACCTTCGCATTTAATCAGCACCTCAACCAACGAGGACTAGGACTGGGGTTTTACTTGTGAAAAAATAACGGTTAAAATAGCAGGATGATGTTAATGCCGGAATGAAAAAGCCTTCATTTAATGTATAAGACGAATTTTAAAAATAAAAGTTTTGTTTGAGGGGCTTGTCCACATCAGACATTCTGATTTCTATATATTATTTAAATAGACGGAAGGTCATGCATAAATAAAACTAATGAAATATGCTTTATTTATCGCTTTACATGTTTCGAGTCCCTTATAATTATATATACATAAATTTAACCTTAGCTAAGGAAGATTTTCCACAGGTAAGGCCACGTCCATACATCAATCTAGATTAGGCATCACAAAGCACAGGAAGCTGACCGTAGCCAACTTACACAGAAGCGGAAATTACTCAATCCGCCTTCTAGAGATGGCGGATTACTCAGATCCGCCAGAACAGACTGGGCCAAAGAAAAGCGGAAATGTTGGTTTTCCTTTCCGGAATTATGTGGCTCAAGGAGAAAAAGTCCGTCACGCAGGAGCTGCATAACTAAGCACTTTCCTCAGAATTTGGGTAGTGTAGATTGCTTTCCAGAACAATTTGCTTAAAATATCCTACATAAATAAAATAAAAACATGAATAGTTCTCTTTTAAATTTGTAATGAGTAACTGATCAATTAATAATTTGCTTCCAGAGTTATGTTTACACATGGTACCTATTACACTTCGTAATAAATGCAAAAAACCTCATATTATCGTATTTTGATCTAACGCAGGAACAGGATACAGTCACTCTAGTGGTAGAAAGCGCTCCTTGCGGCGGCTTTGTGAACCTACGTCTGACGGGCTTTTCTATTGAAATATATTAGAAATTAAACCCCCGCTTTCCGATTGACCGATTCAGCTCATTTCTGCAACACTTCTTTCTCATGAGTTACCCACGACGTATACCGCGTTTCGTTACCATACAGCAGAAATTACGACCGGTATGAGTATATTAGGAATTTGGTTCAGGAGTAAACCCCCCCTTCTAATGAACCGATTTAATTTATTTTTACAACACATATTTACCTGTAGATTACCACTACGAATGCCGAGTTTCGTCTAAATATACCAAAAATCACGGCTGGTAGTGGCGAATTGGTATTGTGGGTCCGGAGTAAACCCCCCCCCTCCTAATGAACCGATTTAGTTTATTTTTACAACAGTTATTTACCTGTGGATTACCACTACGAATACCGAGTTCCGTTGAAATATACCAAAAATCACGGATGGCAGTGGCGAATTGGTATTGTGGGTCCGGAGTAAACCCCCCCCCCTTCTAATGAACCGATTTAGTTCATTTTTATATCTCACTTTTCTATCTTTATTACCACTACGAATACCAAGTTTCGTTGAAATATAACAAATATTACGGCTGACATAGTCAAATTAGTGTTTTGGGTTCGGGGTAAACCCCCCCTTCCGGTGGACCGACTTTGGTGGTTAACGAACTCGTTCAATCGTTTGCTAATTGAATGCTATATACCAAGTTTCGTGACGAAAAAACAAAAACTCTGGCCGCTATCGTGTTAACAGACACACATATATATATATATATATATATATATATATATATATATATATATATGCATATATATATATATATATAGATATATATATCTATGCATATATATATATATATATATATAGATATATATATCTATGCATATATATATATATATATATATATATATATATATATATATATATTTATATATATATATATATATATATATATATATATATAGATATATTTAAATTTTAACGGGGGTCATTTTCGGTGTCTACTAGGTAGCATCGATAAAGATTTGAAGAAATTTTTCAAAAATTCCGTCATGAGTCCAACCTTAATAGCTACTTTCCTTCGGAGGAAAGTGCTAAAACTAAAACAGTTTAAAATAATTGCACTTTTTTGTGCCTCTTAATTTTTTTTCTTTGGAAATGCTTTTTGTAAATTTAAATAAATTAGTTTTTTGTTTTAAACCTTTGTGAAATCTTATAAATATACCTAATTCTGAAAGTAATAGATAATTCAATTCAATAACATAAAATTCTTCATTGGACAGGTATGTAAGGAATATGGAAAGCAACTATCGAATAACTATCGATAGTATCTATATTTTTTGCCAATAGCATCGGCCTATCGATAGTGCTGAACTATCGACTATCGCCCATCCCTAAAGACTTCGTCCTTATTTTTTAGGAAGGCTCTGTAAATCGATACAAAAATCTATAATACATACAATAATTTGAAGTGTTTACTGGAGTATAATTTGATTGTTAAATGTAATTAATTATAACTATACAAAACTGGTGAAAACCAACAAACCATTAAAAAAACCCAAAACAATACTTTCAAAGATTTAAGCATTTACATATATCTACAACTAAGGATAGTCCTTTCGAAAATAACTTCAGAACCGTTTTCGTAGAGAATTCCTTCCACTCAGCACGAAATTCCAACCGTTTTCGTGATATTTAAGAAAATATACTAAATTCCCAAAAATACAAATGATAATGAAATTTTGTTTTTCTATTACTTCCATGATTTCAAATGCAAACAGCGTTTGATTATCATCAATCACTCACTGTTGACCGCTATAGTCCTTGTAGGACCTGGGCCTCTGCCACCATCCTGCTCCACTCCACACGGTTTTTCTGCTAGGTTCCTCCAATTTCGGATCCCTAGCGTCAGCACGTCCTCCTCCTGGTCATCAAGCCACCTCTGTTTTGGTCTGCCTCTATTGCTTTTGCCCCCAGGTGCACCATTCAGCATCAATTTAGGTAGCCTACAGGGTTCCATCCTTTCCACGTGCCCTAACCACCGTAGCCTACCTTTTTACGTACCAAAGCTGCTGTGGTCCTCCCTGTTATTACCACGTCATCAGCATACGCCATGTGCTGAGTGAGCCTATTGTAAATACTATGATTATCATAGTTTGGAATAATGACAAACGTTAGGTAAATGAAAAACGTCCTGTTCCTTCACAAAAGTTTTGTGAAGGAACAGGACGTTTTTCAGTTACCTAAAGATCTTCCTTCTCTGCCAGCAACCTCAAAGTATTTGAATGACAAACGTCTTGAACAATTTTGGATTGAATCAATCGTTTCTGAATACTCAAAAAAAAAACTAGTTGTATGCACCTTTCTCGAAACAGTTACGTACATCACCTTTAAAATGGTTTCAATCGATTTCCTACGTTAGTTCCTTAACCCTTTGTAAAAAATAAGATATGTATTGGTTCAAATACATATTGATTCATTGATTCATTTCCTAAGGTAGAAAATCTACAAAACGTCTACCTGGAATCCTGTAAAAACAAGCCGTATGTACCATGATTGTTTCGAATTTCTTCCAAAAAACCATATTCCAGGGGACGGATTTTGCTCTTTAACGATATAGACCTTTCAAATCCCACAAAGTATTCTTCTACCGTGTATTTTCGCACGATTTTTTTGCCAAGAAGAGAGTGTTCTTGTAGGCAGATTCTACTGTGTTTACAGAAATTTACCAACAATTTCGCTTCCACCCAAATATCGAAGTACACCCCAATCCGCCGCAATTCGAAATTAAAATGAGTAAAGGACTTATAGGTCAAACAATTGTTTTAAACTTTTTTTTATACCTACCATTTTATTTTATATTTGTCATCTTTTCATTCTTATTTATAAAAATTATGTTATTTGTCTTACTGCTATAACTATATTTTTATTTATAAAATATTTGGCATACTTTGTTGACAACTATTTATTAACCTAAAAAAAATAAATAAAAGCGAAATTAACTTTTCTTAAAAACTGTATACAATTTTTTGACCTATAGGGCCTTTACTAAAAGAAGTGGAATTTGTCAATTCACGAGAGATTAAAAATTTTATATATATATATATATATATATATATATATATATATATATATATATATTGAATATTATATAACCCTTTGTGCTCTCAACCCTCCCTGTTTTAGATGGAGTGTTCAGAGCACAACTAGCCTAAGTCCATGTTGTACATTTTTCAGAAAATAAGTATTATTCGTTTCCATTGCAGAGACTGTGTAAATCCTATTGACAAGTATAAGTCTTAAAACGATTTGAACTTAAACACTGACGTTATTTATGCATAGCATTGTTCATAAAATATTTATAACTTGGACTTGGAAAAAAAACAAAAAACTAAGACTTGGCTTACTTGTGCTCTGAAAACTAATAAAAATGACTTCCAGATGTGTAGCAAGAACTTCTACAAGTGGCAAAATAATTAAGTTAGAACTTAGTCTCCTGTAGCACTGAAAAGAGCCATTTTAGTAATAATCTTCAATGCCATTACATCATAAAATGCCAAAACTGGAATTGGTCTACTTTTGCTTATATATATATATATATATATATATATATATATATATGTATATATATATATATATGTATATATATATATATATATATATATATATATATATATATATATATATATGGATAGTTAGGCGTGCCGTATTTCAAGGGTCACGTTAGTTCGAACAGATTCAACTTACTTCAATTTATTTTGTGTGTGTTCTTTTAATTTTACTCATTTTAATTTCGAAGTGCGGCGCATTGGGCTGCACTTTTAAATTTGGGTGGCAGCGAAAGGGTTGGTAACTTTCTTGGGCTGGTAACCAGCAAATTATAATGTAATATTTTTTTTTGTGTGTATTTAATGGCGTATCAACATTAGGGCTATTAACGCCGGGCTGTCTTCAGGTTGCCGCCCTTTTAGCACTTTCCTCCGAAGGAAAGTAGCTATTGAGGTTGGACTCATGACGGAATTTTTGAAAAATTTCTTCAAATCTTTATCGATCCTATCTAGTAGACACCGAAAATGACCCCCGTTAAAATTTATATATATCTATATATATATATATATATATATATATATATATATATATATATATATATATATATATATATATATATGTGTGTGTCTGTTAACACGATAGCGGCCAGAGTTTTTGTTTTTTCGTCACGAAACTTGGTATATAGCATTGAATTAGCAAACGATTGAACGAGTTCGTTAACCACCAAAGTCGGTCCACCGGAAAGGGGGGTTTACCCCGAACCCAAAACACTAATTTGACTATGTCAGCCGTAATATTTGTTATATTTCAACGAAACTTGGTATTCGTAGTGGTAATATAGAGAGAAAAGTGAGATATAAAAATGAACTAAATCGGTTCATTAGAAGGGGGGGTTTACTCCGGACCCACAATACCCATTCGACACTACCAGCCGTGATTTATGGTATATTTCGACGAAACTCAGTATTCGTAGTGGTAATCCACAGGTAAATATGTGTTGTAAAAATAAACTAAATATGTTCATTAGGAGGGGGGGTTTACTCCGGACCCACAATACCAATTCGCCACTACCAGCCGTGATTTTTGGTATATTTCGACGAAACTCGGTATTCGTAGTGGTAATCTACAGTTAAATATGTGTTGTAAAAATAAACTAAATCGGTTCATTAGAAGGGGGGGGGGTTTACTCCGGACCCAAATTCCTAATATACTCATTGTATTGTAACGAAACGCGGTATACGTCATGGGTAACTCATGAGAAAGAAGTGTTGTAAAAATGAGCTGAATCGGTCAATCGTAAAGCGGGGGCTTAATTTGTAATATATTTCAATAGAAAAGCCCGCCAAACGTAGGTTCACAAAGCCGCCGCAAGGAGCGCTTTCTAGCACTAGAGTGACTGTATCCTGTTCCTGCGTTAGATCAAAATACGATAATATGAGGTTTTTTGTATTTATTACATAGTTTAGTAGGTACCATGTGTAAACATAACTCTGGAAGCAAATTAATAATTGATCAGTTACTCATTACAAATTTAAAAGAGAACTATTCATGTTTTTATTTTATTTATGTAGGATATTTTAAGCAAATTGTTCTGGAAAGCAGTCTACACTACCCAAATTCTGAGGAAAGTGCTTAGTTATGCAGCTCCTGCGTGACGGGCTTTTCTATAATGCCAACAACACGTGGTCGGTCAACCATTCAGGTTCTGACCACACCCGACGTTGCTTAACTTCGGTAATCTACGGGAACAGGTGCATTCAACGTGGCTATGGCCGTTGGCTGCATTGATATTATTCAAGAAAAGGAATTGTTGATAAAAATGGCTGAATCTGATACTGATTAAGGAATAAAACGGATCAAAGATTCTGACTGGGTGTTGTGCCGATCTGCAATTTGCTGATCTTGGCCATATTGAAATCTGAGCAGGTTTTCTTTGAAAGGAAGCAAGTGGAATATCTCTGTTCGTGGCCGAAGGAGGTCAGTCGGTGCAGATCAAGATAGTGCAAACATCACGAAACGCACGTAGCATTTGGATAACCTTCCGAGGTTGTAAACAGCTTCTCGAGAAGATATGACATAGTTTACAGATTTACAGATCTCACAACAAGCTGATGATCGCGTTCGGAACAGAGGATAGGTCCAAACATCTCAAGTTCTGATCGCGGCATGTTGTCTCGGAGTATTGATATCCGGTTCCGGGGGACCAATTAGATAAGATGAGGAAATATTTTCTTCCGTTTAGATTCCTCATCAAGCTGTCAACAACACGTATCGATAAATTATACAATTGAGCAGAGCCTCCGCTAGGAGTGCTCGTTGCGGAATTGGTAAGGGGTCTGAGGTCTCAGAGGTCCCGGCGTCATTTTTTTACACATTATAATTTGAAATAACAAAATTGTATACATCAGTTCACATAATTATTACTGAGAACAACCAATGAACTTTCTAAAACCTATATTTCTAATTTATAAACTAGTTTTTAAACAATGTCAAACCAAAAAGTGCCAACGTACCTTAGACAATATGTTAATTTTACGCTCTTTGCAATTACAAATGAATTTACATTTTGTAAGTAAGGATCAATGGATTTTTGAAGAAACTGGCAGGAGTTTCTCCCCAAAATTCAGTGAGAATGTAACTTGTCCACATAACCAATCATGAAGATTCTTACTCAGATTTACTGTTCACTCTCAAATTTAATATTTTTGAACCTTAAGATTTGTGGACGTTCATATAAGTATAATGCTTAAAACAAATTTCGGGAGCAACTCTTGTCGGTTTCTTCAAGTATTTAATTATATTTTCAGAGAAATGTCAATTTTAAATTATTTTTCGTAGGAAGAGTGAGAGGTTAAGAGGCCCGTGATGTTATTTGTGCAGGGGCCCGTGGCTCCTCCCGGAGGCCCTGAGAACACGTATCAATAAATTATACACTTGGGATGCCTAAAGGTTCTTGATAATTTTTTGCTGATGTTCAAACTTAAGTTCTCTGTCTTTGGGCTTATCCAGGAAAAGCGGTCAAAGCTCGTAACCTAGACGATGGCATAATCTCGTAATATGTAGGATTGTGTAAAGCCAGCACATTACTTAGCTAATATGTATTCATGACTGCAACCTCAATGTGGTTCAGCGTCCATCCTGCAGCGAAGATAGATGCTGCCAACATTTCTCGTAAATAAAATGTTAGCTCTTTTATCTATTTTGTAACCTGTTGACACAATAATTGAATTCAGAAGCCTTTTGGGCAATGCCTACTTCCATTGGTCCGATTTAGCTAGTTTTCCTTCATTCTTACTATAGCCCGTTCAGTGAAATTAAACAGTTCTAATCCCGCATGCGCGAAATATTCCCGACGGTTCCGCCATTTTCATTTCCATTACAATGAAAAACACAAGCTGATTATGCCTGTTTTAGAACCATGGGCGTATATAGAAAATAATTTCGGGACGGGCTGCGAAAATTTCGGGGGTGGGGGCTGAGACCATTTCCGGGTTATGGAATACTAAAAATTTAGAGCTTGGAATAGTTTTAGGCAACTAAAACGCTATTACACGTAAAATAAAATATTTGTTATGAACTAAATGATCTTATTTAATTTATTTTTAAGGGTTTTACGACATGTTTTTACCATCAAATCAAGATTTTGGGAGGGGCTGCAGCCCCCTCAGCCCCCCCCTTATATACGCCCATGTTTAGAACCAGAGAAGGCATCGAGAGATCAGGAAAAGGAGATAGTGTTTAATATTTATCAATACTTAGCCAAAGCTAAGGCTGGGAACAATTTAAACTATAGCCTGTTCAAATAGATGGTTTATTTGGAGGGAGAAGGGCGTGGCCTATATTCCCCGTACAAGAAATTGGCGGTAAAAATTCTCTCTGTTATAAACTTATCACTGGGAGGTTTAAAACGTATTCAGTATTAGTTTTGAGTAAGTATTCATAAATATTGGACACTATTTCCGTTGTCTAACCTCTAAAAGCCTTCTCTAGTCTTAACCGAGAAAAAATAATTTCTTATAATGTTTGACGTATCCCATTGTTTTAGCTCTTTCCTCCGAAGGAAAGTAGCTATCGAGGTTGCACTCACGACGGAAGTTTTGAAAAATTTCTTCAAATCTCCATCGATCCTACCTAGTAGACACCGAAAATGACCCCCGTTAAAATGTATATATATCTATATATATATATATATATATATATATATATATATATATATATATATATATATGTATATATATACCTGTTAACACGATAGCGGCCAGAGTTTTTGTTTTTTCTTCACGAAACTTGGTATATAGCGTTCAATTAGCAAACGATTGAACGAGTTCGTTGACCACCAAAATCGGTCTACCGGGAAGGGCGGGGGGGGGGGGTTTACCCCGAACCCAAAACACTAATTTGACCCTGCCAGCAGTAGTTTTTGTTATATTTCAACGAAACTCGGCATTTGTTATGTTGATCTAAAGAGAGACATACGTTGTAAAAATAAACTAAATCGGTTTATTAGGAGGGGGGGTTTACTCCGGACCCACATTACCAATTTGCCACTACCAGCCGTAATTTTTGTTACATTTCAACGAAACTCGGTATTCGTGGTGGTAATCAACAGAGAAAAATGGGTTGTAAAAATAAACTAAATCGGGTTATTTGGAGGGGGGGGGTTACTCTGGACCTAAAGTACTAATATACTAATACCGGTCGTAATTTCTGCTGTATTGTAACGAAACGCGGTATACGTCATAGGTATCTCATGAGAAAGAATTTTTGTAAAAATTAAGTAAATCGGTAGATTGGAAAGGAGGGTTTACTTTAAACTCTGTTTCATTGGAATTAGCCGGCCAGACGTAGGTTCCCAAAGGCGCCGCGAGGAGCGCTATCTCCCACTATGGGGACTGTATCCTGTTCCTGCATCAGATCAAAAGACGGAAAATGAAGTTTTTGTGTATTTATTAAATAGTACAGTATCATATATTAACATAACTCTGGAAGCAAATTATTTACAAAATTAATAATTGAACAGTTCTCATAAGAAATGCAAATGAGCAGAAGTATTCACGTTTTTATTTTATTTATATAGGTTATTTACAGCAAATTATTCAGTAATCTAGTCTACACTACAAAAATTCTGAGGAAAGTGCTTAGTTATGCAGCTCCTGCGTGACGGACTTGTTATTTTGAAATGGGTGTTTGCAAATAGTGGAGCCTTCTGAAATATTTCCCTAAAATATCGGCCATGTGGAATTGAATTTTTGCGTCTATCTGAACAGGCTATAGCTTCGAGTGTGTGATTTTTTTTTTTTTTTTTTTTTTTTTTTTTTTTTTTTTTTTTTTTTTTTTTTTTTTTTTTTTTACGGCGTATCGACAAATCGTGGCAATTAGCGCCGACGTCCAGGGTGCAGCCAGGAATTCTCTCAGCGAGCCCTGAGATGAGAAAATTTCTGGCACCGGTGGGGATCGAACCCACCACCTCCCGCTTATGAATCCAGCGCGCTAGCCACTAGACCACGGGAGACCCCGCTTCGAGTGTAATATAACTAATTCGTCTAAAAACACAAAATTAAGGTCAATACAGATAAATTAACTTATGTATATATGCAAAAACATTTTTTAGCACATCTTTCTGACCTATTGTTAGCACATCTTTCTGACCTATTGTTAGCACATCTTTCTGACCTATTGTTAGCACATCTTTCTGACCTATTGTTAGCACATCTTTCTGACCTATTGTTAGCACATCTTTCTGACCTATTGTTAGCACATCTTTCTGACCTATTGTTAGCACATCTTTCTGACATATTGTTAGCACATCTTTCTGACCTATTGTTAGCACATCTTTCTGACCTATTGTTAGCACATCTTTCTGACCTATTGTTAGCACATCTTTCTGACCTATTGTTAGCACATCTTTCTGACCTATTGTTAGCACATCTTTCTGACCTATTGTTAGCACATCTTTCTGACCTATTGTTAGCACATCTTTCTGACCTATTGTTAGCACATCTTTCTGACCTATTGTTAGCACATCTTTCTGACCTATTGTTAGCCCAGATGTACAGAGAGAACAACCCATAAGCAACTCAACCCAGAATATCGGATACAAATGAGGAGCTTGGTATCAAAGTTGGACAACTCCATTTTTTTCAGTTTTGAGATTTTAGTCGATTCTTAAGTGGATTTTTATGCTGCATTTGGTTTTAATTAAAAACAGACCGAACTTTGGTAAAATAGCATGTATTCGATCAGTTCAGGATCAGAATATGGACAATTCCAACATTGTTTTGTTTCAAAAAATGACAACTCCTTGAGTAGCCAATGAGAAGCTTGCATCGTGCAATCAGCTCCCTACATGCACTGCAAATCCATCATGGCTGAATGCCAAGAACCTCGGAGAAAATTGGAAAGAACTAGATGGTTTACAACACCCTCATGCATTAGAGTGTAGACGAAGAAAATTTAAATTTATTGATAACGAGTGCATAATTGTATGGTTTCAAAAAAGGACAGATTAAATTTAAAATGGTTCCCTTTGGCTTCAAAAACAGACAACTCCATGACTTGGTTTCAAACATGGACAACTCCACTATTTGAAGTGTAATTACGGCCTTAATACTCATATTATTTTGTAATGTGTTAGTAAAAATGTTTCTGGGGCCTATAAGAATGACATATAAAAAAATCACCATGATACTGACATCAATATAGTAGATATGGTTTTTTGCCTCTCCTGTAAAAAAAACAAAAGTGGAGTTGTCCAACTTTGATACCAGGCTCCTCAAATGTCCAACAAACAGCAGAGTCTTCGATGGTGGCCCTAACAACCAAGGCACTACGAGCGCTTTCTTTGGTGGCTTTATTCGATCGGAACATGTTACGGAGTAAACCTCAACTTCAAAGGAATCGTTTTTTTTTCTAATACAATAGATATTCCTCATCATGTCTACCAAGCTTCGTTGTAATTAAGTAAAAATTACAGGGAAAATAATAATTTCGCATTGTACAGATTTATTTCATTTTTACTATCTTAAGATAAGTTTTGAGTATCCCAGTGGTCTAGTGACCAACGCCGTTGATCATGTATAAACATAAGATGCAAATTAATTACAAAATTATAGTTGCATACTTGCTCCTTACAAATGTAAAAAGAGAAGAACTATTCATGTTTTTTTGTTAATTATATAGATTACTACCTGAATACCCGTGCTTCGTCACGGCAGATAAGTAGTTATTTTATTGCGTTAAATAATGTTTCATTAAAATTACGTTACTATACAATTCTGTGCAGTTTATTATAGCACGGTTCCCGTCATACTATATTTTATTCAATGGGCGTTAAAATTTAAAAGTTTATGTTTCCAAGAAGTCATATGATAACACCCAATATATTTACGAGTATTACCAAGGTTATAGGCGAGGAGGCTGCGCAAGGGTTCCGGATATTATTACCTCGCCTGGAAAACCTAAGGATATGCCATACATCACGGTTTGACCGGGACTGTACCGGTATTTTGCAATTGTTTCGGTGTCCCGCCCAGTTTTATCAATGTCCCGGAAAAGGCTGTAAGATGTAAAAAGTAATGACTTCATGTTTATAAGAATCTTTTTTAAATCGGTTACTTTTCTACAATCAACATTTTTACTACTACTCACAGTGTCAAAGATATGAGAAGTAATCTAACTGTACAACGCTGGAACTACCTGCACAGCGCTGCCAGCTGCCAGACACTACTATTTGGCTGAGAGATTGTTTTAAGAAAATCAAGTAGTAAAAAAATTTCGGTTCTTATTTTTAAGGTTTGGGTAGACTAACAGTTTAGGATTCCCCCTTCCCGTTAGTTGCTAGGCTTAAAACTCACCAACCATTTTGCTTATAATTTGTACTCTTTTTATTCCTCCCCCCCACTGGTATGCCCATCCCATATTAATGTGTCTCGGTTTAACTCTCCAAAAATATGGCAAGCCAATCTGACGGGGACAGGCAGAAAAGAAACGCAATTAAAACTCTATGGGGGACAGTTAATTTCTAGTAATTCAAGGTCTGCCATCATAGTTGAAATTAACCTCAATTAGAAATAATACTATGAGATAGATAATGTAAGGTAACAGCTGTTCTTTATCGTCCTAGCAACGCAGGCTGCCTAGGCTTGCCTTCTCTAACCAACTCAAACTTTAAATCCCCCTAAAAATGCTTAAAAATTCGAATATCAAAAAATCCTTTCTTAGCGATTGCCTACGTTATGTAGGGAGTGTTCATGCAAAATTTCAAAATTTTCTGTCGAGCGGTTTGGGCTGGGCGTTGATAGATGAGTGAGTGAGTGGTATTTGACAAATATATAGTAGATTTTACGGAAATTATTTAGGAAGGCCTACACTACCCAAATTCTCAGAAAAGTGCTTAGTTATGCAGCTCCTGCGCGAAGGAATTTTTGATTTGTGGAATGAATAGTTTTAGGTATGATCCTTTATCTGCTTGATTAGCTGACTACCCGTGCTTCATCAAGGCCGAAAAGTAGTTTTTATATTCCGTTAAATAAGGTGTGATCAAAATTAACGCTACTACATAATTTTGTACAGCTTATTATTTCACGGACTTACCCAGGAAACACCATGCGGAGGTAACCGTGCTTGTTTCCGTTGGGGAGTAAAAGAAAAATATAATAAATAAAACAACCACTTAAAAAGTTAGGTTAACAGACACAAATACACGTTGAAAAGAACAAAACTAACAACTTTGAAGTTTTAAGCACTTATCTCTTCGACTGACATCGCCCCCCGAACATTAGAACAGAATCTTTTTTGCAGAGAATTTAGTAACCTTTCAAATAGCTGCCTTCCACTTACTACGATTTCCCAGCCGTTTTCAAGATATTTTGGAAAATATACTGAGATCCGAAAACTTTGTATCAACATTTATACAATATGTTTTCCATATTCATCTTATCTGCAAATGATACCAAAGTTTAAATATCTTAGATTAGATGAATGAATCAATTATCGCTTCTGAATATCCAAACTGAAAATTAGTTTGGATAAGTATTTCTATCAATTTTTCTCGTAAACGGTTACAGAAATCGCTTTAAAAATGGTTTCATTCGTTTTTTCCTACGATAAAGAACCTATGTAACCTGAGTACCTGCAAGTATATGGACTCGAAAATGTAAGCGTTCCGATTTTTTCGCTCTAAAAACCATGTTCCAGTAAACGGATGCTAATTAATGAACTTGACCTTTCAAATGAGAAGAAAGATTTTTTTACCAAATGTCATCAAAATTGGACAGTTATTGAGCCGATGTGGAACTTCTTAATAATTAAAACCCCCTTTGACACTTAATGCCTATGTGCTTTGGCCCCTTTAAATTAAATATTTACTTCTTTGTCTTCCAAAAGTTTTAATGAGTTTCTAATTTTTTCTTCGTACAGAAAATTAGTTTGTTTATATTACTAGACACAAAAAAACGTGAAAGTGTTCTTATTATTGCATTTTTTCCTTCGTAATACTGAGTTATTTTGGAATATGAGGTCATCAACAAAATATTGATATTCACGTTCAGCACGAGATATCAGTTGATTTCTGTTTATTGTTTTTGTTATTAGAACGTGTCTAGTTGGCAGCACTGTTCCAGTATCCGGAAGGCAGTGGCTACTTCTATACTACAAGCGGGAGTGGAGCAATTCTTCCAGTCAGCACTTGGACATCTAAGAAGAAGGAACCATCAGATCAGACGAACCACCGATCAAGAAAGCTCTTTCCTCGATTTCATCCAACAAAACCACCAAGATATCGCCCAACAACCTCCCAGCTATCCATCACTCTCCGATGGATAAAGAGAAGATTGCTCCACCAATCTATGCTGAAGTCCCTTACAAGGATACGCAACCGATTCTCCAACCCGTCCAAGAAAGGGCGGCGACAACCACCAACATCCTTCTGACAGTACTTCTTGTAACATTCGTATCATGTTTGGTAAGTTTTTTTTTTTTTTAAATTTTGTCATAATCTGTACAAAAGTTTCTTTCCAAATATTTATACACTTTTTCAAGCTGTGGCTATAAATGCACTAACAAAACGAGGAGCAACAATAACATAAGAAGGAAAGGTTTGCTCAATGGTTGAACACTTGACTCATATGCTGGATGACCTGAATTCAAAACTCGAGTGCACACTAAAGATTTTATCTTCTAGTGTCGCTATTCGAGAGTTGGGTTCGGGGCCTCAGACCAACCCTAGGCCCACCCAGCCCATAATTTTTATTAATGGATACCTGAAAAATGGAAAATTATGTGGCCAGAATTGTACTGACCACATTATCTCGCTAGTGTGTCTCATGGCCAAGAATCTGCTCCTATGGGCCTTTGTGGCGTGCTTACGCCACTGATATTTTTTATTTTTTGAATAATAATATTGGCGGGGTCTCGCGTGGTCTAATGGCTAGCGCCTTGGATTCATAAGCGGGAGATGGTGGGTTCGATTCCCAACCTCCGGCAGGAATTTTATCATCCCACGGCTCGCTGGTAAAATTCCTAGCTACACCCTGGATGTCGGCGCTAATGACTTAGATGTAGATGCGCCGTAAAAAAAAAAAAAAAAAAAAAAAAAAAAAAAAAATAATAATATTGGCCTATTAACATTAATACCTTTGCACTTTTATAAATGAAATTGAAACGTACTCAATTATAAATTTTTAATTAATTTTTGTTGAGGCGTGAGCCCAGACTTCTTCCGTGCCGATTTATTATTTTATTTTTTTTAAAACACACATTCCTCATTTTTTGGACATGATATCTACCAAATTCGTTACACCAAAATAACAATAACGACAGGAAGGTCGGAGCGCACATTCTAATTTCTAAAACTAAAAATAACGGCCGTTACAGGCCATTTAAACATTTTTAAAGCGATATCTGTAACCGTTTATAAGAAAATATGATACAACTAGTTTTTCCAACTAAATTTTATTTTGGATATTGAGAAACGATTGATTTAAGAGAAACCTGTTCCAGACGTTAGGCATTCGTCTAATCTAAGATATTTATATTTTGGTTCCGTTTAGAGTTAATAAAGTACTAGGAAATTTAAATTTTATAAACAGACATTATAAGCTTTACCAGGAAACTGCAGTTAACATTTGAAGTTGATCTGGTGAAAATTGAAGGAGCTAGCGTACCGTCAGATTTGGAAAACATAGTTTTGAGAAAATCTGCTTTAAAGTTTAATGTACTGAAATGTTGGTTTTCTTCTTTTTGACTTTTTTCCCTATTTTCAAATAATAAAGGTAAAAAGAAAAGGTTTTTAATTTTGAAATGTATCGGGAATTTTTGTTGAAAAATCGAATTTTTGGCACACTTAAAAACTGTTCAGCCACTTAAGCACTCTTGGATATCATACTTGATTAGTTAAGAAGAATTTAAGCCAATAAAAAATAAAATAGTAAACAAAAGGTTACAACGTATTATTAAACCTTAATAAGTCAACTAGGCAACAAAAAAAAATAAAATAATAAATAAATAAAAAATAAATATATAAATAAATAAAAAAAAATCAGTAGCTACAATATTTCGGAAAGTGCTAAAATGAAATACTTGTCTTGGTAAAGTCCTTTCATTGTAAAACCTACCTGACAATGAAAATGGGATCGCTGAGAAATCTTTGTCAAGGTCCTGCTGACTGGGATATTTCTTAGTGTAAACACAAATCGTTATTACCACCAGGATTATATCACAGGTTTTAAATTCCTGGTTCGTACAATAACCTTTAGATCAAGAAACTTTTCAAAAATCATTTCTTCGGTGTAATCTCAATAGGTTCGAAAAGTGCTTAAATTACACTAGGAGACCATTAATGCAGTAATTTCGGCCGGTAATTGTGACGGACAATATTTTCCGTTTTACGTTGTATTTAATAACCTTCCCTTTGATCGCCGAAGTTAAGCAACGTCGGGCGTGCACAGTACCTGAATGGGTGACCACCCAGGTGCTGTTGGCTTTACAAAAGGGTGGTAACGCAGAGGTTGAAACGCAGCACAGTGGTGTCAAAGGCCCGATTTAGGGAATAAACCTGTAGGTGCTTGATTCTTCTGATTTCGGGGTCATTTTTAAAGAATTTTTTTGCGCCGAGTCGAATGAGACGACTACCAATTCTATAGAATAATTATTTTGGAGATATTAGGTGGATCTCACTGTTAATGTTCATTTACTTGCAACGGCGAACTGTTCAACAACTCTCTGCAGAATATAATGATGGTAAAATCATTTTTCGTAAAATACTCGCATCGCTAATTGACACCTTCATTTTATTAAGCTGTGCACAGATATGGCCGAGTACGGCGATGAAATTTATAAGACAGCAGCTTCAAAAAATGCACTTTTAGGTAAGACTATGCGGAGAGGATGACTAAGTGCTGTTTTTTTTCTTCTGCGCCAAATAAACTTTGGATAACTTGGATTGTTTATATTGTAAATATTGTTTTACTTTTCACTAAACACTGTGAGATTTTTACTCGGTGAGAAAAAGGTCAACAGAAACGTGTTTTGTGATCAGAGCTATTAAAAAACGAAAAAAAAAATAATATTAGATCATTTTCTACAACTAATTAGATATCAAAAAAGGAAAAAAAGTCCGACTCGCAGGAACTGCATCATCTTAGCGCGGTTCCGTTCTTATCTCTAGTCTAATTTGGAAAATTTAAAATATTTATTTATTGATAAGGCTTCGCAACTTTGGCGAATCGCCTGAAGATTAAAATAGAAGCAGTTATTATTTTGGTTCCACCAGTCTTGAAAGGTCTTGATTTACGATCTTACCTGGAAGGGTCGGTCAACACGAGAAAGGGTCCCGCTAGTTACAAGGTCTTGGAATCTAGGAAATCTATATTTCTAACAATAAATTGTTTTGTTATTTTACTAAACCAGTTTTATTGTAAAATACATTATCCAACTATAAGCAATTAAGAAATAACAAAGAATAAAAACAGACAAAAAAACCGTTCGAATAAACGAAATTAATTACTTTAATGTTTTAAGCACTTATTTCTCCGATTGACATCGCATAATTAAAACTTTCGTCAGAACATTCTTTGTTGAGCATTTAGTAAGCTTTCGAATGGTAACCTTTCGCTTCCCAAGATTTTCAACCGTTTTCGAGATATTAAGAAATTATACGAAGTTCCCAAAACTTTTCATTATTTCTAGCAATAGAAAATTGGTCTCATTTTACCTATCCTGTTTTACACACAAATACATTTTCCTAACATAAGAAATTACAAAAATAAAAAGCAATAAAAAACTAAGGGAAAGAGACAAAAATTACAAAAAGAACGACAAACACCCGTTCATAAGAACTAAACAGACGTATTTGAAGTTTTAAGCACTTATTTCTTCGACTGACATCACCTAATCAAAACTTGTTTCAGAATCTTTTCTGTAGAGAATTTAGAAAGTTTTCAAATAGTTTCCATCCACTTATGAAAATTTCCCAACCGTGTTCGAGATATTAATGAAAATATACGAAGTTCCCAAAACTTTCCATGTCTGTTCATAAAATATTTTATTCTAACCCTTCCTTAACTCCAAATGTAACCAAAAGTTAAAGATATTAGTTTTGATAAAATTTGAACATGCAAAAAATGTTTCAACTGAATCCCATGATTTTATGTACCAAAACCAAAAACGTTATTCAGCAACTATGTTCCCAATTTTCTCGAAAACGGTTAAAGCTATCGCCTTTAAAATGGTTCCATTCGTTTTCCTAGGCCAAGAAGCCTACAAAACGAGTACTTACAAGCATATGAACTCAAAAATGTAAGTGTTGCGCGAATTTCGCCCCAAACGCCATATAAATAAATATGTATATATATATATATATATATATATATATATATATATATATATATATACAAATTTGAACCACCGTTATTTTCGGTCTCTAGGGGTTCTGAAACGCGAAATTTTCTAGTCGGCACTTCCGGATTGTTTCATTGTATCAACCCTATAAGCGGGGTTCCTCTCTATGGGGGAGGGAGGAACCGCGCTAAAATGTTAGTTCAAACGCGATTGAACACCTTCGGGTTTGATGGGTTTTCCCACTCGGCACCATTGTACGCCAAGAAAAAAAGAAAAAGAAAATAGACTATTGAAAGCAATGGAAAATAACGTTCTTATGCGCATATTTTGAATTTACGGACGAAAGAAAGGTTTATTTATATGAACAGTTATTATTGTTGTGATTATTTAATAAAAATAGATTTATAAAAAGTCCGTCACGCAGGAGCTGCATAACT
The DNA here is from genome assembly GCA_946811695.1 of Gonocerus acuteangulatus. Lineage (NCBI taxonomy): Eukaryota > Metazoa > Arthropoda > Insecta > Hemiptera > Coreidae > Gonocerus > Gonocerus acuteangulatus. The sequence goes on from OX328126.1 coordinate 90,852,081, forward strand.
ACGCACTTTCCTCAGAATTAGGTAGTGTCGAGTGCATTCCTGAATAATTCGCTTAAAATAACCTATATAGATAAATAAAATAAAAAAACATAAATAACACCTGTTTCAATTAAATTCAAACATAGTCCAAGTAAATCCTCCCTTCCGATAGACCGATTTAGTTAATTTTTACAACACTTCTTCCTTATTAGATACCCAGGACGTATACCGCGTTTCGTTACAATACAGCAGAAATTACGACCGACATAAGGAAATTAGTAATTTCTGTCCGGAGTAAACCCTCCCTTCTTTTCAACCGATTTAGTTTATTTTACAACACATTTTTTTTTCTTCAGTTGAACACAACATATACCGAGTTTCGTTGAAATATAACAAAAATTACGACTGGTATTGGCAAATAACTACTTTGGCTCCGGAGTAAACCCCCCCCTCCAGACGGACCGATATTGTTCGTTAACGAACTCGATCAATCGTTTGATGGGGGAATACTATATACCAAGTTTCTTGGCGAAAAAACTGGCCAAAAACTGGCCTGTATCGTGTTGTTAACTGACACATATATAACTATATATATATATATATATATATATATATATATATATATATATATATATATAAATTTTAACTGGGGTCATTTTTTATGTCTACTAGGTAGGATCGATAAAGATTCGAAGAAAGTTTTCAAAAATTCCGTCATGAGTGCAACCTCAATAGCTACTTTCCTTCGGAGGAAAGTGCTAAAATTAATATTTTATTAAACATAAATACCTGGCATTGGTAATGTTTGATAAGTTATGATGCGATAAACAGATATAGGAAGCTTGGAAGAATAGAGCGTTTTAATTGTCACCCAAATATTTAAATGTCTCTACAATCTCTGTTTTCCTATTCTATAACAGCTACTGGAACCTCCTTGTATTTTCGTACTTCGTTGGAATGGCTATAGGTTGGTAGACCTGACTATCTAGAGTGCAGTGCCTGCAGTCTATAAGGCAGGTGTAGTAAGGATCTCTTGAGTCAGTCAGCATCCAGCATCCATCTTGTCTAGTTCTTCTTCAGCCATGGAGAAAGAGAAACCACCAGTATTTTCCGAAATCCCTACGAAGGAACTTCTTTCTGAAATGAGAGGCATCAAGAAGGGGCCATTTTCGAGTATATTCGTATTTGTTCTACTAGCAATATTCGTCTCAGCATTGGTCTGTCTGTTCATTATCTTTTTTTAGCATAATTAATTTTTATATTCTATATTGCCTCATCAAATTTAAAATAACCGAATCATTAATTCTGTTAAAAAAAATTAGTTAAGTATTTCCACATGTGCAGTGGAAATAATAAAACTGACATATCGTCCCTACCACGTCAAATTATCGAATATGCAAATCGGAGCAAACTAGCGAATGAACATATTCTATCCATTGACGAAGTAATATATTGAAAAATGGTCTTATTCGATACTTTTTTTAAGGCATTAAAGGCTATTCTAAAGGGTTTAAAGTTGTGACAATTTACGACAAGCCGTATCGTCCACAATCTATGTGTAAAGACTCGAATTTGAAAAACAAATTTTCGCATATTCGATAGTTGGACATGGATGTGACGATATGCTCCTCGCACGATGATAGCTAGTGTCAAAACGCACTTAAAGCACTAAGCATGATGCAATTTTTTACTAAAAGTACACCATGATATAACATCAGAATTGCGTAACGTAACGACACCATAATAATAGATAAAATAATTGCTTAAAAATCCGATTTATATAAAGAAAAATATAAATAAATAAAATTAAAAAAAAAATACAAATATCAATAAAAATTGTAGTATATGTATGATTATATACAAATTATAGGAATGTACTATATAAATATTTCAAGAAAACATTAATCAATAAATAATTAGTGGAAAATAAAGATAAGAACATTCATACAAAATGCACAAACAATAATCATACATTATGGCAGTTAATCAAAAATAGGCATCCGAAAAAATCGGGTAATTATAAACTTTAAGTTGGTTGCCCTAAAAATCTAAACAAACCAAAAGAAACCATCATGATATGTCGTGCATATAAAAATATGAAGATATAAATTATATCAATATAAAAAATAAACCTGTTTTTACAATATTTATTTATATTGATTTCAGATCTCGTGAAAGTAGCTATTCGCTCTTTTCCAAATATTTTCGGAAATTGTCAGAAGCCACTGACAAACCATTTATAGTTATAACAATTGTAAATTTTTAAAATGGGGAACTGCGTCATCTTAGCGCGTTTCTGAGCATATCCCTAGTGCCATTAGTAAAGGAATAGAAGCAGTTATTGATACGTTTTGATTTTTCGAGGATAATAATAAATGAAATCTCAAAGAGAGAAAAAAAAAAAAATTTTAAGCGCCACAAAAGGAAACTGATTGTATCTTACTTGGATATTACTCCATGCTTTTTCTGAATGTTCGCTCTTAGAAACTCTATAACAATAAGTTACTCATTTTTTCATTTCTTAACTTGTTTCAAGCACAGTTCTAAGCACTTATTTCTCCGGTTGACATCACCCCATCGAAAATTACATTAGAATAATTTTTTTAGAGAATTTTGTAAGGCTTAGAATGGTTACCTTCCACTTACAAAGATTTGACAACCGTTTTCGAATTATTTTAGAAAATATACCAAGATCCGAAAACTTTTCATGTCTATGAATAACATTTTTTTTTTTTTATACTTCCTTATCTACAAGCGCAACCAAAATTTATTTATCGTAGACTAGAAGAATATCCAAGATCTGGAGCAAGTTTCAACTGAATCACTCATTTCTGAATACCCAAACCGAAAATTAGTTGTATCAATTTCTCTCGTAAACGGTGACAGATATCGCTTTAAAAATTGTTTCCTATGTTAAGGAATATATAAAATGAGAACCTATAAGCATATCAACTCGAATACGTAAGCGTAACGATTGTTTTCGCGCGAATTTCGCTCCAAAAGCCATATTGAGCTGGTTAATAAACACCACTTTTCAAGTTAGAAAAAAGATTTTTGTGCCAAATTTCTGTTATGTATATATATATATATATATATATATATATATATATATATATATATATATATATATATATATGGGTGCGAGGTTAGCTCAGTGGTAGAGCACTGGACTAATAAGCTGGAGGCCTGAGTTCGAATCCCGAGCAAGCACTAAAGATTTTTTCTTCTAGTGTCTTCGTTCATGGGTTGAATTCGGCCTCCCTGACCGTCCCTAGGCCAACCCAGCCTTTAATTAATTTAATAATGGGTACCTTGTAGTGTTAATGACTGCTAGTAGTCGAAGCAGCCAAGGGGGAAATCAGGCGGCCGGAGCATAATACTGACCACACCATCTCCCTAGTGTGCCGTATGGTCATGAATCAGATACCTCTATAGTATCTGCCCCTCAGGGCCCTCGTGGCCTGTTACGGGACTGATTATATATATATATATATATATATATATATATATATATATATATATATATATATATTACGGAAATTTCAACCACCGTTATATTCGTGATCTATGAGATCCTGAACATGAAATTTTCTTGTCGGCACATCCGGATTGCGTCATGAGGTCACCCTTATAAGCGGCTTTCTTCCGTATAGGGGGAGGAAGGAACTGTGCTAGAAATGACACAGAATTTAATATCGTCGCTACAAATGCAAAGTATCGAATGTGAAAATCACCACTTTTCAGAGTGGAAAAGCATTTATTCATAACTTTTTTTGGACAGTCAAATATTCGGCAGATTTGATTTTTTGATAGTGGAATACATTCCCTTTAATAGAGTGATCTTAGATTCAAGAATTTGCCGTACATAAGTCCAGCAGAAATTAGTAAAGATTGACAAAATGAAAGATGCATTTTTTCACATTCGTTACTTTGCATTTGTATTGACGATATCTGTACCCGGGACGTAAAGGCCACCATGTCACATATTTGTAATTGTTCTGGAGAGCCAATTTTCAGTAAATTTGAACTATTAAAATTTGTTTCTTCGTTACTTGTAGAAACAGTTTAAAGAACACTTTTCCACAATATTATTGGCATTGATAGGTAAATTGGAAATATTGATCATAGTGAAACAAAACCAAGTCCTCAACATGGTGTATTTTACCTCTAACGAAAACGGACATGATTTTATTTTTCACTGTCTTATCTTCGTTATTCATGCGCACAGGATATAGTGCCACATACCATTATATGGATCGAAAAATCCAAATTAAAATCATGTTGTTAAGTCAATTTAATACAAAAATGGACATGATGTCCTTTACCTCCGGGGAACAGATATATAATTTTGAATGAGAATATTTTCACTTGATCGAGTATCCTAGAAATAGCGAGTTTCCACTATATTTTGAGTTGTGGCTAGCATAGAGGTATATGCTAGGAATGGATTCCGGTATATAATTACCTCCATATAGACAGATCGTTCTGGCAAGTTGATTCCTATTAAGGGGTCAGATACTGGCAGGATTTCACTCGGGGGTATGTAACACAACTAATATGATTGTATATAAATAACGGTTCGGTCAAAGTAAGGTTATCATAATTTTCAGTTCTTAAATATATACCTATATTTAAGAATGGTGTATGATTTTTTTAAAGAAATTTTTCGGTGGCTATCTTCCCACATTCTTATACGTTTTAAGGAGGTTGTGTGTAATCTTAGTAAATATAAGATGCACTCATCAGAAGGAAACCGAGTTTTTTAAAAATTATATTGGTCATTGATTGTTAATATTTGCGATAACGTGGCAAGTTAAAGGTAACCATTTGAAACTCTTGTAATTTTTGAGAAAAGATAATTAACCGTTGAGCTTGCAAAAGCGAAGATTTTCGGGGTAGTTAGATTTAAAGCTATTTATCAGAAAATAGGAAACAAAATATATAGTAACATCTTGGGTAGTAAAATGCAAATAACAACCCAAGATCTTTGTTTAAATTAAAACTACAATTGTTTAAGTTAAAATAACGCACTAGTATTTTTAAAGTAACACAACTAAAAAATGGGCGTTTTTCAGTTATGGCTATGAAAGGCATGGTAAATATCTCTTTATCAACCATCAAAACTGTTTACATTCTTCCTGTCTTAATGCTATTCCCCCTACATAAGCAAGAGTAGTGACACATTTTCAGTTAAGTTTTTTTTTTAGTTGTGTCACTTTAGAGATACTAGTGCAATATGTGAGAGAATCTATTGAGAACCTATCTAGGCAAGAACCTAATTAATTCAATAATTAATATTATTATTTAATTTAATAATTTAGTCGTAACACTTTTGAATGAACTACTCCAAAATTCTTATGTAATATTATCCCACAGAGCGTGTGCTTCGTATATTTTAATATCTCCATGTTACTTTTAACTATTGCCACAGTTTCGAAAATTACTGTATATTTCAGGCTGATATCACATGTAACCCTCCCAGAAACAATATTTTTTTTTGTTGCCGGCTCACAATTGTTTGTCCAATATTTCAATAACTAAAAGGATATTGGCAGAAATCGTGCCGGGTGATTAATTCAAGAAAACCACTTGTGTATACATCTATTCCTAATGTTAATTAGCTTTAGGGAGGGGATATCACGCAGAAACTCGCGGGGAAGGCTCATGGACGCGGTAAATGCTCAAAAACACAACTATATATATATATATATATATATATATATATATATATATATATATCGATATAAATAAATATATATGTATATATATATATATATGTATATAATATATAAATATATATATATATATGTATATAATATATAAATATATATATATATATATAAAAACTAGCTGTTCCACGGCGTGCTTGCTACACCATACTTTCTGCATCAAGAAAAGCAACAATAAATTTGAAACCAAACGAGTAATATTAAAATCTAATAACGCAAATCTGTAACTGTTCGGGTGCACAGTTTCGAGCCCGTGACCTCCGAACTGTAAGTCCTAGAAAACTTTGGCCCAGTCTATGACTCTCCCCGGATCAAGCTATTCCTGTTTGCCAAGTTTGGTCAAAATCGGTCGAACGGTGTGGATTTGTAAAGAAACAAACATACAGAAAAAAAGCTGATAGACTATTTCGACCTAGCCTATGACACTCCCCGTATTAAGATCTGCCTTTGTACTAAGTTACGTCAAAATCGGTCAAACGGTGTGACTTTGTATAAGAAACAAACATACAGACAGACAGCTGGTAGACTTTTTTGACCTACCCTACGCCACCCCCCCCCCGAATCAAGACCTACCTGTGTGTAAAGTTTGGTCAAAATCGGTCAAACGGTGTGAATTTGTATAAGGAACAAACAGACAGAGAGACACGTGATATATATATATATATATATATATATATATATATATATATATATATATATATATAAATTTTTAACTATGTAATTTGTGACGGTTGTTTGCAAATATTGCTGAATATTTGAAGAAAACTTTCAGAAGTTCTTGACAATATTCCTTTACAATGTGCTAAATATATAGAGAAAAAGAACTGATTATTTGAAATAAGAATGTTGAAAGAACTGTAACGACCATTATGAACCGTAAACAGGTCTATTAAATCACAAGTATCAATTGTTGTTATTTCATTGTTATTCAAAATATCTTTATCATCTATTTATTATTGTTTCGCTTGAGCATTAAAATTATTTATTGCTTTTTATAGCATTTGAGTCACCCTTTTATGTTTATCAAGATAAGAATGTCTTAGCTATCGATGGCTTTTCCTTTATGACGTCAGATACATTCAATGTTTATTAGCCTTTATCAAGATGATGATAGACCCCTCCAGCTGTGATAAATAAACGATATTTTCACGGTGATATTTAGAATATCTCCCGTCTCACAAGATATTTGGTACCTAACACTTTCGAGGTAGATAGAGCACACAAATCGTTTAATTTAAAATAATTTTCATGAATGACACTCTTAGCTTCCATTGTAATACACTTGGGAGATAGTGTGATCAGTTCTATGCTGCAGTCGTCTTTTTCGCCCATTATATTCTGGGTGGGCCTAGGGATGGCCTGGGAACCCGATATCGATCCTCGAAGGACGTCCCAAGAAAACAAAAACCTATAGGTTTTGTCTCTGTTTAAATCACTTTTTAATTGTTTTTTTTCTTTTTTTCTTTTTTTTTTTCTTTTTTTTTTGTGAATTGAATTCAACAGTAAAATAATTATTTCAGTAAAAGAAGGCAAGAAAATGAGAAACGTATTATAATAGTGTTTTCCCAGGGCAAACGTTGAGAAGGCGGGGGCAGTCATTTCCGCTTAGGATACAATCCTATATTATAGGTTATTCCTCCTGTTTGACATTTTTTTTTTTAATTTTATATTTTGTACGAAAGATACCAATAACTGCATCCTTTACTAATGGAATGAAGGATATGAACGGAAACCCGCGAAGATGACGAGTTTCTGCGGGTCGAACATATTTTTTTTTTTTTTACATTACCATCTTCATCTATAGATTTTTGCAACGGTTTGCAATATAACAAAAATTTCGACCATTTGGGGCATATCAGTCATCTTTGTCCCCTCCCTTCAGATGGACCAATTTTACTTAACGGGGATCATTTTCGTTTTCCAGTTGTTAGGATAAATGAAGATTTGTTTCAAAAAGAGACAACCTCGATAGCTTTTAAGAGTGCAACCTCGATAGCTACTTCGGAAAGTGATAATAATTGAAACCTCAATAAATGGGAAATATTGATAGCGTTTTTTTATAAATAATAAACAATAGTTGTTTATAAAATTGATATAATCCTGATATTGTGGCGATTGACCGGGTGAATGTGCTGATCTCCCTTAATGGATGCTGTTTATACAAACAGTGGAAATAAACAAACAATTTGTTGAAATGGTAGCCATTCAGAAGAGTGATATTCAAAACGATCTAGGACAGATCTGATTTGTTGGTGATGTTCTTGAATTACTGTAGCATTCAGGATGTACGTAATTCTCCCCCCCCCCAAAAAAAAACTTTTGGAATGGTTGCCTTCCGCTGACCACGATTTTCCAAATCTTTCTGAGATATAGAAAAAAAAAAATAAAAAATAAGAAATTGCTTGTTCTGAAATAATGTACCCACGCCAAATATTTTATGGCTTAGTTGGCCAGAATTGAAATTGTTTTAACTTAATCCTTGGTAAATATCCTTTAATAAATAAATATTTATTTATTAATGTTTTCGCAATATTGGCGACAAAACATATAGATAACAATGAAGTTTGATATCTTTGTGGTAATACATCCAGTAGAGTTGGTTATGTCAAGTTGGTTTCATTGTTGTATGTCAAATAGTCAGATGTCAAGTAGAGATAACTGTTATTTATTTGGATAGTGAGTTCATATAGTTGTTCGTCTAGTAGTTGTCATTCTTTTAATGTCATTCGGTCATTAAGTTTTTCTGTCCTTGTGTATGCTACAAATATAAAGATATTAAATTTAACGTTCACTGAATGGTATACATATCGGTTTTTTAAAATCTTACAGTATTAAAATTATGATTTGGGTTAATTTTAAGATTTATTCAGTTTTCAGTATTGGAGTGTTCTTTCTATATATTGGCTCCCGTCACAGAGTAAAGTAGTCAAGCTGTCCGGTAGGTCAAAGTTTTGTCTAAGTCTGCATTCAGTTAGTAAGTGTTTTATAGTTAATGTCGTGTTGCAGTATTGGCACTTTGGTATGGTCTGTTTGATCATGAGGTATGAATGAGTGAGACGTGAGTGGCCTATTCATAAACGGCAATGGACTACTTCGTCTCTTCTGTTGCCTCTTTTGCTTGAGGTCCATTCACTTACTGTGTTTTTGATTTCTCGTAGTTCGTTTTCTGTCGTGTTGTACCAAGACCGTTGCCATTGTTGCATAATATATTTCTTGGCTTCTAGTTGCATTTCATGGTACGTGATATCCTGTTTGTCCAAGTGTTGTCGTTTAATAAATAAAAACTTAATCCATAGTATTACAGTGAAGTATCCAAAAAGCAAATTCTAATTTTTAGCACTGTTCCTCCCTTCCATCATGGGGAAGAAATGCACTTATAAGGTTGACCTCATGGCGCGATCCGGAAGTGCCAACTAGACACTTTTAAGTTTCAGAACCAATAGATCACGAATATAACGGTTCAAATGTGTACATATATATATATATATATATATATATATATATATATATATATATATGTGTGTGTGTGTGTGTCTGTTCGCTCTCTCGCTGGCTCAAAAATGGTCCGATTTTGATGATATTTGGTACAAAAATCTTTCTTCTAATTTTAAAGGTCTGGCTCGTTAACCAGCTGAATCTGTTCACTGGAAAAAATCGTAACGCTTACGTCAAGACGGTGGGAGAGCGACTTTCAATTTTATAGTTGGCATTTTATGTTTGATCTTTTTTCATATTTTTCTTTCTTTTTTGTCAACTTATATAGTATAATTTTTTTTAATTATAGCAGATTTAATTGTTAATATTTAAATGTTTTAATTCTTGGTTTTTATAGAGGTCCTTTTCGCTTGCATCCTACAAGTTTATAGAGCTGCACACAATTGTGGGTTAAAAAGAAACCATAAATAATGAAAGGGAGAGTTTTAACGTCCATTATTATTAACTAAGAATTTTAGGACGGGTTATCTACAGGTAACCATCCTTTTCTAGCAAGGATAGGGCTGATACCTTTTCTTTTTTTCTAAAGAAAAGCCACCACCCCATAGTGGGAATCGAACCCACGACCCTTGGATAGAGTGTGAACCCCTTAACAATCACGATCACTGAAAATATTTGGGGAAGCTAATCAAAATAAATGTTGTTTTAATAAAAATTAGATCTCAGATTTACTAGGGGAAAATGTTTCAGAAGATAAAAGCCAATTTTCAAAATTATTTGTGTTTTTAGATTTAACTGCCATAACCTGCCTTCATAAATGGAACAAGTCTAAGAAAATCTAACAAATATAGAGGGTAGCTGAATCATGCAATTGCAATTTAATCAAGAGACATAAGAGAAAAAACAATTCGACAGCTGGAAATAGTTCAGAGTTGACACAAGTGTCGCTATTTCAAATAGACACCTTGCCAACTGAGCATGCGCAAATAAAGTGATTCGAACAATCCGACATTCTTTTCATCGTTTATACCAGCCGTATTTTATGCTCATGAAATTGGAGCTGATCCCTTATAGAGTTTTTGTATTATGCTTTGAGTTTGAGAGCATTCATTACTAGTTGGTTAAAGCTATTGTAGCAAAGCCATTTTAATTTAAAAGCTTTATTTTCACTGAATTCCAATAAATGTTTGGATTCTGACAGGCTTCTTTTGTTCTAAAATCATACGTTCTCTTTATTTACACACATATAATAATTGATATATATATACCGCCGGAGAAAAATGCCGTTCCATCTAAAAATATCATCCCAGCGACAAAAAATAAGCATCAAGCATATATATATATATATATATATATATATGCTTGATGTTTATTTTTTGTCGCTGGGATGATATTTTTAGATGGAACGGCATTTTTCTCCGGCGGTGGTACTCCTCCTCACTTCTTCCTGGGATATTTCGATGGGTTCATCTCCATCTTCGTCAGCCAGGTACTTGATGTTTCTTCCTCGGTGGTTGCCAAGAGAATGAAATTTTTCTCTATCTGGGCGCCCTTTCAACTCTCTAAATCATACCATCTAACGCGCTACCCAACTACACCAGGGAGCTTTAACATCATTGGTCCGCAGATACTGGGGCTAGAGAATTGAAAGGGCGCCCAGATTGAGAAAAATTTCATTCTCTTGGCAACCACCGAGGAAGAAACATCAAGTACCTGGCTGACGAAGATGGAGATGAACCCATCGAAATATCCCAGGAAGAAGTGAGGAGGAGTACCACCGCTGGAGAAAAATGCCGTTCCATCTAAAATATATATATATACACACACACACACACACCTCTTTTATTTTAATTCTTTACTTATTTTCAAGTTATTTATTATTCTTCCTTTGGCAAGAAAATTATTCTTTCTATTCGAGGCTGACACGCTTACATATGATGACGAGACAGAAGAGACCAATGTGTGTACATTGTGACTCTTGCTGACAATAAAGCACATACTGGCAGTATGTTTACTGAAAGACAAAAATGACTTGCCATATATTATGACCAAACTATTCAGTGGCGACAATTTTCAACTAGCTGATCAGGAGAAGTGTACTGGACAAATTATAACAAGTACATTATGACATACATACAAAAACAAATAAAAATGAAAATAGACGGAGAAAATAGGTTTATTAATCCATCGAGTGGTTGCACCTTGTTATGCAACAAGAGAGATCGCATGGATGACAATGGTCGCTAAGGTGGCTGTCGGTATCAATAGGATTTTTGTTGAAATCAGACTTCTCAGCAACTTCTTCCACACATGTGGTTCCGAGCCGAGCTTAGTTCCTATAATGGAAATTATATTTTATTCTAAAAAAAATAAATAAATAAAAAATAGTGAGTAGAAGGTACGCTGGGAAAAAGGGGCAAGTGTATAAAAGGAGCAATTCACTCGACAATGTGAATTGCTGATTGTTAAACTTTTTTATTACAATCTGACTGCTTCTTCAACAGACTTTGATTATTTGCCTGTAATGATGGCACCACTATCATGTTTGGTCCATGGTAAGTGGGCAAAATGAAGAAATTATGATGACTAATATTCTTCATTTAGTTATCATAATTAGAAATAAGAACAATAGTTGGTTATAGACTCAAGGAAAAAAGTAATTGATAGAATATTATTAAAATACTACTATAATTGAAGGGGTTGGGACAAAATAGTGCCAAATTACATTTTTAACAAAACTTAACTGTAAATGATTTATGTGGGACCTTCAGTTGAAATGGTTAGGTGCAACAAGATTAAGTTGCATGCAGAGCTTTTAGTCATATTTTAGTATCATTTGCAACATAGACTTTTAGTCCCGCATAATATCCAAAATGTAACTGAAATTGTTAAGCATTGTTAAAAATGTTGCTTGGCACAATTTTGCCCCGACCCCTTCAATTGGTATAACAAGAATGATTAAAATATTGCTTTTTATAATGATATTGTTATTTTTTTTCAGGCATGTTTTGCTGTTTACACGATTGTTTCGATGAACTCTTCTGTTGACAAATTTTCTCCAACAAAGGAACCTCTTGTCGGGAAAACCATTGTACCAAACAACGAAGAACCACCTAAAAAGTCATCTGAAATATTGAACAATGTTAGACCTAACTTTAGATTTGCTATATATGTCAATGGCAAGCCTGCTATCACAGGTGGTAGTGGAAATACAGCCAATCAAATACCAACGACTACTGATGGTTTTTCAGCAATAAACAGTTTTTTTAGAAGAATGACAAGTGCTGAAAGAAATGATGATTTAAGTAAGGAAACGAGGGAAGATAAATCTGACGACAGGGCAGATTCGTCTGAAATCCAGAAACCCAAAGTCGTCAGGACTGAATCTTGGACCATTCGAAGGATTCCTTTCGACGAGAAAGTGAGCGTGTTCAGAGCTCCTATGTCGCCATTCAGCGATATTCGTAGCATGTTTTTCCCAAGAAGAGCAAGCCAAGAGGAAAACGATTTTCCGTTTTCTTTTGTGAGAAAATCGAGTGGAGAAAAAAAAGCAGTGATGGTTCCAGAAACGGCTCTCTCTCGTAGCTCAGAAGAGAACAAGAGTTCTTCATTCAGATCTCCTTTAAATGAATTCAAGAGTTTATTTTCCATGATTGATGACATGGTAAATACAAAAATGTCAAGTGACAGCAGTAGCAAGGAAATTGCACCAAAGGATTTCACTCCTCAGGTCAGAATAATACCTTTGACCATAAAAAGGTTTAGGATTCTCTCCACTGTAAGGCCTAATGCGAACAGCGTCGAAAGCGAGCCTAAAACATGGAAACCGACCTTGAACAAATACACAATACGAAAATCTTCAGAAGAAAGCAATGAATTTTTAAACAAATTCTTGGGAAGGCCTTTTGTTAATAAGGCGGAAAATCTTGCATCAGCGCCCGCTAAAGCAAGCAGCGAGGAATTCGGTTTTAGTCCTTTATTCAAGAACTTGTTTGATCCTTTATGGCCAAGGCTGAATATAGATTTGAGACCAAAAGCCCAGAACGGTACTGAAAATGACACCGCGAAAACTGAAAGTAAATCTCCCAAACAGGTTTTGGTAGAATCTTCAGAGCCGGCAGACAGCGATGTCCAGCTCACTCCAAAAGTTGCTGCTCCAATGAACAGTTCTAACGCAACACTTACTGCAGAAAAACCTGCACCTCTAGTAAAAGAAGAAATCCTTAAAATTGCAAAATAATTCCTTGATGAAATGGTGAAGGATATTATCTAATAACACTACTCAATTTGAGGAATGTCCCTTCAGAATTCTCTAAAAACTTTATTTCTTAATACATTTTGGACTTATTGGCTATCTTCATGGACAAGATTCCTTACAAGAATCAATTTAATTTTTATTATGAAACTCAAGCTGCTTGCAACCGATAGATAGGAAACCATAGGTTGGTGCACACAGAGTTTCACCGATTTCATGAAATTCGTAAAATTGGTTTCATGAAACCCTGTGTGCACCAACCTATGGTTTTTGATCTATGCATTACAAGCAAATTGAGTTTCACAAAACCAGTTTCTTCAGTGTGCAACAGGCCTAAGTGTAGAAATTAGGTCATTATATTTAATTGTTTGAATATGCAGCTTGGTTAATCGTAATCAATATAATACTGTTTAAAAGGTTGTTGTTGCATTATCTAATGTTAAATGTACAATTGTAGCATTCATGAAGATGGAAAAGTTGTCCAAAACGTTGATATAAAGTATTAAAGTTCTTAGAGAAATCTGAAGAGATATTCCTCAACTTGAGTATTATTATTGCTAAATAATATTTTAAGACTAAAAAATAAAAAAAAAATAAAAATAAAGTTACTTTTATAAAAATTTAAATTCCTTAATTATATTTTTCATATTTAATGTAATTCATCTCTTTCAAAATATGAATATGCTACTGTAATTTTATGGTACTTATTCTAAATAAGTATATTCAATAGTTTGTCGTTTTCTTTTTCTCAATAATTCTTTTAATCATAGAAATGTAGCGAGAATTCTTGAATGTATAATTATTCTTTTTCTTGTGTTGTTATTATATATTGTATTTCACTGTTTTCAGTATTTCATTATATTGTTTGACCTTCAATTAAATTATAATTAGAATATAAGTGTATTATCAAATAAATAAAAAAAAATATAATAACAAACTGTTTTTTTTCTATTTCTAATCATTTGAGTTGTTCAGAATTACCAATTTTAAAGCACACTTTCAGGTCAATCTTAACCAGGGTCCACCAGAACTTTGTAATGTATTTTAACCCACTTACAGTGAAGGCTAGAGTTAGTTGAAAGTTTTCTTTTCTTCCTAAATAAATATTTTTAGGTAGATTAATTAAAGGAAAATTAAAAAAAAAAAAAAAAAATTGTTTTGTTGTTCAGCGATAATGGTAGAAAATGTTGCGCTCTCGCAACATTGGCGTGTTGAATATAATGTTTCCTCTCTCTATGTATTGCTTTGTCTCATCCCTCACGATCAAATGTCCAATTTTATCTTTTCTCGCTTCATCTAACACCGAGTTCACAGCTGGTCTTCCTTTTCTCGGTTGATCATTGATAGATCTGACTATCAGCTCCACGTACTCAAATTGCAATAAGTCCCTTATTATAGAATTTGAAATCAAGCAAAGGCATCTTGGTTTCATTGGCTATAATATAAATTTTCCTAGCATTTATCGAAGCACTGTCAATCCTATTTTTAAACAGAGGCCCCCAACATTTTTTTCGAAGGATTTTTATTCTTTAGTTTGCAACTCCATTATCATGTGTCTAGTCCTCCCATTAATTTGTTGCCATGCCAGATTATATTAGGTTTGGGTACAATCTCTCCTTGTTTCTTTTTTAAATTGTAGCGTTTTGCTTTTTTTAGTGGCTTTGTGCCAAAAAAATTATAACTTGCTACAGAGTTATCGTTCCATCTAACTATACAAATTTCATTGCTTTCATCAAATGCATAACCATATGTCCCTCTAGCCTGCTGTTTTACATCTTCAATTTGGGACTTTACAGTTTTTTTTTAGATCCCTTATAGTTCCTATATAGGGAAGACACCCATTTTTTTAAGTTCTTGCAGAAATGAATGCGATGAAGAAAAAAAAAATTGTCAACGAAAATTAGATGCATCTTTGTGTGAGATGCATGGGCTTGTCGTCATTGGAATAATTTCATAGTTATGGCCAATGATGCGTTAAAGTAAAACAACTATTCTACAAACAATATACGAATTGAATACAAAAAATAGTAAGCTGATGTAATAACTAAAAAAAAATTTAACTTGTGAAAATAAAAAAAAAAGGGTTAATTAATGTTACATATGTGCATCAGTGGCCATAAATGGGTTAAAAGAGTTGTTCTTCTAATTTATATTATTTGAAACATTTTATAAAGAAATGTTTTTGTTATGCCTAATAGCCAATCACATCTATGACCATTGAATGCTTATCATCCATTCATAGTTTCCTTATATACTTTAGACTATATTATCAATTCTATAAATTCTTTCTCATCCATCACTATAGCCTTCTTTTGTCTTCATCTTCTTTATTCTCTATTTATTGTTTCAAAATCCTTACATCTTCAGCCTGTAAATTAACCCTATTTCCGAATGGATGATAAGCACTCTGTGTATCTAGCAGTCCAATGTAATTGGGCAGCCCATTTTATTTTTCTTTATATAAAGTTTTCTCTCGGAATTCTTATAACCCTTGGTTACTAAGCTCGGGTCAAATTGACGATTGATATGCTTCATTAAAGTCTATATATTACATTTATATGATAAATTTGATTATCCTAAGACTTGTGGAATGTGTTTTTTATTGTATTCAAATAATTATTCCTTATTTTTTTAGTTACGGGTCAATATGACCCGAGGTCAGTGTGAGTGGTATAAAGTAAGGTTAGTAACTGAGGGTTAATAAAACTTCTTCCAAGAAATTTTTAGACAGAATTTCATTACAGACATTTTTTATTATAATGTCAGCTATAGGACATTTTACTCAAAATGTTTATAAAAGAAATATTAAATATCAATGTCCTGAAAATGTCAAAAACTGTTGATTTTAGATCTGAATAGTCAATTTCCCCAAAATATTTCTTAGAATGGATGGGGCGTTGAAAATAAGTAATTTTGCTCTAAATTTTGTTTGAAAAACAGTTGATATAATCATTTTATGTAAGCTGAAGGTGAAGAAGGATCAATTGATTCTTGTTAAGTAGCAGGAGTTGCTCCCAAAATTGTTTAAAACATTAAGTTATAATTGCGATGTTTTGAACCTGTTTAGGTTTAAATGTTTGCAAAAATTAGATATCAATACAATATTGCACACAGACAAACAAATAACCCCAATATCTTATTACATACAATCAAAGATGAACAAAACGAAAACCATTTAACTTATGAATGTAAAATACAGATGTTAGAATACTAATTTATTGTATCATACTTTCACTTTTCACCAACTGAGGATTCTGACCTTGGAGGTAAATCATTTAGGAATAAATACCAAATTATTGAAATTAAAAAAAAAAAAAATGTGGTTCCCTTTACATCCAATTACGCCAAAATGAATATCATAAAATAATGTTATTGAATTCAGATGCTCTACTAATCTTTGCTGATGAGTCAAAAACAGTAGAAGGCATGGGTTTATCTTATTCATTTGGCTTGTACAAGGCCTCAGCTCCTAGATGTCGTGTCAAGACAGTGGCTTCAGTGCCGTCAGAAAGGCAGTCAAAGGCATAGTCTGGGTTGATTTACAGCAATGTAAGTTAATCAATTTGTGAGTTGAATTTTGATTGCTTTGTCAAAAAAGTAGTACCACTAGCCAGATCGGGGTTGCCGTTCCATTTCCTGATATCCTGGGATGATTGAAGAGTCTTTCATGCGGCACATTTTTCAACATAACAGAAAATAGTCTTTCTTATATTTTTCAACTCCTTAAATTTTATTCCTCTGTTCACTCCCGTAACACTTGATCTCGTCCTTCTGATCTTTATATTCCTTCTCACCGAACAACAATATTCGAAAAATCATTCGTTACCCGTGCCACCTCGCTATGGAATTCCTTGCCTCTGTCTGTCTGCCATTCTACCAACCTAGAAATCTTTAAATCCCGACTCTTCCACCACCTTCTATCCCTGCAAGTTTTACCCGATCCCTTGTCTATATTGAAGCTGTACATTATATACTGATAGCATTTATAAGTTTATATATTAAATTCATTATTAATTTGTAATTTCAAAATTATTCCTATGGGACATGTGTCCCGGAATAAGAATAAAACTTTTCATTTCATTTCATATTATGGTTACAGTGTAAAGTAAAGATCTTATAGAGAAGACAATCTGCAGTTTGATCTGGTCATAAAATTTAAAAGTGTTTCTTAAATAGTTTTATACAAATGTTAAAAAGTTCCTGTAAAGCCAGTGAGCAGGAAACATTTTGGAATCTCTCAATATTTTAGCACCCTAAGAGCTACTGGAACATTTTTTGAAATGGTAGAAGGATCTATATGATATGAGAAGGATTATGAATGGTGAAATTTAACACCAGTCAGAAATTCTGGAAAGATTCTGAAACTATTTACTTTCAGAGAGGAATTCTTTGAATTCTATTAATTGTAATTTATTTGTTCTTAAAGTTCACAAATGTTATTTTCAATTTTAATTTAAAAAATATAATGCAAGAATTGTTGGAAAAGCATCAGAGACTACAAGATTGATCTGGCTGAACAGAAACCAGAGAAACAGGGAACTTTTGATATTTATGTGCGGATGATAGGAAAGCAGTGTTCGGGAAAAATTAATTTCAAAAGCAATTATCATTTGGCAAATTGAAGTTGTAACAACCAACACCTAAAATTAAAATGCAAACTGTTATCACAACTTAAATTAAATTTTATTGATTTATGATTATTTTCAACTAAGTCAATTTGCAAAATATATTTATATGTACAAGAATTTTACACTTAGGAATAACAAGAGAGAGAGAAAAACTTTATTTAAGAAAAGTTTGGTTGCCCAACTAAATTGGGTTGCTCCACACACAACCCAATATAAAATAGAAAAAAAATAGAATTTATCAGTGCCTAAATCACAGTGTAGCATCTGCTATTTAACGTTATTAAATAATAGGTTAAAGCCCACAACAGATGTTAACAGCTTCTCTCTAGCCTTTTCAGCTACAAAATTTTAATTTAATTTTAGTTTTAGTTTTTTTTTTTTTTTTAGGTTTTAATTTTTAGTTTAGATTTAGTTTATTCTAAAAAGCGAATGTAGTTTTAATTTCAGTTTTGCCCAACATTGTGCGTGAGTCACTCATCTTTACTACTTTTAGCACTTTCCTCTGAAGGAAAGTAGCTATTGAGGTTGGACTCATGACGGAATTTTTGAAAAATTTCTTCAAATCTTTATCTATCCTACCTAGTAGACACCGAAAATGACCCCCGTTAAAATTTATATATATATATATATATATATATATATATATATATATGCATAGACATATATGTGTCTGTTAACACGATAGCGGCCAGAGTTTTTGTTTTTTCGTCACGAAACTTGGTATATAGCATTGAATTAGCAAACGATTAAACGAGTTAGTTAACCACCAAAGTCGGTCCACCGGAAGGGGGGGTTTACCCCGAACCCAAAACACTAATTTGACATGGTCAGCCGTAATATTTGTTATATTTCAACGAAACATGGTATTCGTAGTGGTAATATAGAGAGAAAAGTGAGATATAAAAATGAACTAAATCGGTTCATTAGAAGGGGGGGTTTACTCCGGACCCAAATTCCTAATATACTCATACCGGTCGTAATTTCTGCTGTATTGTAACGAAACGCGGTATACGTCGTGGGTAACTCATGAGAAAGAAGTGTTGTAAAAATGAGCTGAATCGGTCAATCGGAAAGCGGGTTCCGTTTGTAATATATTTCAATAGAAAACCCGCCAGACGTAGGTTCACAAAGCCGCCGCAAGGAGCGCTTTCTACCACTAGAGTGACTGTATCCTGTTCCTGCGTTAGATCAAAATACGATAATATGAGGTTTTTTGTATTTATTACGTAGTGTAATAGGTACCATGTGTAAACATAACTCTGGAAGCAAATTAATAATTGATCAGTTACTCATTACAAATTTAAAAGAGAACTATTTACGTTTTTATTTTATTTATGTAGGATATTTTAAGCAAATTGTTCTGGAAAACAGTCTACACTACCCAAATTCTGAGGAAAGTGCTTAGTTATGCAGCTCCTGCGTGACGGACTTTAGAGATTGCAGCCAGTTACCTCCAGTACCATCTCCTACTTCATCGGATTGTTTATTTCGCTTCATTTTCAAAGAACATTTGTTTTTCATTTTTATTAATTTCATCATTATAATTTATAAAATAAAAATGATTGTCTTTTGTTTTAAATTTGTTTGGGGCCTTCTGATAATCTTAACTTCACATCTCATCAACTGCATTGATGGTAATGAATACGTTTAACCTCAAAAAGCTCTTCGGATGCTTGATGTTGTACATAACGAGGCAATGAGGATAAGCTCTGGAGCATTCCGAACATCACCGATCGAAAGTCTTAAAGTGGAGTGTGCAGAACCTTCTCTGTAGAACAGGAGAAATTTCTTGACGTTTTGTAGCTTAGGAAAATTCCTATCAAGAGAAAATCTTTGGCATCTCTGTAACACAATCATAAAATAACAACTATCGGCACAAAATAGTTTTTGTTCTAGGATTAGAAAACCTTTAAACTCTCTACAAATAGAACTTCCTACGTTTTGTACAACCAGACTAGTAGAACAGTCTCCATTGGACACTGAGAAAATATTTATCGACAAAAAAATGCAACAGGTAAATAAAAAAGAGAACCCACCAAATACCATAATTGCTGAATTTTTGGTGCACCTTACAATATATTTTCGCTATAAAACAATCTTCACGGATGGATCCAAGTTGTTAAATAGAGTAAGGCCTCCATTTCTAACTTGTTTAACAAAAAAGGCCACTACTCTATGAAAAGAATGCAGCTCGTGTAGTGTTGAAGCAGTTGTTATCCGTGAAGCGATAACGTTTGTTCTGATTCATAAAGCACTGATTATATCAGACTCTTTAAGTGTCTTAAGTGCACTACAAGAAAGGCAACTCACTGAAGGTCTCATTCGTTCTTGTTAAGATTTAATATTTACTAAGACAAATTGTGTCATTCATGTGGGTTCCATCGCACAGTGGCATTCAAGGGAAGGAGGAAGTAGATAAACTTGCTTCATCAGTAAATGCCTACTCAGGCTCTGGACCAAATATTGGCTCAGAAAGACGAGAAAGGGCTCAGAAAAATTAAGACAATATCGAACCTGTGGCACACAAGCGAACGGTCTTCAAGAAGAGAAGAAGTTGTTCTGTGCAGGTTAAGGATCGGCCACTGCCTACTCAGCCACGAATACCTTTTCCTCAATCTATATCCACCTTCATGCAGCTGTGTTTTTTAGGGGAGCTTCTGACGCTAGACTATATCGCACTAGTATTTCTAAAGTGACACAACTCAAAAATCAATGTTTTTCAGTTATGACTATGAAAGACATAGTAAATATCTCTTCATGAACTATCGAAACTCTATATACCTAGCTTCAGAGCTTGTATGCCAGAGGCCCATTTGTCACTCTTTCTGCCTCAATGCCCCTTACATAGGCAAGAATGACACATTTTCGGTTGAGTTTTATTTTGAATTGTGTCACTTTATAAATAATAGTGCAAACTAATAATTTCATCCAGGACTACTCTTCCATAAAAAAATCTCTGGGAATTTGAACTCCAATCAAAGAAATTCTAGGGGCAAAAAAGGGAAAATAAAAAAACGTTTTGAACTCTTAAGAAGAACGGACCTATTTTCAAAATTATAAATTGTTTTTTTAATTTTTTTTATTATATTTCCATTGATACTAAGCACTATTTATAGGTGAACCCTACATCTAAACCATTACATAACCACACATATTTCCAACACCAATAACCATGCTGATTTTCTAGAATAGCTAAGTTCAGAGGATACTGTTCTTTGTGAAGCAGGGCACAATAAATAGATAAATAAATAATTTTTTTTTAAAACTGAAATTCATTAAAATTGTTATTACATATATTATTTATTATCCAATGCTTTATTATGTTTGAGTTATTCATTACAATTATTATAATACATTTTTAATTTGTTATTATATATTATAATTTATATTATTAGTTATTCTAGCATAATTTTATTTTTTTCTTTATTAATTTTAATCTGTTCATTATCATTTAAATTATCAAATATTTTACCTTTCATTTACATCTACCAATGATACTAAAGGATAAAGGCAAAATGAAAAAAATATATAAAATTTATATTTTTCTTGTGTCATATTTTATTGTTTATATTAATGATATTTAGTCATTTTTATCTGTATATATTCCATATTTTATAATATTTTTTTTTATAATTTTTAAGTAATGATTATAGTCGGAGAGCTGGCAACGCACTTTTCATGAAGTGTTTTATGCACCCTGAAATTTTGCTATAGTGTACCTCTTGGGTAGATAAGAAGGTAAGTATGTGTTTCCTGGACATACCTTGGAACACCAGGTACTGCGCATAGGGGAAAGGTGCCAAACAATATTGCCCAGAAATAGTGTTTTATTCAGAAGCCAAATATTATTAATGAAAAAATTACAAATTAAGGCAATTTTAAAATTAATAATAAATAAGGCAGGCACTTTTAGGGGGGTTAAAATGTAATTTTTAAAAAAAACAACAAAGTACCTAGTTTTTATTTTTAATATTAAATAAAGTGCTTTATTCACACTGCGATTTAAACAGAGTCTTAAATACACATATTTGAAAATGATTGCAAAAGGGTAGACACTTTTGTGGGGTTTAATTATCAGGAAATATAAAAATAAATGTTGCCTATGATAGACTGCAATACACTGCACGTAACCGTAAGAGTGCCTGAGACGACCGCACAGTGTTGGTTGTTTTCTGTGCTCTCATTGGTTCTTGCTCACATGATCTTGTACAGCTGTTCTGGTTTTAATGGCAGCGTGAATAAAACTCTCATTTAATATTAGAATAAAAACAATTAACCCTTAAAAGTGTCTGCCATATTTATTATTCATTGTAAAATTGTCTTAATTTTACATTAAAGATAGTTGGCTTCTGAATAAAACTCTATTTTTGGGAAATATTTTTTTGTACCTTTCCCCTATGCGCAGTACCAGGTGTTCCAAGCTATGTCCAGGAAACACATATATACGTTCTTATATATCCAAGATGTACATTATAGCAAAATTTCAAGATGCATAAAACACTTCATGAAAAGTGCGTTGCTGGCTTTCGGACTATTAGGATATAAATGAATCAGTAGCCAAAAAATCTTATATAAGTTTAGTTTAAGAGAGTAAAATTAGGAGACTTTAATTGAATATTATTGTAATCACCCAGTTTTAGAATTCAATTTTTGACTTGATTAGTTTCTAAATGTAGTTGTATTACTAGAAAAATTACATCTCTCTCTATATATATATATATTATCAGAAATGGACATCTTCTATAATTATTTTATCTTTGCAAAGGCCTTACTGGTCAAATAATTTTAAATTTTGTTTTATGACATATATATCATATATATATTTTCTTGACACATTTCTGGAAAATGTGGCATATTTTCAAAAGAATTATCCCTTATTTGGATTTTAACAAATCATTTGATATATTTTTTTAATTTTTTCTCAAAGGGCCCTAAAATGAGAAAAATTCCTGCTGCTGCACAGTGTTACGAGTATATGGGGTAAGGAATCAAAAATCGTATTTTTGTCTAGACAAGGGTTATTATTTTTTTCTGTTATTAAAAAACTCGAACATGAGAGAAAAAAGAAGTTTTTACTTAAAAAAATAATTTATTATAGAATAAACTTACATAAAATGTATATGAAAACATACCTATGATATTTATGAACTTATAAAAATTATATACAGAAATTTTACTAATAAAAAGAAGGATTTCTTCTCAGAATCGCTTGATTGTAAACAAATACTATCATTTTTATTTAAAATTAAGTATGATAAAACTTTTGCTTCAATTTTTCGATTTTGGAGCTAACTTTAGTTAAATTTTATTTATTTAAATTTTAATTCTTACATATTTTACTTAAAGTTGACAAATATGGGTCTGATGGGAGGAGAAGCATTTTCATTAAATCCATATTTGTATCAATACAAGAAGCAGTTAATGAAAGACGCTGGCATTTAATACCATGAATAATGCTTCAGATATAATTCTTAAGTCTCACCAATTTATTCAGTTAATTTCGGCGTATTAATGGATTTACCACTAAAAACCATTGTCAAAATGGTGCCCAAATTGATTATTAATGATATCTCCATTCCAGTAATTTTGTTACATAATTTTGGATTGCCAAAAAATGTGCGGGCGGTTTTACCGTCGTTAATAGAACCAAAAGAAAGCTTTGGAGTATCAATTAATAATCCCATTTTCTCCTTGTAGATTTCTTCGTTACTATGTCCACAACTCGTCTCTTTGTAGAGTATGATGCTTCCACGAAACGAACTTGCGGTCTTCATCAGGACCTGGTTGATTATTATCTCGTCTTCATATTTCAAAAACCTCGTTGGGAAGTTTAACGTTTTTACTCAACCATACTCCTATATACCTTTTATTTGTCTCGAATTTCCCCGGGACCCAGTAACAGCGGTCCCAAATTTTTGAATATTCAGGCAAAACTGTCTAATCAATCTTCTTATATTCTCCTTAACTTTATCCGAACATTCAGATAAATTATAATATTGCACGATTCTATAAAAATAAAGCATCATACGTGGGGTGTGGTTCATTAGTGCGCAAGACGTTGTACAGTTGGGCTTTAGTTATAAAATCTAAAACCACAAAATCGCTTTGAGAAGCAGCCGAAAGCAGGTAAACTAGGTATCAGAATAATCGTGAAGCAATGTACTATTTATGGTTAAAGTATGAAAAAACCGTTATTTTACGTTTTTTCTTAAATCAATTCTGAAGTTGAAAAAATGCTAAAAATTTCTTACAAAATTAAAACACTAGAACTTACTCATTTTTTGGTCTGTTGGCCAAGATTAGTCAATCAACGATCCCCTCAGGACAGACACTTGAACAAGTTAAAAGAAGAATGAAAATGTTCAAGTGATACGATTGGAACAGCCAAAGTAAATATTTAGTAACCGAACCAGTTTTAATATTTAATATTTGTATTTAATTAATCCATAGCTTTTAGTCTTTATTTTTATATTCTAATTTTGATGTTTTATTTCTGTTCTAAGGTTCTAATTTTAATATTGACCATCAAAACATTTTTTTTCAAACTTCATTTTTCTTATTTTCGAACACTGCTCGTGACACTGTGCGCTGGAGGGACTCGAACCCTCATCTCCCGCATGAGAATCTAAGGCATTAGCCAGTAGACCACGGGGAGACCCTTCTTCGGTGCTATAAGCAATTATAGAGATGGTAAATAATAAAAAAATTATGTGTATATATATATATATTTATATAAGGAGAATGAAATAACAATTATAAGGAATGAGTAATATTATTAATTATGATTATGTGCTGTAATTATTCACTAAATTATAGGTACAATAGGTTGAGCAAAAATTGTTCAAGAAGTAAAATTGATTTATATGTATCAATTTTTTTTGTAGTTGTTATCTATAATTCTTATTTCTTTCGACTTATAAATGTCATGTATATATTTAGTATTTATCACATCTATAATTGATTACAGCCCTGGAGAAGGATTTAATGTCAAGCCAAAAGATTGAATTTTTGATACAATAATTAATAAGAAATAACATGGGCGAATATAGAAAATAATTTCTGGAGGGGCTGGGAGCATTTTGGAGGTATGGAATACAAACAATTTAAAACTTTAAATAATTAACCAAATAAAACGCTATTACACCCTCCTACAATTTTTGTTACCCATGAATCACCTGTAAAATTATAATTAAAACATTGAATTCCAATTGCATACTTTTTCAATCATATTCATGAATGAGCATTCCATAGAGTAAACATTTGCCCTTCCTATCCTGAAGCACTTCTAGAACTTAGACTTCGATTTCCAAACATCCGGTATTCGTGATTCGCCCTTACTCTTCCAAGGTCTTAAATTGTAAGCACTAAACGAGTTTATGTTTTATTTTTATTATAACTCAGAGGCTGATCAGATTTTTGAGTACTCGTAGATCGGAGTTCTCAAAATAACAAAATATAGCAAAATTCATTCCCTTATACTAGTTCTTGTTTGTAATTTATTGTTTTGTATTTCGGAAAAATACAAAATACTGGCATATTTTAATATTTTAATTGAAAATATTTAAAAAAAAAAAAAAAGCCAACGAGTCGTCGTTTTGTAGATACTTAGAACTAAACCTTTAATGAAACAGTGAAACAAAACGTTTCAATGGAAGCAGACAGATCCTCCCTCGAAACCAATATTCGTGGACTGGAAGGGGGGGGGGGGGGTGGAGAATTCCATGAACATACATCCTGGATATTCATGTATTTTTGTTTGAATTCTCCAGATTCGCAGAATTCATCTGGATTTGTGTTTTAATATATTTTTTCCCAAATCCTGCAATGCATATGACGACAGAAAATAATCTCATTTCGGGGTTAGCCACAGAGGAAGTTTTGAACTTGTTTCAAACCAGTAACAAATCCTTTGTCAAACAAATAACAGAATGTTTGCAAAGTCTCAAATTCAAAACTTCAAAGGAAATCAACACAAATGTGGGCTGTTTGTGAAAATGTGTGGTTTGGAAAACAAAATTGAGGAAAACATGTTATTCTTGTCAATATGAGACTTCCAAAGAATAACGTTGATATAGTATCGGACTGATAATAATAACAAACAAAATTGAGGAAAACATGTTATTCTTGTCAATATGAGACTTCCAAAGAATAACGTTGATATAGTATCGGACTGATAATAATAACAAACAAAATTGAGGAAAACATGTTATTCTTGTCAATATGAGACTTCCAAAGAATAACGTTGATATAGTATCGGACTGATAATAATAACAAACAAAATTGAGGAAAACATGTTATTCTTGTCAATATGAGACTTCCAAAGAATAACGTTGATATAGTATCGGACTGATAATAATAACAAACAAAATTGAGGAAAACATGTTATTCTTGTCAATATGAGACTTCCAAAGAATAACGTTGATATAGTATCGGACTGATAATAATAACAAACAAAATTGAGGAAAACATGTTATTCTTGTCAATATGAGACTTCCAAAGAATAACGTTGATATAGTATCGGACTGATAATAATAACAAACAAAATTATAGAATACAATATATTTTATTCAATTTTAAATAAACAATAATTTTCCTTTTGAAAATCGATTATCCAATTACTTAATTTAGTAGATTCAATCTCCTAAGTTCCATGGGCGCATATAAGGGGGCTGCAGATTCCCACCCCCCGAAAATTTGATTTGATCGGTAAAAATGTGTCATAAACCCCTTAAAAATTAATTAAATAAGATCACTTAATTTATTTTATTTCGGGTATAATAGCGTTTTAGTTGGTTAAAACTATCCCAAGTTGTAGATTGTTAGTATTCCAAACCCCGGAAATGGTCACAGAATGAAATTAACCCCCCCCCCCCCCAGAATGAAAATACACAATCTTTTTCGATTAAGTTAAAAAAAATATATTTTTTTAGGCAAATTAATAGTAATAAGTTCTAATTAATGTATATTCTTAGTTTATCAAATACTTTCTTAATGATTTCCCGGTGCCTAATTATAAAAATTTGATTCTACACCCCCAGGCACGGCCCATACTAAATTAGCCCCCCCCATAAATGTTTCTCTAGAGCCGCCTATGGGATTAAGTCGAGCCATTAATGTTTTGAGCTAATAATGGCAATTCCTAGGCTTAGCGAATTCGGTAAAAATGCAGTTTCCAGCCCTCCAAACCGATTTCTTTCAAACTTTGCACAATAACGTATTTTGATGTACTAAACACGAATACGATAAAAAAAAACGTCGGATTTAACTAGGAAAGAAGTTATTAAGCACTTAAGTTCACTGTTGTGCAGGTTATGAGAGCTAATGTAAACAACTAAATTTGTCAACATACGCATGCGCGGGTATGGAAAAGTTCGTAATAAGGAAGTTTAATTGAAATTTACC
This sequence comes from Gonocerus acuteangulatus, assembly GCA_946811695.1. Taxonomy (NCBI): domain Eukaryota; kingdom Metazoa; phylum Arthropoda; class Insecta; order Hemiptera; family Coreidae; genus Gonocerus; species Gonocerus acuteangulatus. The sequence continues at coordinate 90,879,509 of OX328126.1, forward strand.
ATAAATTATCGAAATTCATCAGCAGTTATTTATTTACAATCATTTTTTTAAATAATTAAACACTCCTCACATTTCTTGTTTCGTTCATGAAAAGTATTATATATCAGAAATCCCTTAATAATTTGCTAATGCCTTTATAATTATCGTTCTAATTCGCGCCTATCGAACTTCAATTGTCAACAAGTCAATTGTCAAACAAATATTTTGATGCTAAACAGAAGAACATTTAGATGGATATTTGGCCGAATTTCTCTTCAAACGCGCTCATAAAAATGAAGAGCGTTTAAAGGCATTTTTCAGTGCGATTGGGGATTTGTATCCACCGAACATCCAGTCTCAAGAAGAAGAAGAAGAAGAAGAAGAAAAAAGCTAAAAGAGATGTCTTGGAGGATTAGAGGAATGTCTAGGAAGACTTTAAGGGCATATGTGCTATGCGTTTCCGCTCGCTCAAGAAAATAACAAAACCCCAGTCAATCCAACTCGCTAAAATTAATAGAATTCTATTAATTTTAGCGAGTTGGATTGACTGGGGTTTTGTTATTTTCTTGAGCGAGCGGAAACGCATAGCACGTATGCCCTTAAGCGACAGGTGACGACGGGTGAGGATGCCCTTAAAATTAACAATATCTTTGAATAAATGGTTTCTGAACATTTCAAATGAGAGTTCTCTGTTTCCCAATGTTACATATCTGCGCATGCGCGTGTTTACAAATACGCTGATGCCTAGTTTTATAACCTTCCTAACTTTAGTGCTTAATATTATAGTCTATTAATTTTAGCGAGTTGGATTGACTGGGGTTTTGTTATCTTTTTGAGCGTAGCGGAGCGAGCGGAAACGCACAGCACGTATGCCTTAAAGTCGTAATTTATGCCTTAAAGTCATCACAAATTTAGTTGTTTACATTAGCTCTCATAACCTGCACAACAGTGAACTTAAGTGCTTAATAACTTCTTTCCTAGTTAAATCCGACGTTTTTTTTTTATCGTATTCGTGTTTAGTGCATCAAAATACGTTATTGTGCAAAGTTTGAAAGAAATCGGTTTGGAGGGCTGGAAACTGCATTTTTACCGCGAATTCTTCCATGGTGTCTCGCCACGCTTTAATCAATCAATTTCTTATTCGTGTTGACATATTCTTCTAGAGAAACCACACATCAAGAATTTAGAAATAATTTCAAAAACTGAAGAAAACGTTGAATTTGTTTAATTCTATGCCTTTCATTTAGAGCTCTTTAAATATCCTGTTGTTTATATAACCTCGAACTTGTCTGAAAAAAAAGTACCAGTATCGCAATCTCAATAATACATTGAAGCTTTAGCTTAAATTGCTAAACATATGTTTATACTAAACTATTTTTCTAATGATTCCAATTAATTTTTAAAAAATTCAATGGGGACTGGTGAAGGATATAGTCAATTGGGATATCATTGCGACGTTCAGGGTAATTTTTGGTAAACATGCAGTTTCCAGCCCTCCAAACCGATTTCTTTCAAACTTTGTACAATAACGTATTTTGATGCACTAAACACGAATACGATAAAAAAAAAAAAAAAACGTCGGATTTAACTAGGAAAGAAGTTATTAAGCACTTAAGTTCACTGTTGTGCAGGTTATGAGAGCTAATGTAAACAACTAAATTTGTGAAGACTTTAAGGCATACATGACTTTAAGGCATACATGACTTTAAGGCATACATTACTTTAAGGCATAAATGACGACTTTAAGGCATACATGCAATGCGTTTCCGCTCGCTACGCTCGCTCAAAAAGATAACAAAACCCCAGTCAATCCAACTCGCTAAAATTAATAGACTATAATATTAAGCACTAAAGTTAGGAAGGTTATAAAACTAGGCGTCATCAGCGTATTTGTAAACACGCGCATGCGCAGATATGTAACATTGCGAAACAGAGAACTGTCATTTTTGAATAAATGGAACTGTCAAAATCTTTGAATAAATGGAAACCATTTATTCAAAGATTTTGTTAATTTCAAGGGCATCCTCACCCGTCGTCACCTGTCGCTTAAGGGCATACGTGCTATGCGTTTCCGCTCGCTCAAGAAAATAACAAAACCCCAGTCAATCCAGCTCGCTAAAATTAATAGAATTCTATTAATTTTAGCGAGTTGGATTGACTGGGGTTTTGTTATCTTTTTGAGCGAGCGGAGCGAGCGGAAACGCATAGCATGTATGTATGCCCTTAAAGTCGTCCTAGACATTCTTCTAATCCTCCAAGACATCTCTCTTAGCTTAGACAATTGACTTGTTGACAATTGAAGCTCGGTAGGCGCGAATTAGAACGATAATTATAAAGGCATTAGCTAATTATTAAGGGATTTCTTATATATAATACTTTTCATGAACGAAACAAGAAATGTGAAGAGTGTTTCATTATTTCAAAAAATGATTGTAAATAAATAACTGCTGATGAATTCGATAATTTATGGTAAATTTCAATTAAACTTCCTTATTACGAACTTTTCCATACCCGCGCATGCGTATGTTGACAAATTTAGTTGTTTACATTAGCTCTCATAACCTGCACAACAGTGAACTTAAGTGCTTAATAACTTTTTTCCTAGTTAAATCCGACGTTTTTTTTTTTATCGTATTCGTGTTTAGTGCATCAAAATACTTTATTGTGCAAAGTTTGAAAGAAATCGGTTTGGAGGGCTGGAAACTGCATTTTTACCTAATTTTTTACCAGAGCCACTAACTATACATATATTGCTCTAAATTTCATTTAGAGAGAATTTACCTTAGGTTAAATCTTGTTTCTTAAATGAGACGATATTGGCAAGCTTGGATCTTCTCAAAATAACAATCCACATAGCTGACTAAAACAAATATAGAGAAATTCTTATGATTATTAAATGTTTTCAAGATATGTTTATATGGTCTAAAGTTCCTCCAATTATTTCAGACAAAAGATGAATTGATTTTAAATAGGAAAAAGGCCAGGTGGTAAAATGTTAGCCCAAGAGCATGGGTAACATTGGACCAACTTTTAATGTTAGCCCAAGAGCATGGGTAACATTGGACCAACTTTTAATGTTAGCCCAAGAGCATGGGTAACATTGGACCAACTTTTAATGTTAGCCCAAGAGCGTGGGTAACATTGGACCAACTTTTAATGTTAGCCCAAGAGCATGGGTAACATTGGACCAACTTTTAATGTTAGCCCAAGAGCATGGGTAACATTGGACCAACTTTTAATGTTAGCCCAAGAGCATGGGTAACATTGGACCAACTTTTAATGTTAGCCCAAGAGCATGGGTAACATTGTACCAACTTTTAATGTTAGCCCAAGAGCATGGGTAACTTTGGACCAACTTTTAATGTTAGCCCAAGAGCATGGGTAACATTGTACCAACTTTTAATGTTAGCCCAAGAGCATGGGTAACATTGGACCAACTTTTTAATGTTAGCCCAAGAGCATGGGTAACTTTGTACCAACTTTTAATGTTAGCCCAAGAGCATGGGTAACTTTGGACCAACTTTTAATGTTAGCCCAAGAGCATGGGTAACATTGTACCAACTTTTAATGTTAGCCCAAGAGCATGGGTAAGATTGGACCAACTTTTAATTTTATTTATTATCAAGACTCTCATAACGCAGATGATTCGCACCACCTTTTAATTGAATCGAACCATGCAAAAAGGGCTTCAGTCAATTTTTCCCAACATGATTTAGTGATGGATTCATTGTCTCCGAAGGTTCATATGAAAAGTAACACATTTCCATTAGTCCAAGAGCCAGTAACCGCACGGTTCATGAAGTGTTTTATGCTCCTTGAAATTTAGCTATAATGTACCGCTTAGGTAGATAAGAAGATAAATATGTGTTTTCTGGACATACTTTGGTGCACCAGGTACTGCGCATAGGGTAAAGGTACATAATATATAATAAACACAACTGCGCGGTGCTGTCATTCATTCTTACGGGCACGCGCAGTATATTGCAGTCTATCATAGGCAATATTTATTTTTGTGTTTTCTGATAATTAAACCCTACAAAAGTGTCTGCCCTTTTGTAATTATTTTCAAATATGTTTATTGAAGACGCTGTTTAAATCGCAACGTGAATAAAGCACTTATTTAGTATTAAAAATAAAAACTAATTACTTTTTTTTTTTTTTTTTTTTTTTTTAATTTAAATATTAACCTCCTTAAAAGTGCCTGCCTTATTTAATATTAATTTTAAAATTGCCTTAATTTGCACCTTTCCCCTATGCGCAGTACCTGGTGTTCCAAGGTATGTCCTGGAAACACATATTTAACCTCTTATCTACCTAAGAGGTTCATTATAGCAAAATTTCAGGCTGCATAAAACACTTCATGAAAAGTGTGTTACCAGCTCTCCGACTATATGTTAAAAGAACTTCAGTCCAATACATAGTTGCCATAGAAACATATTCCTAATTTTATTACTCCATGCAGAAAGGGCTTGAGTCTAGTTTTTTACTACTGATTTTAGACTGAAGCTTCTTTTGCATGGATCTATTCAATTGTGGTTTTCACTTATTTATGACACTATTTGATGCTACAAGAAAGATATTTAGACTAATGATCAATCTTTTAAACTTATAATTGCCCTTGTATTAGCAATTTAATGCAAATTTTTGGTACAAAGTTATGCCAATTGACAGCGTTGGTAATCAATAATGACCGATAAATTTTGGGAGGATTTAAATTAGATTTGACATATTTTTCTTAGTGAAAAAAAAGAACTAGAAAGACAAGAATAAACCCCCCAAAAAAACGAAAATTTTTTTTTAATCCAATTAAACAAATATAAATAAAAATGGAAGAGAGAAAGATTAAATCCTTAGAAACGATTCCCTCCACAATGAAAATCCTCCATAAATTTATCGGTCATTATTGACCGATTCGTAACTTCCACCAATAGAGAGGTTATGAAATATTCCTGAGGAAGGAGATGGAAGCCTTTATCCACAGAAAGAATAAAGCTGGAGATAAATTCTTCATTATTAAAAGGAGAGATGAAGCTAATCTAGGTCAGAAGGTGCGTATATTGGGCTTGCCGCACGATTCAAATTAAAAAATAATTACTTTCGTTGCATATGTATAGTACTTTCTCAACTATCTGAATGGATGCTCCGAAAATAACTACGCTTATAACTGACAAAACTCAGTGTATATTTAGTGTATCTCTAGCTATAAATATGAGTTTTCTAAACAAAAAATATTTATAATAACTAATGTTTTATGGCCTCCTGGGGTATGACGTGTCGTCTTTAGTTAGGACCAGATATGAAAGAACTATCTTCATACTCAGAAAAAGTCTTGAAGAAGCCTGCAGAATGGCTTGCGAAACGTCGGTTATACCACATCGATACGGTCATACCCAGAAAATCTTAAAACATTAAATAACGTGGACCGTGAAAGTCAACGAGAATTATTCATAATGCTGGTAAAACCCATTCTTGCAACTGAAAAATATTAAGTGTATCTACAGAATCGTGTAATGTAGTACTATGAATAACTATTGATAACACAGGCACACAAACAAAAAAAAAAAAAGAAAAAAAAAGTGGTATTTTCCAAACACGCCAAACATATGTTCTTATGTATTTCGACACGCTGAATACGAATCCGGAGTCCGTTTTACACAACCACGTCAGGTTAAAGAGAATTTGCAGGTCAAATTTCGTATGAAATCGTTAAAGAAGAAATAACTACAGCTTCCATGGTTTTGGGGGTCACTGAATTCGAATCCCAGGTCTCTTTCTCTCTACCGGCGAAAAATCAAAGTAAGTTCAAAGACAAATATGACTATTTTGCAAGAGAATAGACATATTTTTCCTTGAAATGGACTAGATTGTGCTTCGATGGGGTTTAGCAGATCTCGGATTCGAATTCAGCAACCGTCAAAATCATGGAAGCATTTTTAACGATGTCATACGAAATTTTACCTTCAAATGCTCTTAAACCTGACGTGATGGAGTGTCAGGTTCCGGATTCGGATTCACCGTGTCGAAATACATAAGAATATAAGTATGGTGTCTTTTGAAAAGAAAAGTTTTATTATTATTTTTTTTTTTGTGTGCCTATGTAACAATACTGGCGAAAATAATTCTTGCAACAGTAGAATAACTAATATACCTATAGAAACGAGAAGGGGTTTTCTATGAATAATAATACTGCCAAAACTCATTCTTGTATATATGAAATAATTGAAAAAGTTCTAACAATAACTACACAAAATAATACCGACAAAACGTATTCTTGCACCTACAGATTATTTGTTATATCTACAGAAAGGAGTAAAAATGTTCTAACAATAACTACACAAAATAATACCGACAAAACGTATTCTTGCACCTACAGAATATTTATTATATCTACAGAAACGAGTAAAAATGTTCTAACAATAACTACTCAAAATAATACCGACAAAACGTATTCTTGCACTTACAGAACATTTATTATATCTTCAGAAACGAGTAAAAATGTTCTAACAATAACTACACAAAATAATACTGACAAAACGTATTCTTGCACCTACAGATTATTTATTATATCTACAGAAACGAGTAAAAATGTTCTAACAATAACTACACAAAATAATACTGACAAAACGTATTCTTGCACCTACAGAATATTTATTATATCTACAGAAACGAGTAAAAATGTTCTAACAATAACTACACAAAATAATACTGACAAAACGTATTCTTGCACCTACAGATTATTTATTATATCTACAGAAACGAGAAAAAATGTTCTAACAATAACTACACAAAATAATACCGACAAAACGTATTCTTGCACCTACAGATTATTTATTATATCCACAGAAACGAGTAAAAATGTTCTAACAATAACTACACAAAATAATACCGACAAAACGTATTCTTGCACCTACAGATTATTTATTATATCTACAGAAAGGAGTAAAAATGTTCTAACAATAACTACACAAAATAATACCGACAAAACGTATTCTTGCACCTACAGATTATTTATTATATCTACAGAAAGGAGTAAAAATGTTCTAACAATAACTACACAAAATAATACCGACAAAACGTATTCTTGCACCTACAGAATATTTATTATATCTACAGAAACGAGTAAAAATGTTCTAACAATAACTACACAAAATAATACTGACAAAACGTATTCTTGCACCTACAGAATATTTATTATATCTACAGAAACGAGTAAAAATGTTCTAACAATAACTACTCAAAATAATACCGACAAAACGTATTCTTGCACGTACAGAATATTTATTATATCTACAGAAACGAGTAAAAATGTTCTAACAATAACTACACAAAATAATACTGACAAAACGTATTCTTGCACCTACAGAATATTTATTATATCCACAGAAACGAGTAAAAATGTTCTAACAATAACTACACAAAATAATACTGACAAAACGTATTCTTGCACCTACAGATTATTTATTATATCTACAGAAAGGAGTAAAAATGTTCTAACAATAACTACACAAAATAATACCGACAAAACGTATTCTTGCACCTACAGATTATTTGTTATATCTACAGAAAGGAGTAAAAATGTTCTAACAATAACTACACAAAATAATACCGACAAAACGTATTCTTGCACCTACAGAATATTTATTATATCTACAGAAACGAGTAAAAATGTTCTAACAATAACTACTCAAAATAATACCAACAAAACGTATTCTTGCACTTACAGAATATTTATTATATCTTCAGAAACGAGTAAAAATGTTCTAACAATAACTACACAAAATAATACTGACAAAACGTATTCTTGCACCTACAGATTATTTATTATATCTACAGAAACGAGAAAAAATGTTCTAACACTAACTACACAAAATAATACCGACAAAACGTATTCTTGCACCTACAAATTATTTATTATATCCACAGAAACGACAAAAAATGTTCTAACAATAACTACACAAAATAATACCGACAAAACGTATTCTTGCACCTACAGATTATTTATTATATCCACAGAAACGAGTAAAAATGTTCTAACAATAACTACACAAAATAATACCGACAAAACGTATTCTTGCACCTACAGATTATTTATTATTTTCTACAGAAACGAGTAAAAATGTTCTAACAATAACTACACAAAATAATACCGACAAAACGTATTTTTGCAACTACAGATTATTTATTATATCTAGAGAAACGAGTAAAAATGTTCTAACAATAACTACACAAAATAATACTGACAAAACGTATTCTTGCACCTACAGAATATTTATTATATCTACAGAAACGAGTAAAAATGTTCTAACAATAACTACACAAAATAATACTGACAAAACGTATTCTTGCACCCACAGAATATTTATTATATCTACAGAAACGAGTAAAAATGTTCTAACAATAACTACACAAAATAATACTGACAAAACGTATTCTTGCAACTACAGATTATTTATTATATCTACAGAAACGAGTAAAAATGTTCTAACAATAACTACACAAAATAATACTGACAAAACGTATTCTTGCACCTACAGAATATTTATTATATCTACAGAAACGAGTAAAAATGTTCTAACAATAACTACACAAAATAATACTGACAAAACCTATTCTTGCAACTACAGATTATTTATTATATCTACAGAAACGAGTAAAAATGTTCTAACAATAACTACACAAAATAATACTGACAAAACGTATTCTTGCACCTACAGAATATTTATTATATCTACAGAAACGAGTAAAAATGTTCTAACAATAACTACACAAAATAATACTGACAAAACGTATTCCTGTACCTACAGAATATTTATTATATCTGCAGAAACGAGTAAAAATGTTCTAACAATAACTACACAAAATTATACTGAGAAAACGTATTCTTGCACCTACAGAATATTTATTATATCTACAGAAACGAGTAAAAATGTTCTAACAATAACTACACAAAATAATACTGACAAAACGTATTCTTGCACCTACAGAATATTTATTATATCTGCAGAAACGAGTAAAAATGTTCTAACAATAACTACACAAAATAATACTGACAAAACGTATTCTTGCACTTACAGAATATTTATTATATCTACAGAAACGAGTAAAAATGTTCTAACAATAACTACACAAAATAATACTGACAAAACGTATTCTTGCACCTACAGAATATTTATTATATCTACAGAAACGAGTAAAAATGTTCTAACAATAACTACACAAAATAATACTGACAAAACGTATTCTTGCACCCACAGAATATTTATTATATCTACAGAAACGAGTAAAAATGTTCTAACAATAACTACACAAAATAATACTGACAAAACGTATTCTTGCACTTACAGAATATTTATTATATCTACAGAAACGAGTAAAAATGTTCTAACAATAACTACACAAAATAATACTGACAAAACGTATTCTTGCACCTACAGAATATTTATTATATCTACAGAAACGAGTAAAAATGTTCTAACAATAACTACACAAAATAATACTGACAAATCGTATTCCTGCACCTACAGAATATTTATTATATCTGCAGAAACGAGTAAAAATGTTCTAACAATAACTACACAAAATAATACTGACAAAACGTATTCTTGCACCTACAGAATATTTATTATATCTGCAGAAACGAGTCAGGATGTTCTTTGAATAATAATACTGAAAAAAAAAACAACACATTCTTGTACTTGCTGAATATTTATTTTACAGAAACGAGTAATAGTGTTTTTTTTTTTTAATAACTACTCTTAATAATACTGACAAAACTCATTCTTGCACCAGAAGAATAATTAATATATCAGAAACGAACTAGTTATTAGAATATATTGTCACAAACGGAGAAATATCTATCCTGCTTACTCTGAACGTAAGTACATCTTAAGCAATGAGGAAATTGTTATATAATAAATACAGACACAATTCAAAATAAAGTCCGTCACGCAGGAGCTGCATAACTAAGCACTTTCCTCAGAATTTGGGTAGTGTAGACTGCTTTCCAGAACAATTTGCTTAAAATATCCTACATAAATAAAATAAAAACGTGATTAGTTCTCATTTTGTAATGAGTAACTGATCAATTATTAATTTGAATCCAGAGTTATGTTTACACATGGTACCTACTACACTACGTAATAAATACAAAAATCCTCATATTATCGTATTTTGATCTAACGCAGGAACAGGATACAGTCACACTAGTGGTAGAAAGCGCTCCTTGCGGCGGCTTTGTGAACCTACGTCTGCCGGCTTTTCTATTCAAATATATTACAAATTAAACCCCCGCTTTCCGATTGACCGATTCAGCTCATTTTTACAACACTTCTTTCTCATGAGTTACCCACGACGTATACAGCGTTTCGTTACTATACAGCAGAAATTACGACCGGTATGAGTACATTAGGAATTTGGGTCCGGAGTAAACCCCCCCTTCTAATGAACCGATTTAGTTTCTTTTTACAACACATATTTACCTGTAGATTACCACTACGAATACCGAGTTTCGTCGAAATATACCAAAAATCACGGCTGGTAGTGGCGAATTGGTATTGTGGGTCCGGAGTAAACCCCCCCTCCTAATGAACCGATTTCGTTTATTTTTACAACACATATTTACCTGTGGATTAGCACTACGAATACCGAGTTTCGTCGAAATATACCAAAAATCACGGCTGGTAGTGGCGAATTGGTATTGTGGGTCCGGAGTAAACCCCCCCTCCTAATGAACCGATTTCGTTTATTTTTACAACACATATTTACCTGTGGATTAGCACTACGAATACCGAGTTTCGTCGAAATATACCAAAAATCACGGCTGGTAGTGGCGAATTGGTATTGTGGGTCCGGAGTAAACCCCCCCTTCTAATGAACTGATTTAGTTCATTTTTATATCTCACTTTTCTCTCTATATTAACACTACGAATACCAAGTTTCGTTGAAATATAACAAATATTACGGCTGACATAGTCAAATAAGTGTTTTGGGTTCGGGGTAAACCCCCCCTTCCGGTGGACCGACTTTGGTGGTTAACGAACTCGTTCAATCGTTTGCTAATTGAATGCTATATACTAAGTTTCGTGACGAAAAAACAAAAACTCTGGCCGCTATCGTGTTAACAGACACACACACACACACACACATATATATATATATATATATATATATATATATATATATATATAGATATATATAAATTTTAACGGGGGTCATTTTCGGTGTCTACTAGGTAGGATCGATAAAGATTTGAAGAAATTTTTCAAAAATTCCGTCATGAGTCCAACCTCAATAGCTACTTTCCTTCGGAGGAAAGTGCTAAAAGAAAAATTGTTTTTAGTATCGACCGGGGAGAAGAAGTTTCATTTTGGAAAAAGGTTTACTTGGTGATGGGCAGAGGCTATAATATAGATACAGATACACACACATGTGTATATCTTATTGTGGTTGACAATGGATAGTGTCCATAACTGTATCTCGCCGAGGGCAACCAATCTTGGAGTAGATTTATCAGCCCGAAGCTCTCCGCGACCCGGGAAATTATTTCTGGAAGCTTGGAAATAAATTGACGAAGGAATGGGGGGGGGGGAGTTTAGGCGGTCCCAAGATCTGCTGCCTCATCATAACCCCCCCCCCCCTCCCAGAGTCCTGTACTTTAGCCCCACGGTTGTTATTATAAATGGCCCGAGCTCAGGTGGCGTGAGCTATACGAGCCGCAGCCGCCTCTTCTAAATTAAAAGCTATACAATTCGAGAAGGAGACCCCCTTGAAGGAAACGCTTCAATTTATTCTCCCCTTCTCCCCTCCTTAGTCTTAGCTCTATTCATGTGACTACTTACACTCCTGTTTACTTTCAAATTTAATATCTACTTACTTTTCGTTTTTATTGCCAACGGCTGGAGTTCACGCTTCATTTCATTTTTATTCCATTCGGGGAATGTGCCGAATATTAGATTACTAACCAACCACGTTTTTATATTCTCTTGAACCTCACTTCATTCGTTTCTTTTTCTCAGATGCATGAATGCGAATATTTTACTCAGGTTGTATCCCTATATTAAAAACAGGCCCTGCGAGCCTAATGAATGAAAGAAATAAAAATTTAAATGACAGAAATCTATTAGTCTATAGCAGAATGAGAAAGGGGATCTGGTGCCATAGAAAGGGGAGCTAAGAAATCTGGTGGGATAGAAAAGTAAGTGGGTGGGGTAGACCAGGGATATAAACAGGAAGCTGGTGGGACAGGAAAGGAATCTGATGGGGTACAAAAGTGAGTGGGTGGGTTAGAACAAGGACCTGGTAGATTAGATCAAGATGCTTTTGGGGTGGAGGTGAGAGCTGGTGAGATAGAACAAGGATATGATGGGTTAGAACAGGGATCTGGTATTGTACAACATGGAGGAGGTGGGGTAGAAAATGAGTGGGTGGGGTAGAAAAAGGACCTAGCTGGATAGAGCAGGGATCTGGTGGAGTAGAAGAGAAAACTGTAGAGGTAGAACAGAGAGCTGATGGCATACAACAGGGAACTAACGGGAAGAACGCCACTCTGGTGGGGTTGAACAGGGATCTGGTATAGTACAACTGGGAGGAGGTGGGGTAGAAAACTGAGTGGGTGGGGTAGAACAGGGATCTGGTGTAGTACAACAGGGAGGTGGTGGGGTAGAAAACTGAGTGAGTGGGGTAGAACATGGACCTGGTATAGTATAACAGGGAGGAGGTGGACTAGAACATAGACCTGCTATAGTAGAACAGGGAGGAGGTGAGGAAAGTGAAAGGAAGGTGGGGTAGAACAAGGACCTGGTGGGATAGAGCAGGGATCTGGTGGAGTAGAACATATACCTAAGAGGTAGAACATAGAGCTGGTGGCGTAGAACAGGGATCTAACGGGAAGAACGCAGCTCTGATGGCGTAGAACATAGAAGTCCGTATATATTATAAACGTACTCGCATATATCGGTTAATCTTTTCTTCTTAGTATCTAGAGGTTAGGGGATCTCGTGGCTTATTGTAGGAGAAGATAAGACTATCCTTATCTTCTTATGTCCTTATCACACTTTATTTTTGTTCTTTAAGTTTTTACGGCAATTCTTCTACGCTCGACGGCCAGCGGGAGGCGGACCTAATCAAGGTCGAGTAGAGTTTCTGGAGCCAGGGCAACCAAACCTTAGGGGGGGGGCTCCTCCCCAACCCTAGCCAATCCCACCGCTCCGCCGCACAGTGGTCAAAAAGCGCTTAAAACTTGATTTTTGGAGTATTTTGTCCGAACACATTGACCTTAGATATATGTTAAATACCACGTTGGAGTGCCATTTCTTGAGTTTTAGGCCCCCACCGTTGATTGCAGGCCGATGGTTAATCATTGAAGAACTAGAAACAAAGAAAATTTCCCAAATCCTCATGTACCAAAATCGTTCCTTCAACTTTACTTGTTCATACTGATAAGGTGGACGCATGTTTTTTTTCGTTTTAGTGGGATGATCGAAGGAAAAAAAAACATTTTTTTATTTTTCGAATCGTCATCATGGACGGCGATACTGAAAAAGTAAAAACATTTCACGTACCAGATTTCCTTTTGTCATATAGCTTTTGCGTCTCTCGGATATCGGGCTTAAATTTTCCGTGGACATGTATAGAAAGACCCCAGACTGATATTAGCTGCGTAAACCTGCCTACTTCGGTGCTAGAGGTGAACGAACCCGGCGACAGAACGAAATGACTGACAGACAGACGCGCGTTATCTCTATGTAAACATTGGAATCAAATCGAAGATGGATTTGTTTTTGCAGTACTCAAGTCAGTGTCAACTGGGAAATATGTCTAAGGTGATCCGAGTGAAAAATTGTGTCCTTGTTGAAATATTGTTAAATTCAAACGACAAAAGTGTACTTTCGGTTTGAGAGTATTTGACAAATCAATTTCCATTAGCCGATGAGCATATTTCATTCCTCCTAAGGAAATTATCTCAAACCGTTGTGCTGAAAAAAAAGTGGGCAAAGATAGGAGCAGTTGTATTTTTTTAACAAAAAATACAAAAATCGAGGTTTTGGCTCAGTGGGTGCTTTTTGGGATGGGCTCCACCATCACCTGAGCCCAGCCGATTACAGTTCAGAGGCGTGGGCCCACCACAAAAAGATTTGTTATTTGAGTGAATTATCAGTATCTTTAGTGTGGTTATAAGACTGGTAAGTGTGCACAATGTCAGGTTTCTAACTCAACAACATCAAAAGTTATTGAGTTTTGAGCGCTTTTTGACCACTGTGCGCTACCCCGCGCCCCACCTCCAAACCGAAAGCCACCAGCAGATAAAACAAGAAATAATTATAACAAAATAATTATTATCAGAAATAACGTACATTTAAATGTCAAGTGTCATTCAGGAATGGATATTGTTTCACAAAAGATTGATATTATTGATATTCCGCGATAATATTTACGGAAAGAAAATATCTTGCCATTTATTTTAATAAAACAAGAATTAGGAGTTCTATCATTGCATGGATTTAAAAAAAAACAACTTTTTTTAAACATACATTTCTAGCCTCTTGGGGATTTGTGGATCCCATATGTTCAGGTTTGTGACAACAAAGGTAGACTAGATAGTAACATTGCACACGTTAATTGTCTGTTTATAGTATTTTTAAGAAGGGTATTTATTGCAAAGAAACCTTCCTGCAAAATGTTGTTACAAAAAGTTAGATCATTAAAATAACTTTTTTATTATATAATTTTATAAAGTATTTCGTGCTACTTGTTCGTTTTTACTCAAGCCATGTTGTTAATGTTCCCATGCGTTGTATATAAAATTAAATTTCCCCATCGTCCCTCATCTGTGTAATGGGATGGAAGCGGAAGGGGAGGGTTTTTGTTCAAGAGGGGGGGGGGGCACTTCGCTGATTGCAATTTGATATTAGTTTCATATCATTCGGGTTTCGGCCTTTCTTACGACAACATCATCCCTTGTCGCTGCATTAGTCCGCTGACTAGTTTCGCTAAATTGTTGTCCACTGATTCAATGACTTTCTGCGCTGGCCGACGTTAACAACAGTGATCTTAGTATAAGGTGAAGCGGAGCTGTAGCGAGCAGTTTCAGGGTATCGGTGTGTGCCTTCGAAGCTTTGTGAGGGATGTAGGTACATGCCACACGCTAGCAGAGGCGAGCAGTGTGAGGAGTGTAGGTATATACCAACATTTGCATTGGCGAGCAGTGTGAGGGATGTAGGTACATGCCAGCGTGAGCAGTGTTAGGAGTGTGAGTGGTGTAGGTATATACCAACATTTGCACTGACAAGCAGTGTGAGGGGTAACCGTATATGCCGAAGTTAGTAGTGGTGAGCAGTGTGAGGGCAGTCGATATCCGCTGACGTTAATAGTGGCGAGGAGTGTGAGGGCAGTCGATATCCACGGACGTTAGTAGGTGCGAGCAGTGTGTGTGGAGTCGATATCTGCAGACGTTCATCGATTCACATCATAAACAAGCACGCGAAAACACGCTAAACTGTAAAATGATTATCCAATGCTAGAAATAATATTTTCCAATCACAACTCCATAAATGTTCCTCTTGTATTGGATATGCCCCTATTTACCAGGAGCAGGCTGTCCGAGGTGAATATTTACATCAGAGCGACGGGCGGGGGGTGGTTGGGGGCGGAACAACCTTCAAAGAACATCAGCCTCCGGCGTATTTTCTTACTGCATAAAGAGAGTAAAAGCAAAGGCTACTTCCCTTTTCACCGGATAGACTGCGCTAGTAGTCCCTTTACATATAGATTGCTCTCTTTCAGCTCTCTAGGCTCCTTCCTATGTCAATCATTCTCTCTCTCTCTCTCTCTCTCTCTCCTCTCTCTCCCCCCTCTCTCTCTCTCTCTCTCTCTCTCTCTCTCTCTCCTCTCTCTCTGTCTCCCATTGTAGTTATTTTACTTCATCTAGTTTTATGATTAGTGAGAAGTGCTCTAGACGCATTCTACAAATCTGTAGATACGAATGACTGTCATAAGAGACTGTTAGTGTGAGTATGAAGCCTTCACAGTTCCTCTATTTATAGCTAACATTATCAGGGATTTAGCTCTTTTTTTCAGCTCTGTGACATATATATATATATATATATATATATATATATATATATATATATATATATATATATAAGGAAACACAACTTTTTTTTTAAAAAAACTAAGTTTATTATGTATTTTTTTTACTAAAGAACTTATATATATATATATATATATATATATATATATATATATATATATATGTATGTATACAGGGTGGCCCAGATAAGCAGGCCACAAGTGAAATAACTACTAAACGGTTGGAGATATCAAAATTATTCAAAAGAACAAAGATGTAGGTCTTGTCGAAACCTGTATAATGGTACTCTCGGCAATTAGCAAAAAACCATTCTAAGGGCTCAAATAGACCTTCAAAGGGAAGGGTTACCTCTTTGCTCATATGTTGCATTATATTTTTAAAAGGACTACAAAAAAAAGTCCGTCTCGCAGGAACTGCATCATCTTAGCGCGGTTCCGTTCATATCCCTAGCCTAATTTGGAAAGATTAAAATAGAAGCAGTTATTGTTTTGGTTCCGCCAGTCTTTTTTTTTAATTAATTATTATAATGGCGTGTCAACCCTTAAGGTCACTAACGCCATTCCTGTGCGTAGTAAAGTTTTGAAAGGTCATGATTTACAATCTTACCTGGAGTGGTCGGCTACCACTAGAAACTGTCCCGCTAGTTACAAGGTCTTGGAATCCTGGAAATCTTCCAACAATAAATTGTTTTTGTTATTTTACTTAACCAGTTTTATTGTCAAATACATTATCCAACTATAAACAATTAAAAAATAACAAGGAATAAAACAGACAAAAAGAACCATTCGAATAAACGAAATCAATTACTTTAAAGTTTTAAGCTCTTATTTCTTCGAGTGACATCGCCTAATCAAAACTTTCATTAGAACCTTTTTTTTAGAGCATTTAATAAGCTTTCTAATGGTATCCTTCCGTTTACCAAGATTCTCAACCTTCTTCGAGATATTAAGGAAAGTAAACAAAGTTAGTAAAACTTTTTATGTCTGTTAATAAAATATTTTATTCTAACCCTTCCTTAACTCCAAACATAACCAAAATTTCAACATATTAGTTTTGATGAAAGTAGAACATGCAGAAAATGTTTCAACTGAATCCCATGATTCTAAGTACCCAAACCAAAAACGGTATTCAAAAACCATTTTTCCAATTTTCTCGAAAACGGTTAAAGCTATCGCCTTGAAAATGGTTTCATTCGTTTTCCTGGCCCAGGAAGCATATAAAACGAGTACTTAAAAGCTTATGAACTCAAAAACGTAAGCGTTACAATTTTTTTTGAGCGAATTTCGCCCCAAACGCCATCTTCCAGTAGGCGGATTTTGCTGGTTAACAAACTTGACCTTTCAAATTAGACGAAAGATTATTGTACCAAATTTCATCAAAATCAGACCATTCGTCTAGGAGCTACAGAGCGAACAGACAAATATATATATATATATATATATATATATATATATATATATATATATATAAATATATATATATATATATATATATATATATATATAAATATATACAAATTTGAACCACCGTTATTTTCGGTCTCTTGGGGTTCTGAAACGCGAAATTTTCTAGTCGGCACTTCCGGATTGTTTCATTGTATCAACCTTATAAGTGGGGTTCCTCCCTATGGGGGAGGGAGGAACCGCGCTAACAAGGAAGAACCGTGCAAACGGGATTTCGATGGGTCAAGTAGTTCTCTGTAAAAATACGTTTTTATTTGCATGTATTCCTCGTCTAAAATTCCTGGAAAAAGGCACTTTAATTTATTCAAGTAGTATTTTTGTTGGGAGAGGGATAATTCTGGATGGGAGAATGTGTTCAGCATTCAACAAAACGAATCCCTTTTGTGTAAACTAAAAAAGAAAATAAATAAAAATTGTGGCTTCATTTTATTGGTTTCGACAAGTACTACAACTTCGTTCCTTTGAAAAATCTTGATATCTCCAAACGTTTAGTAGTTATTTCACTTCATATAATCGAGGCCCGCTTATATGGGCAGCCCTGTATTCAATCTGCGGAGGCGGGACTCGAACCTGCAAATCCTTAGGTATCAAGGCAGTGACGATATGTGAGTCATAGTTTTACCGAAATGTGTCAGTTTCAATTTGTCAATATTATTTTACATAGTCCACTTAGGAACAAAGAAAGGTCTTTCGATTAATACATCACATTCTTCAAGCGCCAAGCAATGAAACTATTGCAATCTGGGATATGAAATCTCGTTGGAAGCCGCTGATATCGAATGCTCATATGGCGCGTTGTGACCAGCTGTCCCGCCAAAACTGATATCAAACTTTTCATTAGTTTTTGGGGAAGACTTTATAAATGGACTTTAAACTATAGCTCCTCGATATGAGACAAAGTTCCCGGGTAAGTTCAGGCTAAGTTTTTCCATCATTCTTCCTGTAGCTTGTTCGGGGTGAGTGGAAGTTGACCCTTTCTCATTCGCTAAAAGCTGAATTTCTCCTTAGTAAGCTACATGCCTTCACCAGCGAATATTGAACTTGCGATCGACAGCAATTCCAGAGTCACGTTTGGTCAAACGGTAACATTGAAACATTTGCTGCCACCGTAAATTACGAGATCGAACCCAGACAGTAGGGCTTTCCCTCGTGTCGTTCGCTCATGGGGAATTCCACGATGGAAACACCTGGTGTGTCTTGGGCACTGAACATGTTAATAATTCCATAAGTCTAAAAAACGCTATGTAAAATTAAACATACAAGGTCCGTCACGCACGAGCTGCATAACTAAACACATTAATTATAAAGTGTTCAGTGTATACTGCATTCCTGAATAATGTTCTTATAATAACCTATATAAATAAAAAAAGAGAAAAATTTAAATAGTTTAGCGCGGTTCCTCCCTCCCTTTATAGGGAGGAACCCCGCTAATAAGGTTGACCTCATGACGCAATGAGGCTTCTTGGCCTAGGAAAACGAATGAAACCATTTTTAAGGCAACAGGTTTAACCGTTTTCGAGAAAAGTGGTTGAAAAAAAAAATAGTTGTTGAATCAAGTTTTTGATTTGGGTACTTAAAATCATGGGATTCAGTTAAAATATTTTCTGGATGTATGAAATTCATATAAACAAAGACGTTTCAATTTTGGTTACGTTCCATTGAGGTGAAGTTAAGGAAGGATTAGAATAAAATATTTTATTAAGAGACATGTAAAGTTTTTGGAACTTTGCATATTTTCCTTAATATCTCGAAAACAGTTGGGAAATCGTGGTAAGTGGATAGAGACCATTCGAATGCTTTCTAAATTTTCTGAGAGTGGCCATGTACGAAAAAGAAGATTACATGTCATACGGTATAGTATATAGATTTGTCGGGTGGACCTAAGCGTAACAGAAAAGTGTCTGCTGGCGTTAGCGCATGCGTGGTGGCCATGTACGAAAAAGAAGACTATATGTTATACAGTACATTACATAGGTTTGTCGGACGGGCCTAAAGCATATTTATCCTGAATTTGAGCAGAAGGCTCTAAAAATAATTTTTTTTTAATAGTGTTATTTTATATATATATATATATATATATATATATATATATATATATATATATATATATTAATTCTTGTGAAAGATGACCCGATATATATTTTTTTCACTTTTTCTTGTTTGTTTTTCTGGCAGGGGGTCGATAAAGCAGTACACTCTTTGTTCACATTAACCGCTTTATTTGTTATGTTTCGCCCGACATGTTTCGTGCCTTTTCGCACCTCCTCAGGGGCTTTCCTATGTAACAATATTTTTTTTGTAAATCCTAAACTTTAAATTGTTTACACTAATATACATATCCTGTCCCTAAATAATTTACATTTCAACATATAATTTTTAAACTTAATCTTAATCCTACCTTATCAAGAAGTCCTCTCGTCATGTTGTCTAGCTTGAGTCAGGCGTAGTACTGAAAAGTCATCTGTGGTAATTAATATGGCTGTTTGTATCGATTCTTTAGCTATTTTCATGGTATCGATTATTGGTGAAATTTGTTTTGTGAGGTTTAATTTATTATACTATGGAAAATTTGGTGCACATTCTTTAAATCTGTTTTTTTATTTATAGCAGTGTTGGAATTTTTAATTATGTAAATATTTTCTTTGATTTTTCTTTTTAAAGTGTGCCCCTCTTTATTTAAAATTTGAACGTCCTTAAAGTTAAAGTTATGTTTTAAAGTTAGTGCGTGTTCTGTCAATGTTGTCCTGTTTTCGTTTGTTTCTATGCTTTTTGCGTGTTGCACGATTCTCTTTTGCAATAGCTGTGCCGATTCCCCAATGTAGCATGCGTTGCAATCGTTACATCGAATTTTGTATATATTGTAAAAATATATACATTTGTAAAAATATTTTATTAAGAGACATGTAAAGTTTTTGGAACTTTGCATATTTTCCTTAATATCTCGAAAACAGTTGGGAAATCGTGGTAAGTGGATAGATACCATTCGAATGCTTTCTAAATTTTCTGAGAGTGGCCATGTACGAAAAAGAAGACTATATGTTATACAGTACATTACATAGGTTTGTCGGACGGGCCTAAAGCATATTTATCCTGAATTTGAGCAGAAGGCTCTAAAAATTAATTTTTTCTTAATAGTGTTATTTTATATATATATATATATATATATATATATATATATATATATATAAGTGTGTAAGTGTGTAGATAATTCTATATATTGCTTGTGTCCTTGGGGTTTGAAGTAGTAGGGAATAAAAGAGAGGAGGATTCCAGGACTCTACTAGGATTATCCTGATCCTGCTCTTATTAAACTCCAGAAATCTAGGACACACTATCCTTGTATTCCAGGACTTATGGTGAAGGTCATTCTCAGCTGTATTATTTCTTATTTTATTTCAAAGGTTTTAATGAATTTCGTTCGTAAGTTTAATATTTTCGACTTATTTCCCTTATAGTGTTTTAAAACTTTTATCTGTCTGTGCAATGTTAAAGTCTGACTTCCAAGTACTCCTTAATCTTATATATTCTTAAGTGATACTTATTATCTGGTGTGAATCTAAAAACGTAGAGGTGCATACGAATGTTAAAGTTTGAAGGAAGAACATACGTAACCAGGCGGTTCAGCCGCAGCACAGTGCAACGAAGGAGATGGAGATTATGGACAAAAATCATTAACCACTAGTCATTTTCAAATAAACATTTTTATTAATTGAAATCACATCAAAACAAGGTAACAATAGTATAATAATGCATACTATACGGTTATAATAATACTAATTGTAATATTAATAGAAATAATATAGCAGGTAATAATATTATTAATAACAATACTATAAAATATAATATAACTTTAACATATAATGTAGTAAGTTTTTTATGTCTGCCTCTAAGGCCTAGAAGGGCCATCAGGGCGTGAATATCTTTTTTCTTGATAAAAATTAATAACTAATAATTCATTTCTTTTAAGTTGATATATTATTTCGACCAGTATTTATATAAGAGTTTTTCCTCTGCAGTGAACACGTTCCCACATTTTTTACATTTTATATAAGACTAAACTGGCAGTCTTTCTAATATTGCTTAATATTTCTTTAGCAGCATCCTGCAGATCAAATTGAATCATTTGCCCGAGGATTGTTATCGTTTTCATGGATTTATCCACATTTTTTCAAATTTGGAAGAAAAAATAAATTGTATTATGTGATGGATCTAAAAATAAAAATCTTTGGAATCGGTAAATTTCGGCAAACTAAATAGCCCTCAGTACATTATACTTGAGGTAAACTTTAAGCTCTAAAAAACTTGGGATGTTTTCAGATGAAGTTTTTATGCTATGGTCTATCAAAATTTGGTACTTAAGAAAAAGTTCTAAGATCAATGAAGAATAATTCAGGATAAATAATAAGGGAGTAATTACCCATAATCAATTATATCAGATAAAAAAGGAATAGTTTTGACGTAATTTCCTTCGGATGACTTAATAAAAACACTGTCCTATCTTCAATGAGGGAGGCTCAAACTGATTGTTGGTATAAAGCAGGTTTTGAAGACTTTGCCTTGTTTATAATGCTGCTAATGCGCTTGTTGATCATAATAAAACTAATATTTATTAGTTTTATACGATTTTAATTCCTTGAATAGTTTCAAGGAGGATTAGAGGAGCCAAATCCAACGGTTTCCATATTCGGAAACCGTTGGATTGGCAGGGATGGACCTATTTCTTGGCCACCTAGATCACCTCAACTCGTTCCGCTGGTCTTCTTCCTATGGGGTACACTTAAAAATATGGTCTACTATAATCCGCCTAGTACACAAGCCAAATGCCAGGAAGGATTACTGAAGCCTCCAGAGATATATTGAAGGAACAAGTATTGAGAGCAGTTGACAGCATACGTTCCAGACTTCAAAGGTGTCTGGATGTTGAAGGTGGCATCTTTGAAGACACTAATCATTTTTGAAGAAATAAAAATACAGTAAAATGGATGCTTTGAAACTGCAAGATAAGAGCTTTCTTTACAATTTATTATTTAATCTATCAATGAAATAGGGTCATCACTTAAATTGAACGTCTCAAACGAAAAATCAGACTAAATACTTAAAAAAGATGCCTTATATTCAATTTTATTGAAGTTATTAGGGAAAATAATTCTATTAGAGGATCGGCCATATTTTTTTCAGGAGAAAATTGAGGAGAAAATACCTCTAAGTCATGTATCACACATTCATAACCGACCTCTGTGAGTGCTTACAAAAAATCGTTTTAATTTAAAACAATAAAATTTGAATCGCACGAAACTCATTTGATTTTAAAGATATCGAAGCGCGGTTTGCGGCAAAGGTTTTGTTTTTAAATTACCTTCAAAATGATGTGCGTTAAATTACCTTCAAGATCATCTGCGAACCGCAACTTTTCATCTAGCGCCGAGCGCACATGCGCAGTCAGCACGTTGAATGGTTGACATATTTAGAAAGCTTAGGTCAAGCTCTACAACTTTTTCCTCTGACATTTTTTTCTCAGATCAACCGTTTGGCCACAAAATTAGTTTGAGCCGTCTTATTTGGGACACCCTGTATATAAATATATATATATATATGTATATATATATATATATATATATATATATATATATATATATATACTTTTATATATGAAATAGCATTTTTAATTATCACGCATTAATCCAAATTTGAAAAAAATTGGTTCCTTATAATGAGTTTATGATTTTTTTTAATTAATAAAAACATTTTGTTTATTTCCCGTGTAAACAAACTATTATTAAACAATAGTTTTATGAAAAACTAAGGATCCTCTTCAAGAGTATTGATGAGGTGTATATATCCTTGTGGCGGTACTCTGAAGTATCCTTATTGAATGCCTTAACCATGTCCTGTAGGTAGAGTGAAAAGCATGGGTCTTAACAAGGCTAAAACATGCCTTGTTGTACGCCTGATTTTTCTTCCGGCCCTTACCCCGAACAATGCGAGCCAAAGCGGGCGTTTGAACTTTGCTAAAAGTGAAGAGGATTGCCAAGGACAAGTTGGAGCCCTTTATCACCGAGCCCGCTTGAAAAGGCAACTTACACGGGAGCTTTACGACAGAATGGCTGCTTCCTCTTGGAACATAATACACAGCTGTAAATGGATTATTACTCTACCATTGTTAGCACTTCCTCGCCGCAATAAACTCACTACTACAGAATATATTATTTTAGTACTTTTTTGCGACAAAACCATTATAACCTTTTTTACGACGGACTAACCCAGAAAAGTTGTAATTTAGCCCGTATATAGTATTTTTGTAAGCAGAAGCAGACATAAAATTAATATATAAATATATATATATACAGTAGACTTTCCCCAATCCGGCGTCGCACAGTGGTGCCGAATGGCCAAAAAGCGGAATAAATTCAATACCTCGAGAACGGATTAACCTAGAAACCTGGGCCTGGTCTCATTCGACTCAGAACTACACAATACATCACGTAAAACTGTTTTTATGGACATTTTGAAGTTAATTGAAGAGCTAATGGAAAAATGAAAGCCTATTTGGGCGTTAACAATTCTTGAGATTTTCGGAATAGTTAGTGATGAGTTCAATCAAAACAAAATGCAACGAGTATTTTGATTGTATATTTAAATTAATTCTAAGTGATATTGTTGAAGGAATTCGTCAAAGTTTGTAGCACAACAAAGACTAACACAAATCGTGGTATTTCATTTTAACTCATGATAGCTCATGGCTAAACAACGTTAGCACCTAGAATTTTAACTCATGACAGCTCATGGCTAAACAACGATAGCACCTAGAATTTTAACTCATGACAGCTCATTGCTAAACAACGTTAGCACCTAGATTTTTAACTCATGATAGCTCATGGCTAAACAACGTTAACACCTAGAATTTTAACTCATGACAGCTCATGGCTAAACAACGTTAGCACCTAGAATGAACTCGAATTAAAAGTGTTTTGACGTGCGGACATGTATTATCTGTGCTAATTGGGTAAACTAGATAGTGCAACAAATAAAGGCGTGTTACGATCGAATAAGCAGATGATTTTTGCTCGAATCTCTACTTTGAAATGTGACCTTTCTCATCTTGGAGGAAGCCGGAGCTTTTTTTTGTAACCACAGCTGTTCTCAATGCTTACACAAAATTCGTAACTAATAACGTTGTAATGCGCTATAATATTTTTGTTGCCCAGTTTGACTGATGTGTGGCTTAGTTGACCATCGTGGAGCAGGGAAGAAATTTGATAATTTTTTTCTCTCTCTTATGAAATTATATATTAATTATTTATAGTTGTTTGTAATTTGGTCAAACTTCCATTATTCAGACTTTGGGCCTAAATTAATGGGAATAAACTTGAAACAGAGGAGAAAAGTATGTTGCTCCAAGATTCTGTAGCTAATATAGTGTGAGAATCGCAAACTAAAAAATCCAAATCAGCACTTTCGAAAATTAAGTTTTCTCCGCTCTGAAACCACTATGCGTCGTCAGGACCAGAGTGCAGTTCGAACTAGACGGGCTTAAATCAGGCGTTCCAGCCGCAGGTGCCTTAGTAGAAACATTTATTTCCTCAGTAGAAACACAATTTCCTGCCTTTTAAAGGAAACAAATTTGCCTTCTTTGACTTCCATTCAATGAAATACCGCGAAACAAATGTTTGGCTAGCTAGGAAGGGAAGGTTTTCTAGGAACCCTCAAGCTGGTCTAGCTCCGGCGAGTTCCGAGATCCGTCACTCATTCCTCTCGGAGACCGCCGGACAGGAGAAAGCGACGGATAAGAGCGTCTACTGTCTATATATATATATATATATATATATATATATATATATATATATATATATATATATATATATATATATATATATATTTGGGGGCGAGGTTAGCTCAGTGGTAGAGCACTGGACTAATAAGCAGGAGGCCTGAGTTCAAATCCCGAGCAAGCACTAAAGATTTTTTCTTCTAGTGTCTTCGTTCATAGGTTGAATTCGGCCTCCCTGACCGTCCCTAGGCTAACCCAGCCTTTAATTAATTTAATAATGGGTACCTTGGTTGATGCTAATAACTCTAGCAGTCGAAGCAGCCAAGGGGAAAATCAGGCGGCCGGAGCATAGTACTGACCACACCATCTCCCTAGTGTGCCGTATGGTCATGAATCAGATACCTCTATAGTATCTGCCCCTCAGGGCCCTCGTGGCCTGTTACGGGACTGATTTTATATATATATATATATATATATATATATATATATATATATATATATTCACGTTTTCTTGTTTCTTTCTATGACCGGAGGTCGATAAAACAGTTCCTACACCTTTGCTCATATTGACTACTTTATTTGATATCTTTTGCACGTCATATTTCGTGCTTGTCTCGCCCTTCTTCAGGGGGCTTTCCTTATCAGGAATTCCTCTCGTCATGTTATCTAGCTTCAGTCAGGCGTAATACTGTTTTTGTGTTACCCTGTTGTTTTCAGAATTGTAGTATCACGCTTGACTATATCTAGTGACCAAACAAGAAAAGCCCCTGAAGAGGTGCGACACATAGCACGAAACATTCCGGGGCAAAGTTATCAGATAAAGTAGGTAGTCAATATGAATGAATGGTGTACTGCTTACGAATTATTATAACTATTGTCTTAAACTAAGACAATTGTAGTATTGCTTCAAACTTAGAGTATTGCTTCAAACTTAGGATGAGATTTTAAAATTACTTAATAATTAATCAATTAATCTATTACTATTATTTATTTTTATTTTTGTTTCCTCATATTTATTTATTTACGGAGCTCCTCATATTTTCAGGAGGAGGTTTGCATCTTTAAGGAATGACATTAGAAGAGGGATTATTTTGGATGAATCTGAGATATCCTTTAATGATCGTTGTAGATTGTGGATTTGTGTACGGGGGGCATTATAAAAATGAAATGGAGGAAAGAGTTCACAAGAACTTGTTTCTTGGAAACATTGCTCATAATGTTATAAGGCATTTAATAAAATTTATTCCCATTTTCCAATGAGCTAATTATACTTGTAAATTGTTGGATAAATGGACTGATAAAGTAAAGAAGCGGAAGAACGCGAAATCTCCAGAGAATTGACTTTATGGTCGATTGGTGAAGGAGTTAGTTCCCGTGAACTATTCCTTGTGTTGGGGGTTCTCCAGGGAGCTGTTTCTATGAGTTGCTGTATGGCAGTTCAGGAACCAGATACTTTCGCGGCTATTTCCTCCACATATATATTCCACAGGCTGGAATGTTGCATTATTTTGGCCAAACACACATACTTCCTATATAGACACCGTATTTTATACACGCCCGTTTTTAGCTCTTTCCTTCGAGGGAAAGTAGCTATTGAGATTGCACTTATGACGGAATTTTTCAAAAATGTCTTCAACTCTTTATCAATCCTACGTAGTAGACACCAAAAATGACCCCCCTTAAAATTTAATATATATATATATATATATATATATATACATAATCAGGGGTTCCCAAAATAAACGGCAAAACTTCGGGAATCGATGCAGGATTAAAAAAGAAAGAAAAAAAAACTTCTTTGGCATTCTTTTCGTGTTAGCTTTGTTTCTGAGAAAAGTGCAAAAAACTAAAATACAATTAAGAAAAGGCATGCCTTCATAATGCTTATATAAAAGCCATTAAAAGTATATGTTTTATTTTCCACCCCCTCCACTCACCCTCGAAGCCCTAACCCAACCTCCTTTAATCCACCCCCCCCCCACACCAAAAATATTGGAATGAGTATGCCTCTGATTTTGTGTGGAATAATGAAATAATAAGTCTCCATTTTTTGACCCCTCGACTTAATGCAGTCTTACCATGCATTTCTCGATAATAAACAGCTGGTTCCAAGTCGACGGTTGTCCAGCCCACTACGGGTACGGTAACACTAGACAGGCCGGAGTTTTTTTTTGTCACGAAACTTGGTACGTAGTATTCCATCAGCAAACAATTGTGCTCGTAGTCTTCAGGTCACAGCCCCACGTTGGGCGCCAATATGTTACCGTGCCGATACTACGGTGGGTGCGGCAACTGGGTGTGTTCGGGTCTTATGTGCTGGTGAGAGACTGGAGGCTTGTAGGACTTGAGAGAAAGAAGTGGCAAGTCGAAGTTGTTCCCAATTGAGTGTGCACGCCTTGAGTGTGCAGGCCTTGAGTGTGCAGGCCTTGAGTGTGCAGGCCTTGAGTGTGCAGGCCTTGAGTGTGCAGGCCTTGAGTGTGCAGGCCTTGAGTGTGCAGGCCTTGAGTGTGCAGGCCTTGAGTGTGCAGGCCTTGAGTGTGCAGGCCTTGAGTGTGCAGGCCTTGAGTGTGCAGGCCTTGAGTGTGCAGGCCTTGAGTGTGCAGGCCTTGAGTGTGCAGGCCTTGAATGTGCAGGCCTTGAGTGTGCAGGCCTTGAATGTGCAGGCCTTGAGTGTGCAGGCCTTGAGTGTGTTCCAGGAAAGACTTACTGACCCTCCCGAAGTCGCTATTTTATATTCAACGAGTCATAAATTATAAAAATTATATGAAATAGATAGATTACGGTAACATCTGTTCTGTTATCGTCCTTGCAACGCATGCTGCCTAGGCGTGCATGGTCTTTTTAAAACCAACTAAAAATTCACACACCTCTAAAAATACTTAAACATTTGAATATATATATATATATATATATATAAACTTTCTTAACGAGTGTTTACATCCTAAAGGGAGTGTCCATGCAAAATTTCAAATTTTTCTGTCACGTGGTTCGGGCTGGGCGTTGATAGTCAGTGAGTGGTATTTAGCAAATATATAGTAAATTATATGGTATATCCTTTAATAAATGATTATGGTGAAAAAAAATTTTTGTAGTTATATTAATTAGTCATGTAATCTGTAAAATTGATAATTAATGAAGTAATTAATATTTTATCTAAATATTAATAATCTGTTTTAATAAAGGCTTCTTGGAATTTAATTTAAGATACTTGTAGACCCGACATTGAGCTAAAACCCTCCGAATAACCCTTTGTTCTATAAAATGGATGGCAACTTAAAAGCAGAAGAAAATTTTCTCTCGGGAAATTTTAAAATTCCTTCAGTTTTCTTAAAGATATTAAGTGCAATTACTCAAGAAAAAATATGGTGTATTCTTAGCTTTTATTCAGAACCCCTCCCCCCACCCCTCATTATGGTAAGGGATTTCTAAGGCTTTTACTTAGAGCAGCGGAGGATATATTCTTTTAGATTCAAGAGATAATTTATAATCAGCATAATTTTTAGATATAAAGGTCAATTGTCTTTTTTTGTGAATTCATTTAATTGTATTTTTGCAACAGTATATAATGTGAGGAGGTCGAGGTTAGCTCAGTGGTAGAGCACACTGGACTAATAAGCTGGAGGACTTGAGTTTTAATCCCGAGCAAGCACTAAAGATTGTTGTTAGTGGGGAAAATCAGCCATAATATATATATATATATATATAAAAAGTGTGTTTTGGTGAAAAGAAAACCATTAGAATCAGGATGTACTAAAAAGTAATTGCTGGCTTTTTGAAAAGATTATTGTATAAATGTGTTTCACGGAAGGTGGTCATTATTGTTTAACGTAGCGAGAAAACTCGCCGAGTATGGAATGGAGTTTATAGGAATAACAGAAACACCTTCACGCACGCCTGAACATGATCCTATTAAAGTCTTCAAGTTCTGATTAGCGGACGAACAGGGGAGCAGAGCTCGCCCACAACAAATGTTCATCAACACATACAAACACACACACAAACTGTTCCCCCCTTCCCCCATGTCCGCAGAGAAACACGCCAAGCTCAGCGAACCGTCTCTCGTCCCTAACTTCTCCCTCTCGCAACTACACCTGAGTAAGTTTATTCCGTCGGTATTTCTCTGCTTCCGACTGCCCCGGGTCCGGGCTCGGCTTCATGCACGGATTAACAAGGATTTCAGAGTATTTCTTTGAAGGAACTCTAATCCTACGGAACTTTAGAAATGTCAACCGCAGTTGTAGTTTTACGATTTCAATGAAAAGTTGTAATTATGGAAGAATTTCTCAAATCCCCAACCCCAATATATATCGACAATGACTCCCTGTTAATAATTGCTTATTTTTTTTTTTTTTGTTTATACGGAGGTGAGGTTAGCTCAGTGGTAGAGCATTGGACTAATAAGCTGGAGGACCTGAGTTCAAATCCCGAGCGAGCACTAAAGATTTTTATCTTCTGGTATACTCATTCATGGGTTGGATTCGGCCTCCCTGACCGTCCCTAGGCCAACCCAGCCTTTAATTAATTTATCAATGGGTACCTTGGTGCTAATGACCCTAGCAGTCGAAGCATTATAGTACTGAAGGCCTAAGCATAGTACTGACCACACTATCTCCCTAGTGTGGCGTATGGTCATGAATCAGATACCTCTATAGTATCTGCCCTTCATGGCCTTCGTGACCTGTTACGAGAGTGATTTTTTTTAAATATATGTTTATATATATGCATCTCAAAAATGTGTAAATAGTTATATTTCGTAGTAATACTATTATTAAATATAATATATTTAATAATAGTATTACAGTATTCAAAGGGGAAACAGTATTTAAAGGGGAAAAATGTTAAAAGTCACGTAACATATTATGTTACGTGACTTTTAACATTTCCCCCCTTTAAATACTGTTTATTTTGTTTTCCCTGTCAAATTTATTTTCCCCATTCATCAGATTTTAATAGGCAACACTGACTTACGGGGATAAATTGTTAAAAAAAAAAGATTGTTTATCGTTTAATGATTCAGTCTGAAGGCACGTGGGTATACTGGAAGAAGCTGATTTGGTTCTGAAGTGACCAAAATAATCTCAGTTCAAAGTTTTTTTTTTTCGAAAAGCTTAAAAAAATAGAGATATTTAGAGGGATTGGTCTATAAT
This sequence comes from Gonocerus acuteangulatus, assembly GCA_946811695.1. Lineage (NCBI taxonomy): Eukaryota > Metazoa > Arthropoda > Insecta > Hemiptera > Coreidae > Gonocerus > Gonocerus acuteangulatus. The sequence continues at coordinate 90,909,953 of OX328126.1, forward strand.
TACATAGCCACACTCATAAAAAGTAGTTCAGACCCAGAGAGGAGACCTTGTTCACTATATGTTTTAGGGGTGAGTGAGTCTGAATCCGGGGCCAGATATCCCCCAGCACGTTTTGGTTAAGCCTAACACCCCAAAACTCATAATTGTGTATATATTACCTCAAGCCATAAACCATAATAAACGACTATTTCCTGTGTACTCCCTTTCAGAGCTGAAAAAGACAAATTGTTTTAAGACCTCGCCGAACTCAATTGGTCAATTTGGAGCCAAGTTACAGCCCATTAAATTTATTTATTTATCATTTACAACAATTACAGCATCGGCCAATAAAATTTTGGTCATACAGAAATTTAAAATTAATAAATATAGAACAATTCTAACAAAACAAAAACAAATCAAAAGAAAAAAATAAATATATAAAATAAAATCTCAAATCTCTATACTAATTTTAACTGACTTAAGATATTTTTTGGAAACTTCACCATTGAAAAGGTCTGTGTTTGTAATTGTAACATTCCAAAGCCCACAACACCTAGATACTAGGTCTCTTAATGCTGAGTGGCGAGTCTTGTGTAGTGCACCGGTGCGAATTGAATGGATCTTCTCAGCCTGACTGGAGGAACGTGTAAAGGGATTGATGCTAGGAGTTCGGGACAGTCCAGCTATCCTTGTAATAATTTATAGACGAATAGAAGGTCCGCACGCTGTCTTCGGATCTACAAGGGTTCTAAAGACACACGGGTCTCAGAACAAGTTGTTCTCTCGAGGAATCGCTGGAACCTTCTCTGGATTTTCTCCAGTCTGTTGATATCCTCAGTTGTTGTATACGGCCGCCAGATTACCGTGGCATACTCCAGCTGGGACCTCACCAGGCTGGTGTAGAGTGCAGAAAATGCCCGCTTATCCTTAAAGTCCCAAAAATTTCTCCACAGGAAACCTAATGTCTTCACAGACTTCTTACAAACGTTGTCAACATGATTTTTGAACGTTAGCGCAGAATCCATGTGAATACCTAAATCTTTCTTTCTTACGTTCTTTATGAAGTAAAATACGGAAAATTTTGATATGTATATATATATGGTATATATATATTATATATATATATATATATATATATATATATATATATGTATTTTTGTGTGTTTTTCTGTCGCCTGTATACCCCTAGCAAAAGAACCTGCAAATTCGAAAGGGGGTTACTCCGTACCCAAATTTCTACCCCAGACTTGTACATTCCAGGATGCATAAACGAACTACTTGTGATAGGAGACATTACATCAACAATATACTAACTTTTTTAAAATACAACAATATTTGAGGGCCCCAGAAGTCAAGGAGATTAAGTAAAATTTTTGAAAAATAATGAGTTATATGAAGGAATGAGTTGTGAACACAGTAATATTGTGAGTGGTAAAGAGATCCGAGTGATTTTCTTGACAGTTGCTGCCACCTATCTCGCGTTCTCTTGCGTATTGTCATTTCTGTAATATTAAGTCCGGAAGGAAATTAAAGGGTCTATGTGCGGATTCTCCAATTCTTTTGCATATTAATCATAAACCGGATGATGTACCTATTATGTATCATCCATAATAAACAGCTAAGGACCTGAAGATTCGTCTGGTATGATCGGAACTGTAAAAAGTCCGTCACGCAGGAGCTGCATAACTAAGCACTTTCCTCAGAATTTGGGTAGTGTAGACTGCTTTCCAGAACAATTTGCTTAAAATATCCCACATAAATAAAATAAAAACATGAATAGTTCTCTTTTAAATTTGTAATGAGTAACTGATCAATTATTAATTTGCTTCCAGAGTTATGTTTACACATGGTACCTACTAAACTATGTAATAAATACAAAAAACCTCATATTATCGTATTTTGATCTAACGCAGGAACAGGATACAGTCACTCTAGTGGTAGAAAGCGCTCCTTGCGGCGGCTTTGTGAACCTACGTTTGGCGGGCTTTTATATTGAAATATATTACAAATTAAACCCCCGCTTAAAGATTGACCGATTCAGCTCATTTTTACAACACTTCTTTCTCATGAGTTACCCATGACGTATACTGCGTTTCGTTACAATACAGCAGAAATTACGACCGGTATGAGTATATTAGGAATTTGGGTCCGGAGTAAACCCCCCCCCCCTTCTAATGAACCGATTTAGTTTATTTTTACAACACATATTTAACTGTAGATTACCACTACGAATACCGAGTTTCGTCGAAATATACCAAAAATCACGGCTGGTAGTGGCGAATTGGTATTGTGGGTCCGGAGTAAACCCCCCCTCCTAATGAACCTATTTAGTTTATTTTTACAACACATATTTACCTGTGGATTACCACTACGAATACTGAGTTTCGTCGAAATATACCGTAAATCACGGCTGGTAGTGGCGAATGGGTATTGTGGGTCCGGAGTAAACCCCTCCTTCTAATGAACCGATTTAGTTCAGTTTTATATCCCACTTTTCTCTCTATATTACCACTACGAATACCAAGTTTCGTTGAAATATAACAAATATTACGGCTGACATAGTCAAATTAGTGTTTTGGGTTCGGGGTAAACCCCCCCTTCCGGTGGACCGACTTTGGTGGTTAACGAACTCGTCCAATCGTTTGCTAATTGAATGCTATATACCAAGTTTCGTGACGAAAAAACAAAAACTCTGGCCGCTATCGTGTTAACAGACACATATATATATATATGCATATATATATATATATATATATATATATATATATATATATATATATATATATATATAGATATATATAAATTTTAACAGGGGTCATTTTCGGTGTCTACTAGGTAGGATCGATAAAGATTTGGAGAAATTTTTCAAAAATTCCGTCATGAGTCCAACCTCAATAGCTACTTTCCTTCGGAGGAAAGTGCTAAAATCTAGTTAATGCTATTATCATATGTTCAACTTTGACTCAATTTTCCTCAAAACATTGAGGTGTTACTTAGACCCCTGGGGTCCTCATTTATAATAAGTAGGAAACTGATCTTCTTGTAAAATACAATTCAAAATATGTACATATGTATTTAACTATTTATAATAAAATATGTAATAAAAACATTTAGTAAACAAATACCTAGGGTTTCCCCTTTATTTTTTTATATTACGAAATAAAAAGACTATCAAAATATCCAGCAAAAATATGTATTTATGGCAGATTTTGTAAAAATATGGAGTTTTGACAATATATGTAAAATAAAATCTGTTTAAATGCTTTAAAATCACTTAAAAAGTGCAAAATTAAATCAGAACTTATGATTTACGAATCGTGAAAAAAATATGTAAATACAATAACATCTGTTCCCTAAAAATAACATGTGGAACAAAATTAAACGAACAATTAATAATTGATCCTGCTCTTTATTTCAGATATAAAAGAACAGATCTATTTATGTTTATTTTGTAATTACATAGATTGTTTCTAGCACATATTAATAAAGTTACTGTACATTTCCCACCTTACTGAGTAATGCAACTCCTGTGTGATAGAATTTCTTTTTTTATTAAGGCTTTAGACATTTTCTGGAATAATAAATCCATAAAACGAGCTAAAGTAGTTTTCCTTTAGCCATGATGGCAATGATAGCATGTAATTGTGGTGAACTAACAGGCATGCGAGGTGTGTGTTTTGGATGAGATGGCTCCATACTCCTTCTGGAATTGTGTTTGTAATTTGGAAGCGATGCTTTCAGTAAGATTAGACTTGGGCTCCAGACATACCGAGTTGTTTGGGATTCTTCTTCTCCCGTCTACGTAATAATCTTTCTCTAATCCTTGGTTGCGAATTGCGGTTTCACTTACCGAAAATGCTTTTCGGCCTTACTGATAACTTCATCAGGAGTGCACGAACCGAAATTATACGAAGATACCTGCTCTCGGATCTCCCCGTGGTCTAGTGGCTAACACCTTGGATCCTCGTGCAGGAGATGGTGGGTTCGAGTCCCACCTACTGCAGCTGAAATTTTCTCATCTTACGGATTGTTGAGAAAATTCCCCACTGCACCATGATGTCGGCGCTAATGGCCCAGACGTCATGCGCCGTTAAATATATATATATATATATATATATATATATATATATATATATATATATATATATATATATACTAGCTGTTACCCAGTGTGCCATGCTACACCTACTTTCTGTCTATGACTCTCCCCGTATCAAGATCTACTTGATACCTAGTAATCTACGACGAAAATCGGTCAAACGGTGTGAATTTGTTTTAGTTCATAATGATACGAGCAGAGGCCAGCACAACAGCACTTCATCTAACAGCCGACAGAGGCCTGTAGTAGTCGATTCAAAATGGCCGTCACAAACTGAATGGTTCAGTGTAGCCAATTTTTCTTGAACAAAATTTTTGACCTTTTGACCAAATTTTGAAATTTTACTATTTTGACCTAGCCTAGGAGATTTCTCGTATCAAGACCTACCTGTGTGCCAAGTTTGGTCAATATCGGTCAAACGGTGTAGATTTGTATAAGGAACAAACAAAGAAATAAATGAATAAACAGACAGACACGTGATTTATATATATATATATATATATACAGGGTGTTGTTGGAATTTCGAAATGAAACTTGGTAGGTCTTAGTAACATTCTCCAGTTTTTCTCCAGCGCATCAAACACTTGATTTTCTAATGGCGGCAGGTATTTTTTATGACGAATTCTGATAGAAAATTCAATTTTAAGACTAATTTATACCGGGACATCTTTTGATCCGACGCACCGTTTGCGCGTAAAACGCAAAAAACTGAAAAATATCGCCTTTTTGTAGACAAAGACCTATTTATCACTGAAACCAAGCCTTTTACGTGAAAACACCTCGATACAAACGTTGTAATCTATTAATTTTCCTTTCAGGTGATACCAAGATCAAAGTTGTAGGTTTAATATTTAACGGGATATTATGAATGAAAAATATACCTTAAAAGTTTTAAAAAGTAACAATTCAGAAAATCGATATGAATAGAAAAAAAAGTAGCTGACATAAACAATAAAAAAAAAGTACTTATTTACTTTATGAAAAAAGTATATAAAAATTATTATAAAACAGAACAGAATAAATTTATTTTTCCATATGAAATTATTATATCATAAAACTAAAAAAAAAAATTTGCCTTTGTTTTCATTCATAACACCCCGTTAAATATTTAATCTACAACTTTGATCTTGGTATCATCTGAAAGGAAAATTAATAGGCTACAACGTTTACATTGAGGTGTTTTTACGTACAAGGCTTGGTTTCAGTGATAAATAGGAATTTGTCTACAAAAGGGCGATATTTTTCAGTTTTTTGCGTTTTACGCGCAAACGGTGCGTCGGATCAAAAGATGTCTCGGAATAAATTAGTCTTAAAATTAAATCAAGTTTCATTTAGAAATTCTAACAACTCTCGGAGGAAAAGGGGGTGGACACATAAACTGGGACACCCTGTATATATATATATATATATATATATATATATATATATATATATATATATATATATATATACTTCTGGTTAATAAAGGGTCAAGGTCCTTCCTTTCTTTTTAGGTTATTATTATTTAATTTTCTTGAGCTTTTTTGAATTTTATATTCCTCCCAAATTAATGAGGAAGAGGAAATACATTATTATTATTATGTTGTGAGACCTTTAATGTTACTAATGATAAAAAAAATATACAATTAATTCAGCTTTAAACTTTTTATTTCTCACCCTACGAACTCTTGAAACATGCAGAGTAAGAAATAAAAAGTTTCAGAAATAAGCCCTTTCAGTGCCTTTTTAGGGGCTTATTACAAAAACTATATTTCCCGGCCATAAATATTAAATTTTGGAAGAGAGCATAAAATCCGGGTTAAAATTGTGACCACTATAATTCTTAAACCCTTTCAGAAGAGTTTTACCCGGATTTAAAGTTCACTATTAAAATTTAATATTTATGGATCTAATATGTAATTTAAAATCACAATAGACTTTAACAGAATTTAATATAAGGTGGAGGCCCGATGGCCGTGAGTGGTAAGGTGTGAGCACTTAACACTCCGTGCCAAGGGTCGTGGGTTTGATTCACACTATGGGGTGGACGCTTTTCTTTAGAAAAAAAAGAAAAAGCATCAGCCCTATCCTGGCTAGAAAAGGGTGGTAACCTATAGATAACCCGTCCTAAAATTCGTAGTTAATAATAATGGACGTTAAAATTTAAATAATTAAATAATATAAGGTACCTGATATATTGCATTATTATATACCTTATTCAATATATTTGCAGTGTTAATTGTAATATAGGAATAGTTTTCTCCTTATTCTTCATTTTACATTTTTTTATGTTGTAAACAATTTTAGGGGGCAACTCCAGCCACATTCTTCAATAAATAAATGAATTAATATTACAATTATATTTTATTGGCCAACCTCTAGGCTTATATTTGACAAAATAAATAACGGTTCTTGATAGATACAATTTCCCTGGGAAGCGAATGCTCTCAAAGCAGGATATTCTGCCCGGGTTTCCTGAACCCTGCGAGAGAGATATTAAAAGTGCCCGGGCCCGAGGGAGGCAAATTTATATGGATGGACTTTTCTACATTAATCTTCATTTCTATCAGCAGCTCAATAATCCAGGAAATGGTTCCTTCCACGAGCAGCTGTAGCCGTCTTTATCACTATACTCTTTGTATTTATCGCTGTCTTTTTAGGCGAGTGGTGTATATGACGTTTACAGACCACGTGGTTCCTTAGCGAGTTCATGTCAACATTCATTCATGAATATATTTGTTAGTTTTCTCTCCTCAGGATGAAGGAAACTAGATTGTAATGTCCACCTGATAACGTAATCCGTTTGTGCTGACCAGAAATGTCAGCTTTTCAAGAGCCATAGCTGACTAAAATTATGGTCGTTCGAATTTAATTTAAATATTGAAATAAGGCTTAGATTTAGGTTTAATGCTAGTGCAAAATAAAGAAAATTTGTGGGAAGACTGAATTTTGTTTCACCCTCTGGAATATATATATATATATATATATATATATATATATATATTATATATATATAATTGGTTTTATTATTTTAAGTTAGTTACAGATCTGATGATTCTGGCCAGCAATATGGTAGTCCACCAAAATCCGTGCAGTAGAATGGTTTTTGAAAAGGGAGCGAGGTTTCTCATTAATCTGAGAAGAATTTCACACGCTAATAGATGGAAATAATGAGGGAGGCATTACTACAGAAGGAGGGGAGAAATATTAGGGGTTGTGTGAAAACTGAAGGATTTCCATGCATATTTTTGGAGTTTTTTTCCTTTATAAAATCTATTTTTTTAAGTGCTCCACACCTTCGGAGATTTCATTAACAAATTTGTGCACGAATTATTTATGAAAGTAGGAAATATTTACAGATGTGCTTTTTAACTCTTAGTAGCTACATAAATATCCATAAGATAACAAAACTAGCCGAATACCCGTGCTTCGTCACGGCAGATAAGTAGTTATTTTATTGCGTTTAGTAATGTATCGTCAAAATTAACGCTACGGTTCCCGCCATACTATAAGTTATTCACCACTTGATAAGTAATCAAACAATAATGTTTCTTGGCACTGGGACACTCCGTACCAGTGTCAAGAAACAGATAACCTAGAGATAACCCATTATCTATAGGTTACCAGTAAGAGGAGCTTAACCAATACAGGTTAAAATTCGTTGTCAATAATAAATGGACGTAAAAATTTTTGTATCCAAGATGTCATTTGGAAAGCATTATATTTGCGAGCATTACCAAGAAGTGTTCTGACTGGGGATGCTGATGGGTGAGGAGGCCGTGCAAGAGTTCGGGATATTATTACCTCGGATGGACCATCACCAGGTATAGCGTAAACTCTATGAGAGACAAAATCACAATTTATTTCTTGTAATTCAATGGTTAAAACTAGACTCAAATAGAAATAATAACAATGAAATAGATACAGTAAGGTAACAGCTGACCTGTTATCGCGCTTGCTCCTTAGGCGTGCATGCTCTAACCAACTAAATATTTAAACCCCTCTAAAAATACTTAAAAATTTGAATATCAAAAAATCCTTTCTCAGCGAGTGTTTATGTTATAAAGGGAGTGTCCATGCAAAATTTCATAATTTTCTGTCAATTGGTTTGGGGTGGGCGATGATAGGTCAGTGAGTGGTATTTGACACATATAATATATATATATATATATATATATATATATATATATATATAAGTATGTGTATTTGTAGGTATCGTAGAAGTGTACTCCAGCTAGCCGATATCACAGGTAATATTAAAAAAAAAAAAAAGAACTATTTTTTTTTTTTAATACCAGTTTATGTGTTCTGGAAATCATCACCACTTTCCCCCTGTTTTTTACAATTCGGCGTCTGCTGGCTTGTTTTCGCTTTGTTATTGACACTGGCGAAACACAATTTCGCCAGACTTAACATAGATTTTAGCCATGGGCTATCTCATGTTTCCACCTATTGATACTTACTCTTTCCAGAAAAAAATAATTTTTTTTTTCAGCGCCTACGATACCTTGTACCAAATATGAAAAAATAAGCAATTTAATTTTTCAAATATGGAAATAGAATTTTCTTCTTTGTTATTTAATGAATGAGAGGATTTTGTAATTTCTGTTTTTACAGATTAATTGGTTTACGGTAAATCCAATAACATTCTAGAGTGAAAAAATTTAATTTTTGGATTTAGGCGATTAGAGTGCGTTAGTCTCTCTGAATAGACATTCTTCCATTATCACTGGATTGAGTGATGAATACAAAATCATCCTTCCATTTTGATCTAACCTTTGTTTGAAGCACCTGCTCCGTTGATATTCAGAACCGAAATTAAAAGAATGGCAAGAGTTTAAATTTTAAAATAATGGATGTAATATTTATTTTTTCTGGGGGGTGTTAAAAAGTAGTTTTGAAAAGGCGACGGAATATTAAAAATAAAACACTTGGAAAAATAAAGGGCACCATAATGAAATAAAATTTCGATTGGACCTTTTCAGGCCATTTCAGAGAAATAAATGCGTAAAATCTCAAAAGGGTCATTTCACGTCAAAACGATCAGTGCTATGTGCCGTCATGTCTCAGATATTTTTCAAAATGTTTTCATGAATAGAGATGTATGAGATAATCTCAAATTATTTTTTTCAGATTTTTTTTATCTAAAATTGAACCAGGAGGAAATTTTTGAAATTCTTGTTTTTTGCATGATTTTGGTTACTGCCTTTCTGACAACAGTTTTGAAAAACATTTGTGTTTTACTTTTTTTTTTCAACAAATCCGGCTGTTCTTGGTATCAAATTAAAGCTAATGATTTTCTCTATCAAAATAAGCTATAATAGTGATACTATAGGCAATAGTGTCATGCCACTAGCGCAAAGGTATTTTTTATACTTTTTCATTAGGTAAGATCAGTAAGTCATACCTCAGAAATCACAATTACCACATGCATCATAATCTTTTTCTAGAAAAAAAAGTCCGTCACGCAGGAGCTGCATAACTAAGCACTTTCCTCAGAATTTGGGTAGTGTAGACTGCTTTCCAGAACAATTTGCTTAAAATATCCTACATAAATAAAATAAAAACGTGAATAGTTCTCATTTTGTAATGAGTAACTGATCAATTATTAATCTGCTTCCGGAGTTATGTTTACACATGGTAGGTACCTACTACACTACGTAATAAATACAAAAATCCTCATATTATCGTATTTTGATCTAACGCAGGAACAGGATACAGTCACTCTAGTGGTAGAAAGCGCTCCTTGCGGCGGCTTTGTGAGCCTACGTCTGCCGGCTTTTCTATTCAAATATATTACAAATTAAACCCCCGCTTTCCGATTGACCGATTCAGCTCATTTTTACAACACTTCTTTCTCATGAGTTACCCACGACGTATACGTTTCGTTACAATACAGCAGAAATTACGACCGGTATGAGTATATTAGGAATTTGGGTCCGGAGTAAACCCCCCATTCTAATGAACCGATTTAGTTTATTTTTACAACACACATTTACCTGTGGATTAGCACTACGAATACCGAGTTTCGTCGAAATATACCAAAAATCACGGCTGGTAGTGGCGAATTGGTATTGTGGGTCCGGAGTAAACCCCTCCTTCTAATGAACCGATTTAGTTCATTTTTATATCTCACTTTTCTCTCCATATTACCACCACGAATACAGAGTTTCGTTGAAATATAACAAATATTATGGCTGACATAGTCAAATATGTGTTTTGGGTTCGGGGTAAACCCCCCCCTTCCGGTGGACCGACTTTGGTGGTTAACGAACTCGTTCAATCGTTTGCTAATTGAATGCTATATACCAAGTTTCGTGACGAAAAAACAAAAACTCTGGCCGCTATCGTGTTAACAGACACACATATATATATATATATATATATATATATATATATATATATATATATGCATATATATACATACATATATATATATATATATATATATATATATATATATATAGATATATATAAATTTTAACGGGGGTCATTTTCGGTGTCTACTAGGTAGGATCGATAAAGATTTGAAGAAATTTTTCAAAAATTCCGTCATGAGTCCAACCTCAATAGCTACTTTCCTTCGGAGGAAAGTGCTAAAGAGCAAAACACAAATGTTTTTCAAAACTGTTATCAGAAAGGCAGTAACCAAAATCATGCAAAAAACAAGAATTTCAAAAAATTCCCCCTGGTTCAATTTTTGATAAAAAAATCTGAAAAATTAATTTGAGATTATCTCATACATCTCTATTCATGAAAAAATTTTGAAAAATATCTGAGATATGATGGCACGGACATATATTAAAATTGGGCGATTTGACGGGAATTGACCCAAAAGTGTTAATTTTGTTCTTAGGAACGGGTCTTTATGTCTGACTATCTCAATTTTACACTGTTTTTTCTATAAATGCATTTAACGGTATTTTAGAGAGGGTAAGAAAATGAGCAACTTATTAGTAATAGTGTTTTACATAGAGGATAAACCAATTTCCGGCGAGGAAACTCTCATTTTTCCGTTGTGACGCCTAAATTAATTTTATATTTTTCACGAAATATAATAACATTCCAATAACTAGTTTTATTGCCTTACTTGGGATATGAACGCGAAATTGCTAAGATGACGCAGTTCCTGCCAGTTGGACTTTTTTTGACCTATTGACTGGGCGGTCGACAGATTTCATACGGAGGCGCCATATTAAGTTCTATGTCGGCCTCCGGTACTGTGTGAACCCCCTCTTCAGGGACTTGACTCCACCTCCTCTACTTCAGGGGTGGCAGGGCAGCACCAAGAGGATCCTGGATCTAGTGGAAGAGGCTGCTTAATCTATATAATACATATAATAATTATTATAATATTGTAATTATTGAAAAAAAATAACAAAGTAACATAAAGAAAGAGATACTTGCTCAATAGGTTCGTAATGGATTCATAAGACTATATATATAAGATGTATATATATATATATATATATATATATATATATATATATATATACAGGGTGGTCGCGAAGGAAATCGCCATACTTGAAGGGTGTGTACGCCTACTAAAGTGTAGTTAAATGCCACCATATTCATATTGTTATTACTACACATTTTATGTTTTACTTTAAGCGATTAATTTCAATCAGGAAACCCTAAACGTTGTGTATATATTTGATAAAATAACAAAGTAACATAAAGAAAGAGATACTTGTTCAATAGGTTCGTAGGGGGTCTCCCGTAGTCTAGTGGTTAGCGCGCTAGATTCATAAGCGGGAGATGGTGGGTTCGATCCCCACCGGCGACAGGAATTTTCTCATCTCAAGGCTCGCTGAGAAAATTCCTGGCTGCACCCTGGATGTCGGCGCTAATGGCCAAGAATTGTCGATGCGCCGTAAAAAAAAAAAAAAAAAAAAAAAAAAAAAATAGGTTCGTACATAAAACAAATACATTTATATATATACATATATATATCCACCGAAGGGGTGGTCCCGAAGGAAATCTCCATACTTGAGGGGTGTGTACGCCTACTAAAGTGTAGTTAAATGCCACCATATTCATATTGTTATTACTACACATTTTATGTTTTTCATTAACCGCTGTTTTACTTTAAGCGATTAATTTCAATCAGGAAACCCTAAACGTTGTGTATATATTTGATAAAATAACAAAGTAACATAAAGAAAGAGATACTTGTTCAATAGGTTCGTACATAAAACAAATACATATATATATATATATATATATATATATATATATATATATATATATATATATATATATATCCACCGAAGGGGTGGTCCCGAAGGAAATCTCCATACTTGAGGGGTGTGTAGTTGAATGCCACCAAGGAGAAATTTTTACTTGCACTATTTCTCTAGATATAGGCGTATCCGTGTTTTTTTTCTTAATGCTAGTTTTTGACCATTTTGGGGTTATTTATCATTCACGACATAGGGAAAATTTAATTCTGATGACATTTTAAAAAGCTCTATTAAATTTCCTGTAAGATCCCATGTACCTTGTGGAAATATTTCTCAAAACAAACTCACAGCAGCAACCCAATTAACTTATCACGAAATAAAGGTTCTAACCAAAACAATGTTCTTGCGGTGCGTGGAACATTAAAAATCAAAACCCTTTATTTCTTGGTAAGTTATTCGTTTGGGTGGCTGCTGTGAGTTTGTTTTGAGAAATATGTCCACAAGGTACATGAGATCGTATAGGAAATTTAATGCAGATTTTTGGAAAATGTCATCAGAATTAAATTTTCCCTACGACGTGAACGATAAATAGCTTAAAAATGGTCAAAAACGAGAGTTTAGAAAAAAAAAAAAAAAAAAAAAAAAAAAAAAATATATATATATATATATATATATATATATATATATATATATAATGCCTAAGCAGTTTAGGCAAAGTATAGAATGTATGAGTTTTTGCAACAAATTACACACATTGCCTAGGCATTGTATATAATGCCTAGGTATTCTATAGAATGCCTGTTGCTTATTTGACATTGTATAAAATAAAAAAGGTTTTGAGTTTACTCTATACAGTTTAACCTAGGTAATTTGAATAACTTTAAAAAATGGTTAAAAACCAGCTGTTTTCGTACGGCAAACAATTTATTTAAAACAATATATTAAGTGAGATTGTTATTTACATATTTAGAGCTACTGGTTGGAGCAGGGCTGAGTATTGTCACACTTAGAATTACATCTTCTTTTACACATTTATACTCTGTACTCTTGACACTTATTCACTCTTAGAAGCTATATATATTCTGTCTTTCATACTTTGCCTAAAGGGCAGTAGGCATTCCGTATTATGCCTAGGGAAAGTATGAAATACGCTTTATTTCATACATTGCCGGCTGGATTTAGGCGTTCTATAGAATACCTAGGCATTGTATATAATGCCTAGGTATTCTATAGAATGCCTGTTGCTTATTTGACATTGTATAAAATAAAAAAGGTTTTGAGTTTACTCTATACAGTTTAACCTAGGTAATTTGAATAACTTTAAAAAATGGTTAAAAACCAGCTGTTTTCGTACGGCAAACAATTTATTTAAAACAATATATTAAGTGAGATTGTTATTTACATATTTAGAGCTACTGGTTGGAGCAGGGCTGAGTATTGTCACACTTAGAATTCCATTTTCTTTTACACATTTATACTCTGTACTCTTGACACTTATTCACTCTTAGAAGCTATATATTCTGTCTTTCATACTTTGCCTAAAGGGCAGTAGGCATTCCGTATTATGCCTAGGGAAAGTATGAAATACGCTTTATTTCATACATTGCCGGCTGGATTTAGGCGTTCTATAGAATGCCTAGGCATTCTTTACATTGCCTGATTATATACTTTGTCGGTAACATATACACAACTTTAAGGATTTCCCGATTAAAATTAATCGCTCAAAGTAAACTAGCGGTTGATGAAAACGACAAATAATAATATGTGTAATAATAACAATATGAGCCGACAAGCAGAGGGGAGGTATAGATCAGAGCCTGCGCCGAACTCCGAACCCTGCATATTCCTCAGTACCTCTCTGGAGCTCGAGTAGCAATGTCCTCTCTTCGATTCGCTCTCCTCGTTCTCCTTGCCGTCACACACACCGAAGCTAAGGTTATCGAAGAAGGTAATCTATTATCAATCTCTTAACTCTTATCAGAACATTCTCTCCATTCATATTTTGTGTGTGTTTTTTTCATAAAATTTATATGTTTTTAGGTTTTTATTAGCCTAATTTCAGTAGACGTGTTTGTATTTTTTTTTTTTTGTTGTAAAATATCCTTAATCATTTTGGACTTTCCAAAAAAAAAAAAAATCTTTTTAAACTTTCGTTACTTTTTTAAAATTTATTTATATATTTCAGGCGCTTTACTTTATTCGCGTTTTGTTGAAAGAACCAACGATTTCAGTCCATTTTAACTAATATTATGGATTCTACCTATGTTTATAATTTATAAATAAATAAGTAAACTATTTAAATATTTACACTCATCACTAAGACTCATTAATACAATAAATACATAAAACATATAAAATTCATAATTTTTACAGTTTCAAGGTCTTAAGTACAAGAAACGCTTGTATACTTAAAACAGGTGTATTCCTTACTATTTCAAGGTGTTTGACACACTAAAACAGGTGTATTCCTTACTATTTCAAGGTGTTTGACACACTAAAACAGGTGTATTCCTTACTATTTCAAGGTGTTTGACACACTAAATGCGTTTATGCATAAAACAGGTGTATTCCTTACTATTTCAAGGTGTTTGACACACTAAATGCGTTTATGCATAAAACAGGTGTATTCCTTACTATTTCAAGGTGTTTGACACACTAAATGCGTTTATGCATAAAACATGCGTATCTAAAAATGTCATGCAATATCAAGGTCTTTTATACAATTAATATACGCATACATCAAGCAGAAACATTTCTTAAAACTCCAAGGTGTTTGAGACAATATATGCGTGTATTCATAAAGCACATGCATCCTTAACAATTTCATACAATCTCATGGTATTTTATACAATAAATATAAGTATACATCAAACACAAACATTTCTTAAAACTTTAAGGTGTTTGACACAATATATTTGTGAATTCATAAAGCACATACATCCTTAACAATTTCATACAATCTCATGGTATTTTATACAATAAATATAAGTATACATCAAACACAAACATTTCTTAAAACTTCAAGGTGTTTGAGACAATATATTTGTGAATTCATAAAGCACATACATCCTTAACAATTTCATACAATCTCATGGTATTTTATACAATAAATATAAGTATACATCAAACACAAACATTTCTTAGAACTTCAAGGTGTCTGAGACAATATATTTGTGAATTCATAAAGCACATACATTCTTAACAATTTCTTACAATCTCATGGTATTTTATACAATAAATATAAGTATACATCAAACACAAACATTTCTTAGAACTTCAAGGTGTTTGAGACAATATATTTGTGAATTCATAAAGCACATACATTCTTAACAATTTATTACAATCTCATGCTATTTTATACAATAAATATAAGTATACATCAAACACAAACATTTCTTAAGACGTCAAGGTGTTTGAGACAATATATTTGTGAATTCATAAAGCACATACATTCTTAACAATTTCAACAAGTATTAATCAAGCACAAACATTCCTTGAATTTTCAAGGTGTTTGGCATAATAAAAGTATTTATATATTCCACAAATACATTCCTTACAATCTTGAGGTCTTTTATACGGCAAATATACGCATACATCAAGCACAAACATTTCTTACAATTTTAAAGTGTTTGACACAATATATGCATAAAGCACATAAATTCCTAACAATTTCTTAGAATTTCAAGGTCTTTTATAAATTAAATATATGTACACATCGAGCACCAACAGTTTTTACAATCTGAAGACATTTTACACAAGAAACAGATGTATTCTTAGAACAGATATATTTACAATTTCAAGGTGTTTGACACAATATATGCGTGTACATGAATTTCTAACAATTTAGCCTTTTGTAGAATGAATATATGTATACATGAAGCCAAACATTCCTTACAATTTCTAACAATCTCAAGCTATTTTAAACAATAAATAAACGCACATACAATATATGCACACAATCAATAAATACTTTCACTCTCAAAAATATAAGGTGTAGAACTCAATCATGTCAAAATTGTTAATGTCATCTAAATCAATTTGATTATTACATGCAATCCACAGGTTCTTACATAAAACTTACCTGAGCTTCGTCTCTTTATTGATCACTTATTTCATTGAATATTCCAAAGTGTATGTCCTGGATAAATTATTTTGATGTCCATATACTCTTAAATTAATCTTAATTTTGTTTATTTATCCATCCGAATATTTGATATTTCCTTTAATTTATATGAGCCTATGTTATAGGTTTTATGAAGATAAAGGGGGGAAAAAAATAATAATTATGAATATTTATGTAAACAAACCATAGAAAATGTATAACTACGAAATGCGAACAAAGATACACATTCAGAGGGAAATTCAGAGCTTCGGGACTTTGTTAATTTATCTGGCAAATATTTGTTAGAATGTAAGAAGAAAGAAAAAAATCATGCAATTACTTGAAAATTTCAAGAAACTATGTAGTAAATAATTTGGTAAATCTATCAAAATTGAACTTTTATTTCTACTGAAGAAGTTGATTTGTAATTGGAAAGGAGACTAGAGAACCTGTTTGGTTGAGGTGTCCGAACGTTTGTAGGAGGAATTGGGTTCAAAACGAAGGCTGGATAATTATTTTTTCAAAAATGAAGGTTTTTTTTTTTTTAATTAAAATTTCATTTAAAGTGAATTTAATTTATTTATGAATTTTGAATTCTCAAAAAAAAAAAATATTTATTTTTATTTTTATTATTTTGCATTGTGTGAGCACCGAAGAGGCCACACCAAGCTGCACCTATTGCACAGCGATACGACAAAAATAATAAATTTGGTTAAGATGTAAATCCCTAATTCAAAGAGACTCTTGTCGCTGGTTCATGAATTAATTTAATCGTTAATGAATAAGCGCGGGTTTTAAGTCATTATAGTTTTAGTATTTCTCATGTTCTACAGATCACTGCTCTTTTCATTTTTTTCTTCAGAATAGCTTTGACCCCAAGTAGGAATCGAACCCACAACCTTGACCTTGGAGTAGTCGCGCCCGCTGTTGGGGTTGCGCCATCGTGTTTATTTTTGTGTTATTTTAACTTCTATTTAATTATGTCTTTCTTTACTATTATATTATTTATTGTTTTTAAGTTATTTATTTTTTACGTTATATAAATGGTAACGTAAATAAGCTCATTTTATATTTTAAACCAAATTTATTATTGTACATACCGTTTTTAATTTAAAAAAATAATATTTACTTTACAACAAGACCGAACATCGTATTTTGTATAAATATTAATGCCTGGAACACACTTATTAAATATTAATTTATTTATATATTTATTATTGATATTTTTTTTATCATTAAAAGATATTTAAACAGAAGTAGAAATATAGATGGCAATTTAATGCTAAGAATATAATTCTTACGATCTATTTAAACAAATTAGTGTCCTTTCCCCTTTTACTGGATATAATTTTTGTCTACTAACATGACATCACCCTTTCTTTTTCTTCGGAGGTGGTTCTTCCATTGTTGCTTCTTGACTCCTTGGAAATTTTCATAGCAAAAATTGTTTTGTATCGGAAGGAAGTGACAGAATGCTTACTCTGGACTGCGATTTTCATTCATGAGCTGAAGTGCCAGATTCTTGCATTGATCGTCGGAGCACTGAGTGCGCCATCAAGCTCTTCAAACGGTTGACAAGATAGAACTGAGGAATGCGTGAAAGGGTAGAACACCACTCGTCACTGTAGGCGTGGTAGGGGTTTTCCTTGGCATACCTGAGTTTTGTGGGCCGTAGGGTTTCCCGGCAATTTCTTACAAGACATAATGCTGGCTATGGCACACTCAGTGCGCTAGCGCGACTGCTGTAGGGATAAACACAGAGTTCACACCCCTTAGCTGTCGTTTTATATTTGTACGTATACTAGCCTTGCTAAGGAATGTGCTGAGTTCACGCAACTCCTGCGTGATGGTTGTGAATATTGCGACTTAAGGTACAGAGCTTGGGCAAGGTTAGCTCAGTGGTCGAGCACTGGACTGATATGGTAGAGGACCTGAGTTCAAATCCCGAGCACAGTACTAAAGATTTTTTCTTCTAGTGTCTTCGTTCATGGATTGAATTCGACCTCACTGACCTTCCCTAGGCCAACCCAGCCTTTAATTAATTTATTAATGGGTACCTTGGTTCTAATGACTCTAGGAGTCGAAGCAGTAAGGGGAAAATCAGGGCGGTCGGAGCATAGTGCTGACCTCACTATCTCCCTAGTGTGCCGTATGGCCATGAATCATATAACTCTATAGTATCTGCCCCTCAGGGCCTGTTACGGGACTGATTTTTTTTTTTTTTAAGTACAGAGCTTACCCAGCGAGCATGGTATATTTCTACACTATCAGGCTTTTCAACACTTCATCATCCTTCCAACACCATTAGCAGTCAATGGATCTTCAACGATGATTAATCGCACCTATTTTACAGGCCGAGAACGGCAATGTCGAGGGCCCTTATTTTCTTTTAACACTTTCCTTTCCCGCTCTTTTTGTTACTTAACACTTTATATGCAAGCAGAATTTCTTCAAGTTCTCTTCCGGCTCATTACATGCAGGGTTAGTGGTAAACTATACACAGAGTTTACTGGGAACAAGCATTTTGCAAAAATGTCCTTCATTCTACCGAAGTTCATCCTCCTGCAGAAATGTAACGTCATTTTAGCGCGAGTTTTCTCTTGTATCAGATACCTCTACACTATCTGTCCCTACAAGTTTCCATTCATCAAACACAGCGCCACTATTTTTGTTTTAAATGAACTAAAACTTTTTAAATTGCTTGAATACTGCTCATCCCAAAAGCATGTATTAGATCAGTATTGACCTATGCATACCCTGTTTGGAGCTACACTTCAAACACTAATTATAAAAAACTTCAAGTAATGCAAAATAAATGCATTAGAATTGCCCTAAACCTCCCCTACTACACCAGGATCAAAATACTGCACAAAAATACTAACTTACTACTTAACTTATATCCACAGGCCAGAGTTGGGCAAACGTTAGCGCGCGCTAAAAGCTGATACCTCTCCGCTAATTTAGCGAAACTGTAGAAAGCCAGCGCTAATAATTAGCGGTTAGCGGCGGCAGTGCGCTAACCGCTAATCTATTTATGAAATATCGTAATTGCTAATAGCTTAAGCTATAGTTACAACTTGTAACTATAGCAATTACGATATTTCATAAATAGATTAGCGGTTAGCGCACTGCCGCCGCTAACCGCTAATTATTAGCGCTGGCTTTCTACAGTTTCGCTAAATTAGCGGAGAGGTATCAGCTTTTAGCGCGCGCTAACGTTTGCCCTACTCTGCCACAGGCTGAACTCAAAATTTGTTAGAGCTTGTAGATTTAAAACTAATCCACTATTTTAAAAGAAAAAAATAGGTAACTATGACAAATCTAGCACCCGTAGATACGTACACAAAAGGACTAAACACATCTTTCTAAAATACACACACTAGACACCATACTTCCAATAACGACTAACGCAGACTGGATTATGACATAAAGACGTAAACAATGAGCTACCTAATTATTGTTATCATTAGGAAGTTTATAAGATCAAGCGGGAAGTTTATAAGATCAAGCGGGAAGTTTATAAGATCAAGCGGGAAGAATCCACGCTATTTTTTTCTCTCGCATTACAATCACTGTACATTAAATGTACCATATCTAAGTCCATTTTTTGATAAATAATTTCGATGTTATGTGGTCAAAAGGAACATTGTAACTGAATTACAATTGTAATATTTATATTTATCGAATAAAGGAATTTTTAAAAAAAAAACATAGATTCGAGAAAATCAACTTTAAAGTTTAATGCTCCGAAAAGTATTTTTTTTCTTTTTCATAATTTCTTGTAACAAAGAAACTATGAAAAAAAAAAAATGTTTTTAATTTTTAAAATGTGCTGGAACTTTAGTTGAAAAATTGAATTATTGCCACACACAAAAACTGCTCAGGCAAATAAACATTTTTGGATATCATTTTTGATGAGGAATTAGGAAGCATTTAAGACTCCCCCCCCCAAAAAAAAAAAAAATGGTAATGAAAGTTACTATGTAGTATTATCCCATAATTACCTAGGGAGGTCCTGCGGACAATTTGTTTATTATAATAAAAAAAAATCAATCTGGAATGGTTTTGAAATGAAGACAACAAGAGCTTGGCGCTGCTGCCACTAGATTTCTCTTCTCACCAGGGAGTTGCCCACTACAAGAAGTGGAGAACGTTTAAATTTCATAATGAATTATGCATTAAATTATCCTGTGAACCCGACCTCCCCCCTTCTCTCGACTGAAAAGGGGTGAGAATTTTATAAATTCCGTAGGTTAATCATGAACGGACTGAGATATTGCATCGGGCATACAGCCTACTCGACCTCACAAACACCATGAAAATGTATGCCTCGCCTTAATGTTAATCCACGTTCAAATCTATTCTAATTTATTCTAGGGCATGGAAATGAGAAAATCATAATAAAAACAATTTTAGCCGTTTTAATTGAATTGGATGTAGATATCGTGATATATAAAGGAAATCAGAATAGTAGTCTTAATATTTATGAGATCCGATGTCTGGTGAAAGAGCTGAAGGAGTCAGGTCTAGATCTCTCCATGGAGTGGATACCAGGATATAGCGGCATAGGTGGAAATGAAGAAGCTGATCGTTTGGCCAAGGCTGCAAGTCTGTTTCCAGTCAACGATGCTGCTTACAAGAAGTACCCTTTCACATTAGCGAAGAAAATCTTTAAAAGAAACTGCAAATAGGAATGGGAAAAAATGTGGCAGAAATCGGAAAAAGGGGCAGTAACACGGAAGTACTTTCGAACAGTGAGGGAAAGGCAAAAATGCAGATGGCTTGAACTGTCTCCGATGCTGACTAAGTATTTAACAGGCCATGGAGACTTCGCTAGCTACCTACGTGCGTTCGGCATACGAGGTCTTCCAGACTGCAGCTGTGGGCAGATTGAGACGGCTGAGCATGTACTAATGGATTGCCCGCAATACGATGAACTGAGGAAAAAATGTATAAAAAGCCTTATCATGGCATTACACGGACTAGTTTCAAAAGAAACTTTTAACTCTTTTCTTTATTTATTAACTCAAATTGAAAAAAATCGAGTAAAAGATTAATTTCTGTTTCACTTATTTCATATGGTTAATCGTTTAAAAGTAACAAATTTCAAAATAATTAATTTATTTTCAATTACTTAACATATATTTTATCAATTTCATTTCTTTGTTAATCTTCTTTTCTTAATTTTTTCACTATTTATTTATTAACATTGTTATTAGAAATAGCTTATTATCCGTAATTTGTTATACATACTATGAATGTTAAATTATTATTACGAATAATTATTTATACCTTGTAATGCTCTGAGCGGAGCAAGGTTGTTTTTATTGTGTACATAAATAAAAAATAAAATAAAATATAAAGGAAATCACAACGATCACTTTAGCGACTATACAATAATATCCGATTAGGTATGGTTTAGTAGAAAAAATATTATGGATTTCGGATAAAACTGTTACTTATCGTTTTTCATATTGCAGATCTCTTGTATCTTAGTTTTTTTCGCTTTTCCTCCCTCCCTCCATAGGGACATATTTACGGGGTGTCCCGCATCGAGATGTCATAACTTTAGGGGTTTATTCTGCGCCTCATTTGTTGTTTAGGGACGCAGAAAAGAGCGTTATATCTTAACGTGTAGCAGAGCTATTCAGACTTTCGTATTTTTTCAAAACTATTTTTTTTTTTTTTTGAAAAACTGTGTTTTCCGGATTTCCGGTTAATGTATTGTAAATAACGACCACCTTTTTAGAATTTGCATTAAATTTCCAATAATAAACACCCATTATTGAAACATTTTCATGTAAATTTAGAGCTAAACTAAGAACCATATAGATGTGGACTATTGATTTTTTTTTAAATTATTCAATTATATATATATATATATATATAAGTATGTTTATTTGTATGTATGGCAGTAGTCTACTCCAGCCGGCCAACATCACAGGTAGAACTGAGAAACAGATCGATTGCACCCCCATCTCTCGCTCTTTTTCCCTTCACAATTATTGTTTCTCGCGCCCCCCCCCCATTTCTACTGATTAATTGGACAAATCCCCGAGAGCGGAAAACAAAACGTTCTCCATGTAAACTTATTGTTTCAAGGTCTACAATCTCTTTCGCCCTTTAATTTCATTCTCTCGCCTAACTGTTTGCACGGATGTAATTACCCGTCATGTAAAAAATATATAAATACAATTCTTTATGTATTTATTGTTGTATACAGACAACATCAAGTGAGAAGTTGTTCTCGCTCGATTACGGATTGGACATGTTGGACTTACCCACGAATTTCTTATGACAAGAAGCCACAAACCAATATGCAACATATGAAACACAGAACTTACGATTAAACAGACTGCCAGAGAAGAAGCAATTACAACATACCGAATGATATGCAAGAACTCCTAGGCAATGATAGCCAGTACATCAACACTATACTGACCTACCTCAAGAATGCAGGACTATACAACCTTATTTGATGAACGTCTGCAATGTTGGATTATATGATATTATATTTCCATCGATACTAAGCACTATTTATAGGTGAACCATAAGTCTAAACCATTACATAACCACACACACTTCCAACACCAATAACCATGCTGATTTCCTAGAATAGCTAAGTTCAGAGGATACTGTTCTTTGTGTAATCACCATTGAAGCGGGACACAATAAATAAATAATGTTGTATATTAACCTTAGGATGCAATTGAAAACCCACTTATGCTTTTCTTTAATTCATATCTCTTTTCATAAAATTTGGGAGAAATAGGCTACTATTATATTTGTCAGAGATTAATTTACTAATAATAAAATTACCATAAAACGTTTTTTATATGTTTTATTAATTGCCTTCAAAAACATTATTTCATACCTTCCCCTTGTATAAGGTATAAAGTCCTCTAATGATAAGTACTCATGGTTGGGTTCGAGGTGCCCTCACTATTATTATAATGCACTAGCTGTTACCCGGTGTGCCATGCTACACCTACTTTATGCATCTGGAAAAGCCAAAATAAAATTGAAACTAAATAAGTAATATTGAAATCTCATAACAAAAATCTGTTCGGGTTCACAGTTTCGAACCCTTGACCTCCGAACTGTGGGTCTTAGACGACTTAAACCTAGTCTAGAACATCCCCCCCTCCCTCGGATCTAGACATACATGTGTGCCAAGTTTGGTCAAAATCGGTAAAATGGAGTGGATTTGTATAAGGAACAAACATAAAGACAGACAGCTGGTAGAAATTTTTGACCTAGCTTACGATACTTCCCGAATCAAGACCTACCTGTGTGCCAAGTTTGGTCAAAATCGGTCAAAAGGTGTGGATTTGTATAAGGAACAAACATATAAACAGACTAACAGACTGACACGTGATTTTTATATATAAAGATTACTAAATTACTAACTTTTTTTATTCTTTATAGCTGTCAATATGATGTATATAATTTGTTGTATTTCCTGTTTATTGTTTGGGTACTCATAAATTTGGGTTGCTATTTTAACTTTTAAAAAAATCATTGTTATCAGTAAATTGTCTTGATTACCTGATTACCTGAAATCCCTTACCAACAAATGTATACATATTTAGCTTAAAATAAGTATTATAAATTTTAAAAAAAACAAACAAACAATATACATGATTCTTTCATCAAGGTAATTTATTTTTATTTATTTCAATTTTTAACGTCCGTTTATTATTGACAACGAATTTTAGGACTGGTTATCTGTAAGTCAACACCCATTTTTAGCCAGGATAGAGCTGATGCATTTTTTTTTCGAAAGAAAAGTCACCATCCCTAGTGTGAATCGAAGTGTTAAGTGTTCACGCCTTAACACTCACGGCCACCGTGCCTCCTCGAGGTAATTTATATACATTAATTCTATAAAATATTGGAATAATTTTTACAGTCATTTTTAAAAAACGAGTTATATTTTGGTAAAAAAAAAAAAAATGGAAATGGAATAGAAACACTTAATGTTTTTGAAAAATTTACACACATACTCTTATGAAATTTTGAAGGCACCATTATCCAAAGAAAACTAGCGAAAATGACCCACATGTTTCGTGGCCAAAAACCAAAAACCCCGGCGATTATCGTGTTAACATATCGTCACTCAAATTTCAAAACCGCGTAAGTCACTTTTCCTAACTTTTCAGGAGAGCATTAAAACTGTAATGATCTGTAAAATAGAAAAATGCAATTCGCCAAAGATGCGATGCATAAAACCAGTAATAATAATAATAACTTGCTACTTATGAGGATTTCCGACTTAAGACATATTTTCGGTAACATTTAAACGAAAAACCTTGTCTGAATGGCCTAAAATAGATGAGAGAGATACGCCGTTACGCTCGAGCGTTTGAAATCAGTAAGTTTTACGCGGAAGTAATAGTCAATTTTATCGCGTTCAATTTTTTTTTAAAATATATTACCATCATGTCCGGGAGATAATAAGGATTCTAAAGATACCAATAACTCAATTTCGCTAAAACTCAAATTATGCGGTTGTGAAATTTGAACAACGATATATATATATATTTATATATATATATATATATATTTATATATATATATATATATATATATATATATGTGTGTGTGTGTGTGTGTGTGTGTGTACTAAAATCTATCAATTATTGCTTTCCTAATCTAATGAGAACTAAGGATGATATAGGAACGCACAAAGATGACGCAGTTCCAGTGACTTGGACTATTTGTCTCTTTAAGCACGGGAATTATTGATGAGTCACATATTAAATATTTTACTGAGGAATGCGCTTGCTATTCGCAGCTGTTGAGTAACGGACTATTTTCCTTAAAAATTATTTTTATAAATATTTCCATTTGATATTCAGCCATCTGCATTTTGATTGACAGTGCTTTTAAGACAGCGAATATAGCCGACCTTTGATAAATTCTGGAATCAATTTACCCCTAAATTGTCTGCCTGAAAATGGCGATTCCGGATGCGGGCAAGAAATGATGAAAAGAAAACGAAGGCTAATACCTAGAAATAATATGTAAAAGAGAATTCGCTAACATTTACCTCCTTTTGTCGCAATAAGGAAATCCTGAATTCAACTTAAAATATCAAGTTGTATTTTATTTTTACGCGCTATTTTCAAATTAGGTTTTTCAATTTCAGAGAAAATTAACAAAGGGAAAAAGAAAAAGCTTACTACTTAAATCATAAAATTGACTCTCTTAAAAATAAACATATAGGGAAATCCTTTTGTGTTTATTTTAAAACCATATCCTTGAAACTCGGCATAAAAAAGTTTCACGAGAAAACATTAGATGCAAGGACCGAAATAAAAATTAAATGTTTCCTAAAAATTATGACAAAAAAATTACTTCATAATTTATATTTTTAAAATTAATGAATAACTGTTATGAAATAATTTTTATTTTTAAGTTTTTAAAATAAAAATTATTAGAAATTTTTTTTTTAAATAATAAAATATATCAATTACGATGGAATTTTTATTTTTATTTCCCAATAATAAAAATTAAAGATAAAGTGAAACTCATTTATTAAATATCTCTTATCCTCGGAATAAATAAATACTTGATTTGGAACCTTTTGTTTATTAGAAGTTATTTTCTAGAATATAACTGTATATTCTAGAATTTGTTTTTGTGCATTACTTTGTTTTTGTTTTTGTTTCTATTCATTATTAACCGCTATGTGTGCGAGCTCTTAAAATCAATAAATCTATTCATTATGGCACTAATATTGTTTTTTTTTTTATTTAAAATAATGTTTAAAGTTAAAATAATAAAAAAATTGTTATTAAAAATTTTTATAAAAAAAAATGTTGAAATAACATTATTCAAAAAAATTTTATTTTTAAGTTTTTGAAATAAAAATTATTAGACAATTTTTTTTAAAATAATAAAATATATAAATTACGATGAAATTTTTATTTTTATTTCCAAAAAAATAAAAATAAAAGGCTAATTGAAACTCATTTGAAATAAAAATTAATAGTTATTTTCGGTCCCTGATTAGATGAGATGGTTAACCAGTAAAAACGTTATATTAGAACAGGTTTATCTGAAAACTTAGAAGAAAATGCTAATTTTTTTTCGCATGAAGAACAAAATATTTTGGCCAACATGTTGTTAGCAAACACTTCCTTACACTTGCTTTGACGCAATCCGTGCAGACTAGAAAATCTTCTTTGGTCTTAAAAGATAAAATAGTTTTTCATTAAATTAGTGATGGGCTATTCTTGAATTCGAATCGACCTTTTGAATAGATTCGAATCGAAATGAAAAGATCTATTCACAAAAAAAGATCGACGAGTTCAGATCGATTCAAAAGATCGATTTTTTAGGCAAGGATATTGATCGATCTTCGATATTGGTCGATTTCACGATTATGTACAATGACACAAGAAATTAGTATTTTATTTAGATTCGAATCGAAATTAAAAGATCGATCCACAAAAAAAGATCGACGAGTTCAGATCGATTCAAAAGATCGATTTTTTAGGCAAGGATATTGATCGATCTTCGATATTGGTCAATTTCACGATTATTTACAATTACCCAAGAAATTAGTATTTTATTTAGATTCGAATCGATTCTCAATCGAGAATTGCCCATCACTACTACAAATTGACCTAAATAAGTCGATTTGAATACTTCATAATATGAAAAGTATATCTGTAACCTAAAATTGGAAAAATGTATGACTATTTTTTATGAAAAATAATACAGAATGAAACTAATATTGTTACATTACATTAAAATATATTATTACATATATATTTTGATCAAATGACAAAAATATAATAAAGGAATGATAATAAAGAAACATGGTTACACAAATTAAGAGCTCAGTTTAAATCGGAAGGTATTAAAAGTCAGTTAACACACTTCATAGAACACTGTTCTGTAAATTTCTTCTTCAGTTAAAAAATAGAAATGGGATCGAGTAGCAAGAGGTGAAATTAAACATTTGAATATTTCAAATAAAAAAAACAAAACAAAAAAAAACACGTTTTTTTTGTTGGTATTTTTGATTGAAGATAAAAAATCGATTAAAATCACCCATCTCTAATTTCAATTATTGTCCTCAATATTTATTATTGCAAATTAAAAATGTATTACACGACAATCGTGTGTATTTTCGAATTGAATCCCAGACATCCGGTAGATAGATAATTGACAATATATTGTATGCCATGCCATATTTATTAATGTTTACGATATAACCGCACTATTTTAATTATTTCAGAATGATTTCTATAATTACACCGTGTATTGCGTTAGAATTGTGTCTATAGTAGTAATTACAAATAACTTTATAAGTAATAATTATACATATTATTCTTCATACTACCTCAAAAACATGCAAGTATTTCTTGCTTGCTTTTTATTTACTTTTTTTTTTGTATTTTAATATGTTAATTATGTAAATATCTTTTACTCCTAGATCTAAATTAAAAATTCCAAAAAAATATGAGTTGAACAATTATTATTGTTAGTGTTAATTGTAGGAATTGATGAACGCAACGAAAAATAAAAATAATGGGGAAGGAAAACAATAATATAGGCACGCCGAGCATGTTTGGGAATATTAATTCATTCATAGAGAATCCTAAATCAATTCGCTCTTGATTTTGGATTGAACATTTAAAAATATTTTATTGCAACGACAATGATACATTTATTACTCCAAAGAATGGTTTTTTATTACATATTCAATCAGAGCCATACTTGTTTCGACAGAATGCGCACGGAATATGGAAATGTCAAGCGATGTGAATGATTCGAGTTGTTGGATAGGAATTGAGAAGAAAGGGCGACTGCTTTCTGGAATGTAGAAGGGATTCCTCAAGGGCACCATCTTCCCCCTACTCTATTCAACATCTCAACAATATTCCCTTTTATTCTGAGATGGACAGGCGTAGGATTTATATTGTCTGATGGATAGATGTACGTATTTTTAGTAATTTGGTTCATATATTCATATATATATATATATATATATATATATATATATATATATATATATACAGTGAAACCTCCCTTAACGGACACCTCCCTACAGCGGACACCTCTATTAACGGACATTTTCTCACAGTCCCTATTTTTCTATAGGTAAAATAAACCTCTATATTGCCGACACCTCTGTACAACGGACACGGGCAGAGACACCTGATTTTTTACCTCCTTACTACGGGCAAGTACAGCTAATGTAAGTTATCGTAGCGTTCCTAACGGTGTAGGTTTCCAGTAAAATGCGTTAACAATAACAAACTCTTTGTGAGAATAAGATATATACAGAATAGTGACTAGGAATATCTTCCTAGGAATTTCACAACAGGAACCTCTTCCTTTTCAGCAGAAGCATATGATTTTCCCGCTGGCAGATTACTATTGTTTTGCCTACGGGGTGTCACGGTTCCGGGAATATTCCAAAACTCTCATTCCGTTCATATTCTCTCTCTTCAATTTCCAGTTGGTTTTTAGCTCTTGTTGAGTAAATATTGTGCTTTATCTTCAATATGTCTAATCGGAAATCTCTGACACTTAAAGAACAAATTGACGTGATAGGGAAAACACAAGCAGCAGAAATATTGAAAAAGAAAGATGAAATTTTGCAGAAATGGATGGAAAATTGTGACAAACATGTTATCCAAGAACTAAGAACTGGACACGAATTTACAACCGATCTCGCTACACTGGAATGGTTTAAAAGAGTGCGTGTTCAAAACATTCCCATATCAGGTCCTATGATCCAGGCAAAAGCACTAGAGATAGCTGGACAGTTGGGCTATTCTGAATTTAAGGCTTCCAATGGGTGACTGGAAAAATTTCGTGGCAGGCACAAAATTTCATTTTAGAGCCATTTGTGGAGAATCGGCATCGGTGAATGCGGAAACATTTACTCAGTGGGAATCCAAGCTTCGATCATTACTCTTTGGATATACGCCTGAAAATATTTTTAACTTATTTTTTTTTTTAAAGTTTATACTTATTGAACTTCTTTCTATATACTTAAAAAAAACGTGTGATGGGTAATTATTAAATGGTTAATTAAAACATGAATTAAATGTACAAATTCGGTACGTATCCATCTCGATCAACCCCTCTGTATAGCGGACACCTCTCTAAAGTGGACAACTTTGGTTCTTCCAGAGGTGTCCGCTACAGACAGATTTCACTATATATATATATATATTTGTATTGAGTTGATGCATAAATAATGCATTTCTAACCTAAAGTCTAGTCAATGAAGTATTTATAACCAATGTTTATTAATGTTGTTTTTTCTCAAATATTAGTATAGTTTGTTACTTTTTTTTTAATTATAGGTTCTGTAAATGCAACGTCATTACCACCAGTTACTTTCAACTGATTTGAATGTTTAATTTCAACGATATCAGTGTTGATATTAAGTTAGTTGAAAACAAAATATTATTTTATGTTTAATTGTAAAAGTTTAAGAATTAATTACACGTAATTTAATAAACAAGGGATAAAAAAAAAAATCTCGCCAGAAAAAGTTGTTCTAAATTTTATTAGCTTTGATAAAAAAAAATACTTTGAAATCGGTTAGGATTTGGAGGCTATAGACTTCTTTGGTACACAAAAAGTTGTTTGGCCCCACTGTCAGTCAGACCGCCGATGATGTTTGCGGGAGCGAGAGACACAATATAGTAAAAATTTAGCCATACTAAAATTCTTGTTTCTTCCAACGTTGCCAGCTTTCGAACTATGGGTTTAATACTATATCTATAATATAGGCCATTAATTACTAGAAAATAATTAATCACTACCTTTAAACAACAGGAAATAGCATCTAAATGTTTCAAGACTTTTGTTAAGCGAATCACAAGATTGTTATTGCTGAACATTAGCAAAATTAGGAGCAAAGATGGTGGCTTTTGGTTTGCAACGGTGTTTCCTATTGATACCATGTTTATGATATTTAGAGGCTACTAATGTAGTAGGTTCTTAGGCCTGTGTTTGTTTATGATATTTAGAGGCTACTAATGTAGTAGGTTCTTAGGCCTGTGTTTGTTCATGATATTTAGAGGCTACTAATGTAGTAGGTTCTTAGGCCTGTGTTTGTTTATGATATTTAGAGGCTACTAATGTAGTAGGTTCTTAGGCCTGTGTTTGTTTATGATATTTAGAGGCTACTAATGTAGTAGGTTCTTAGGCCTGTGTTTGTTTATGATATTTAGAGGCTACTAATGTAGTAGGTTCTTAGGCCTGTGTTTGTTTATGATATTTAGAGGCTACTAATGTAGTAGGTTCTTAGGCCCGTGTTTGTTTATGATATTTAGAGGCTACTAATGTAGTAGGTTCTTAGGCCTGTGTTTGTTTATAATATTTAGAGGCTACTAATGTAGTAGGTTCTTAGGCCTGTGTTTGTTCATGATATTTAGAGGCTACTAATGTAGTAGGTTCTTAGGCCTGTGTTTGTTGATGATATTTAGAGGCTACTAATGTAGTAGGTTCTTAGGCCTGTGTTTGTTTATGATATTTAGAGGCTACTAATGTAGTAGGTTCTTAGGCCTGTGTTTGTTTATGATATTTAGAGGCTACTAATGTAGTAGGTTCTTAGGCCTGTGTTTGTTTATGATATTTAGAGGCTACTAATGTAGTAGGTTCTTAGGCCTGTGTTTGTTTATGATATTTAGAGGCTACTAATGTAGTAGGTTCTTAGGCCTGTGTTTGTTTATGATATTTAGAGGCTACTAATGTAGTAGGTTCTTAGGCCTGTGTTTGTTTATGATATTTAGAGGCTACTAATGTAGTAGGTTCTTAGGCCTGTGTTTGTTTATGATATTTAGAGGCTACTAATGTAGTAGGTTCTTAGGCCTGTGTTTGTTTAGGCTGTACATATTTTTATGCTCGCGAAAACGCATTTAGGGATGCGAATCATGTTGAGCAGCTTGCATAAATTGATGATTGTGTTAATTTTGGCCTAAGGGTGGTAACCTATAGATAACCCGTATAAAGTTCGTAGTTAATAATCACGGACGTTATAATTTAAATAATAAACATTTTGGCCTTTATTTATTGATGTTATGCTGAAAGAGGAAAACTTGTCAAAATCATACTTGCATATATATGTATATATATATATATATATACACATATATATGCAAATGAACTAAAATTCGTCCACCCTGTCAACTTTAGTTATTTCCTAAATGTATCCTTCTGATCGAAAAATATAGGTTTTAAGGTTTTTGAAATCCATTCAGCTATTATTGCTCCATGCATACATACAAAAAAAAAAAACTATGGCAACGGTACGTTCTTGTCTCTTGTGTTTTAACACTTTCAGGACCGATGGCTTCAAACAAAATTTCCATCAGAGCCCAAGTCTTACATTTGTAAAGTTATTACGGCAAACATATAAAATAAATTAATTGATAAGTGAAAAAACGTTTAAAATTATGTACTTTCAGTGGATTAATTACAATTTAGTAAAATGTCAAATACGCGACGACAGCGGGCCCGCTGAAGGAATTTTTCGGGTGGATACCAGACCCGCAAACCTAACCGGGTATACGTAATGAGGTCCCAAATCAAATACGAAGGGTATAGAACAAGGCTTGGAGTAGCGGGATAGAAAGAAAGCCAAGCTATCTTCGGACGCATATGCCATGACGCTGGGCCCGCAGAACACAGCTCTGAGACACATATTCCACGACGCTGGGCCCGCAGAACACATCTCTGAGACACATATTCCACGACGATGGGCCCGAACGTGTTAAGTGTAAAAAAAGTCAATTCACTAGTGTGCTAATGACAGACTTGGAAATCTCAGGAGAAGGGGTTGCAGGCTTAGTATAACCTGAGCGCCTTACTCAATCACTATCCAGCTAGCTTT
The DNA here is from genome assembly GCA_946811695.1 of Gonocerus acuteangulatus. Lineage (NCBI taxonomy): Eukaryota > Metazoa > Arthropoda > Insecta > Hemiptera > Coreidae > Gonocerus > Gonocerus acuteangulatus. The sequence continues at coordinate 90,942,166 of OX328126.1, forward strand.
AGAACAGGCCAGAGTTTGGCAAAAATTATATATTTATAGAAAAATGCAATTAACCAGACAGTCACTCTAAATGAGAACCCAATTCATTGGATTTGACAGAAAATATCCTTATTTCCTAATGTTTATTTATTACACCCGCTCCGAGATTATCGGATAGAAGAGGCTTTAGAAGTTGGCGGATTAAAGTTGGATGTGAAACCGATTCTAGGATTAGCAACTTCCCTTCAACTTATCAAGATAAACACTGAACACTTAATCCAATCAGCTATTTCCAAACAGCCACGACTAAGCGAAAATACTAAATTAGTTATCGGAAGGTAGATATTGTCGGATTTCAAAATTTGCTTAAAAAAACTGCACTTATCACATTAAAAAAGTCCCATTCGTAGGAACTACGTCATTTTAGCGCGTTTCCGTTCTTTGGAAAGCTCATATAAAAATATAAAATGACATTTCAAAGCCAAGAAGAATTTCAGGCGCTGCAAAATAAAACTGACAGTATTCTAAGCAAAAATTAATATCAGGCTGTGCCGTATGAAATGTCAGTTTTGTTTACTTTGCGATTCAATCCTTTCCCTTTTTTATTTCATTATTTACAAACATCATTGGTTTCATATAGAATTAAAGCTCTTTTATTCCTATTATTTAATCAGTAACTTGCGTACTGTGTTGTGAGAACGATCCCCTGAGAAAAAAATAAAACTTAAATTATGACTTCAACGGAAATCCGTATTATTTTTCGTTAAGAATTTAAGCTCGGTCATAGCGCTGCTGAGGCGTGTATGAACATTAACACGGCGTTCGGGGAGGGAAAGGTGAATGAACGAACTGTTTCCCGGTGGTTTCCCAGGTTTCGAAGTGGAAATGTTGACCTTGACAACGAGGAGCTGGAAAGGCCACCTGAAAGAAAGGGTTGAAGCTTGTCCCTCAAAAAGCACTAGGGGATATGCCAAAGAACTCGGAGTAGGAGCCACTACAGTTTCAAGACATTTGAAGGAAAACGGCAAGTCCAAAACTGACATTTCATACGGTACAGCCTGATATTATGAAATCCGCAATTTTAGGCAATTAAATGAGCTTTAGAATGGATTCTTTACATTTACTAAGATTTTTCTATCATTATCAAGATATACAGGGTTATCAAGATATACAGGGTTATCAAGATATACAGGGTGACCCGAATTTAAATGGCAAAGCTTTACGAGCGCTTAAGGGACCGAAAAATTAAGAAAAGTCCTTTAGAGATTTGCTCCATTTGTTTCGTTTTCTTTTCTACCAAACTGTGATTTCATCTCTTAGCCGAATCCTTTCTTGATAATATTTCGTGTGGTTCTTGCCTAACCCTTCATCCCTTCAAGGTAGACCTGCCAATACTCGAAGCATGTGGGGTATAGGATAGGAGGTGAGGTGCCATCACTATTGGAGAGGGCGCTGATTCTCTCAGACTAAACAAACCGTTCAAGTAGACACCTTCGTGACCTGCTTTCTTCATCGTCTCTCTCTCTCTCTCTCCCTCTCTCTCTCATTCTATCTCACTCTCTCTCTCATTTTATCTCACTCTCTTTCTCTCTCTCATTCTATCTCACTCTCTCTCTGTCTGTCTCCCTCTGTGTCTCTCTCATCCTCTCTCTCTCTCTCTCTCTCTCTCTCTCTCTCTCTCTCTCTCTCTCTCATTCTATTTCACTCTCTCTCTCTCATTCTATCTCTCCCTCTCTCTCTCTCTCTCTCACTCTCTCTATCTATCTATCTGTCTCACACTCTGAGGACTCTTTTCTTTATAATTTTATGTGAGAACTCAAAATGATATACTAGAGACTGCTGAGTCTTTAGGTTGAGAGCAGAATCTCTCCACCGGTAAATTTTTTTTCTGGGCACCAAAAATCGTAAGGCTCATATTTTCGTATTACTAGGCTTCCTGGTACTCGTTTAATAAGTAATTGGAGATGAAAAATGTAATAAAATGATTAGTATAAACGTTGTCAAAGAAACCGGAAAAACGTCTTGGGATTTTTGGTCATATATATCGTCGAAAATGCAAAGTATCGAATGTGAAAAAATGCATTTTTCATTTTAAATCTTCACTGATGGCTGTTGGACTGGTGTACGGCAAACTCTCGAATCCAGGTTCACACAGTGAAAGGAGGATGATACCACTGTCAAAAGGCCCAATCAGCCTACTATTTGACTGCCCAAAATCAAAGTAATAAATAAAAGAATTTTCACTCTTGAAAGTGGTGATTTTCATATTCGTTAGTTTGCATATGTATCGACGATATCTAGAATCTTTGGTTTATATATATCTAGAATCTTTGGTTTATATATATCTAGAATCTATGGTTTATACATATCTAGAATCTTTGGTTTATATATCTAGAAGGTTCTTAGGAAATCATCGTAAATGTAAATCATCTACTCCAGTGCTTTTTAAATTTATCTTGTATTATTTCTTATAGAGCGATGTCATTCTTAGAAATTGTGCTAAAGAGAGCGTATACCGCTTAGGATAGTTTTTTTTTTCTTTTCTTTTTTTTGGGGGGTTAACGGCGCATCAACAATTTGGGCTATTAGCGCCGGGCTATCTATAGGTCGCCACCCTTTTTAATGCCAACATCACGTGGTCGGTCGCCCATTCAGGTACTGACCACGCCCGACGTTGCTTAACTTCGGTGATCTACGGGAACCGGTACATTCAACGTGGCTATGGCCTTTGGCCGCTTAGGATAGTTTTTTTTTTTTTTTTTTTTTTTTTTTTTTTTTTTTTTTTTTTTTTAACGGCGCCTTTCTACATCTTGGCCATTAGCGCCGGGCTATCTACAGGTTGCCACCCCTTTCTAATGCCAACAGCACGTGGTCGGTCACCCATTCAGGTACTGACCACGCCCGACGTTGCTTAACTTCGGTGATCTACGGGAACGCTTAGGATAGTGTCAGTGTTTTGGCTATTAAGATCTTGCTTCGCTGTGAGATTGTATTTTTCATAATTACAGGGTGTCACAAAAGATTAAGAGAAAACATTAACTTTCCAAATAACGCTAGGGTCAATAATATAAACACTCTAAGAAAATGCAGTTCCTATGAGTTGGACTTTTTTACATTGAAATAAATAATATTATTGAAATCCTTGAGCGCTGTGACGTGAACTACCTTTCTGAGGAATCTGCTTACGTAAACACCTCCGTGACGTGAACTTTCTTTAACATTTCCTATCTGTTGTATTCGAACCCCAGAGAAATGAATGGGCATTAAAATCCCCCATTATTATAACGTTGTTGCCAACTTTATCCTTGATGTTTTCCATTTCTGCGGGTATTTCATGCGTCGGTAGTGAAAATTTTGCGTAAACACCTACTACGTCAACATTCATGCCAGGTAGTTCCAGATTTGTGACAGCGGTATACTGAGGAATCAGTTCTTGACGCACAGTTACTACGAACTTTTCGTGCACTTTCTGGACCGTTCTCTTTTGACGTCGCCTTGCAAGCAATAATTCTGTAACTATCCAGTCCTATTAATTTTTATCTTGATGTTGGAGGTTCTTTGAGTGCAGCAATGTCCACATTATTCCTTTGTGCCATTTGTAGAAATTCTTCAAATGCGAGAGACAGTTTTCTTAGGTTATGGTGCGCAATTACTAGACCTGTTTTAATCTGCTCAGGCACACACCTCCGTGACGTGAACTTTCCTATTTCTTTCAACATTTTCCTGTGAAAAGTCGCGTTTATTACAGGTCTATGTCTTGCTTTTACAACGTGTATTGACGTTTTTAATAGACGGAAAACTTTAATGTTAAATGAATTTAGCTTTATTTGTGGCTTTTGAGTGCGATTTTGACGTTCTTCACTCAGCAGAGAACGGGCGGGAAATAGTGGCATACATATCTCCATGACAATAGCGCGGGAACAGTACTGTTTAGATTAGGATGCAGAACTATGAATACCCGACGATAGATGTCGCTGTGAGCTCTAATATGGACCCGTGTCCAACAAGTGGGCCGATGAAGACCCATTTAAACGATAAAAGCCCGATAATACACCCACTTAGTGGCACTGGAATTTTAATTTCTCACTACTTCACCCGCTCAGGTAACCTATTTTCATTTCTAATTCAGAAATTCGTATGCCTTTCTGATCCGATGGAATATGAATATCACTTAAGGGAAAAATATTCTTGGTAATATCTGTGTATTAATTTTATATTGTTTTTCATTTATACGTCGAATATAATAAATCAAATTTAAAGATTTTTGAACAAATCATATTCCACTAAAAAGAAAATAATTAGTGTATTATTGTACCAACTACAGCCGTGAAAATACTTGCAAAATCGGACGGTACACATAGACATTTGACGCGAAAAGTAGCTACCTCAACATGATTAAGATAACGTTCCAACGTTAAGCTTAACCCTCCAGCAGTCACGCTGGCGCACTGAGTGCGCCTTAGCCAACATTTCGTATTGTAAGAAATTGCCGGGAAACCCTACGGCCCACAGACCTCAGATATGCCAAGGAAACCCCCTACCACGCCTACAGTGACGAGTGGTGTTCTACCCTTTCACGCATTCCTCATTTCTTGCTTGTAAACCATTCGAAGAGCTTGATGGCGCACGCACTGCTCCGCACGATCATTGCAAGAATCTTGCAGTTCAGCTCATGAATGAACATTTGCAGTCCAGACTCCGCCGGTGTACAAAGTCACGGATCAAAAATGAAGATGGAAAATTTATTTGCCGTAGTTATTGAGTATTTAATTCCCTTGCTTATTATTCATAAAAGAAAGGGCAATTGGTAACTGAAAAAAAAACCTTCTTTTTTTTTTTACTCGTATATAATATAGCTTTTTTATAACTTATTTTTAAAGAAAGTTATTCAACTTAAAATAATTATTTAAATGCCAAACTAATTCAGCATAAATAAAAATTAATAATCAGTGTAAGCAAAATAAAAATCAAAATGATAAAAGACGAGTTTAAGTACGGCGAGGAGATGGCTGAAAGTCGAGGCGCTGTGACCGAGAGTGGGAAAAGTATCCCGTACAGGGGGACCGGCGCCGGGTGCTAGTATCCCGTACAGGGGGACCGGTGCCGGGTGCGAGTATCCCGTACAGGGGGACCGGCGCCGGGTGCTAGTATCCCGTACAGGGGGCCCGGGCGGGGTGCTAGTATCCCGTACAGGGGGACCGGCGCCGGGTGCTAGTATCCCGTACAGGGGGACCGGCGCCGAGTGCGAGTATCCCGTACAGGGGGACCGGCGCCGGGTGCTAGTATCCCGTACAGCAGAACACACTCCTTGCGGCTCTTTGCGTACAGAAAGGGTTAAAAAACAATTTTTGTTAAGAAAATTTCAAAGAAGGCAAGAAGCAACAATGGAAAAACAACCTCCGACGAAAAAGAAAGGGCGATGTCATGTTTGCGGACAACAAACAAAATATAAACAGCAAAATAAGCTGTAATACATGTAATAAATTTACATGTAAAGGTTGAACCATTTTGCATTAAATCCAGTAAAAGGAAACAGGACACAGATTTGTCTGAATAGATCGTAAGAATTACATTCTTAGCATTTAATTACCATGTATATTTCTACTTCTATTTAAATATCTTTTAATGTTGAATTGGTTTTTTAAGTGTATTCCAGACATTAATGTTTATACACATAACAATTTTCAGTCTTATTGTAAATTTAATATTTTTTTTGTAAATAAATGAAGTTTTATGCAATGAATTTGTTTTAAAAGATAAAATGAGCTTATTTACATTACCATTTATATATCTGCCTACAATAATCACTTAACTACAATAAATAATATAATAGTAAAGAAAAAAAAAATAAATAGACGTTTAATACAAAATAACACTAAAATAAACACGATGCGCGACCGCCGGTGTTTCAACAGTCGGCGCGACTGCTGGAAGCTTAATGTAAAACACACATGGAGTGGATTTGACAGAAAACAATCAAGCTTCAATTAGTTACAGCATGGCTATTCCTTGTTTATTCACGGCGATGTAATGGCAGAACCAGGACGATCTGGAATGTAATACACTCTGTAAAATATATACTGTAGAACAGCATAGGAAGATGGAAAGACATATTAGTATACCAACGGAACGTTTAAAAGGTCGTAACCAGCAGAGAGTATTAGTCCCAAAATACTATACGTTTTGGAAAATAGAAGGTAACAAAGATAGGAAAGGGAGTCATTTTGGTCCATTGGAGGGCTACAGGGAAAAAACAGAGTGATTGTAGTCCATTGGGGGATATAGGGATAGAAATGAGAGTTATTGTGGTTTATTGGAGGGATACAGGGGAAAAAATAAGAGTAATTTTTGTCTATTGCAAGTATATAGGAAAGAAATGGGCATGATCGTGGTCCATTGGAGGGCTACAGGGATAAAAACATAGTGATTGTGGTTTATTGGAGGGTTACAGGGTAGGAAAAGAGAGTGATTGTAGCCTATTCGATAGATACGGGGGAAGGAAAGAGAGTGATTGTGGTCCGTTGGAGGATAACAGAGAAAAGAAAGAGAGTGATTGTTATCCGGTGGAGGGATACAGGGTACTAAAAGAAAGTGATTGTAGCCTATTCGATAGATACGGGGGAAGGAAAGAGAGTGATTGTGGTCCGTTGGAGGATAACAGAGAAAAGAAAGAGAGTGATTGTGGTCCGTTGGAGGATAACAGAGAAAAGAAAGAGAGTGATTGTTATCCGGATAGGCTACAATCACTCTCTTTTAGTACCCTGTATCCCTCCACCGGATAACAATCACTCTCTTTCTTTTCTCTGTTATCCTCCAACGGACCACAATCACTCTCTTTCCTCCCCCCGTATCTATCGAATAGGCTACAATCACTCCCTTTCATTTCTCTATTATCCTCCAACGGACCACAATCACTCTCTTTCCTTCCCCCGTATCTATCGAATAGGCTACAATCACTCCCTTTCATTTCTCTATTATCCTCCAACGGACCACAATCACTCTCTTTCCTTCCCCCGTATCTATCGAATAGGCTACAATCACTCTCTTTTAGTGCCCTGTATCCCTCCACCGGATCACAATCACTCTCTTTCTTTTCTCTGTTATCCTCCAACGGACCACAATCACTCTCTTTCCTTCCCCCGTATCTATCGAATAGGCTACAATCACTCTCTTTCATTTCTCTATTATCCTCCAACGGACCACAATCACTCTTTCAAATTTTGATGTGTGATCATTTACATCACACATCAAAATTTGGGGGGCGAGGTTAGCTCAGTGGTAGAGCACTGGACTAATAAGCTGGAGGCCTGAGTTCAAATCCCGAGCAAGAACTAAAGATTTTTTCTTCCAGTGTCTTCGTTCACCGGTTGAATTCGGCCTCCCTGACCGTCCCTAGGCCAACCCAGCCTTTAATTAATTTAATCATGGGTACCTTGGTTGGTGTTAATGACTCTAGCAGTCGAAGCAGCCAAGGGGAAAATCAGGCGGCCGGAGCATAGTACTGACCACACTATCTCCCTAGTGTGCCGTATGGTCATGAATCAGATACCTCTATAGTATCTGCCCCTCAGGGCCCTCGTGGCCTGTTACGGGACTGATTTTTGATTTTTTTTTTGATCATTTACATCAGTCTGCATTGAGTTTATGTATCTGCTCAATGCGTCTGCATGTGGTATTTCTTTTCCTTTTCTGTGTTTAATTGAGAAGTCATATTCGGATATTTTGTTATACCATCGAAAAAATATTCCCGTTTGGTCCTTGAGAGATTTTAACCATGTTAATGCTTGGTGATCAGTTACAACTGTTGTTCGGTATCCGTAAATTATGTGTCTAAATTGTGAAAATCCGAAGAGTACTCCTAAGAGTTCTCTCTCTGTTGTACTGTAATTTTGTTCCCGTTGTTGAAGAAGTCGTGATGCATAACCTATTGGTTTTTCATCTCCATTTGATATTTGCGAAAGAATTGCTGAAATTCCAATGGAGCTTGCATCTGTTGTAAGAATAAAGTCATGTTCGAAATTTGGAAATGCTAAGCAAGGGGGTGAAGTTAGTGTATTTTTGAGTGTTTGAAAAGATTCATCACATTCATCGTCCCATATGAATGAGTGATCTTTTTTTGTGAGTAGTGTGAGTGGTTTACTTATGTCAGCATAATTTGGAATAAATTTTCGGTAGAAATTTGTTAAACCTAAGAAACTTCTTACATGTTTCAATGTACTAGGTGTGGGAAATTTTCGAACGGCTTCTAATTTTGACTGATCGGGTCTGATTCCAGATGTCGAAATGATGTATCCTAAGTAGGTACATTCTTGAACAAATAATTTGCATTTTTCAAGTTGAATGCTAAAGTTCGCGGCTTTAAATCTATCTAGTACTTCGCATACTGATTCTAAGTGTTCAATGAAGTTACTACCTTTGAATATCAGGCAGTCATCTAAGAAAATATGGCATGATAAACTATTGATGCCTGAAAGTATGAGGTCCATGCATTTTTGAAAAGCGCTGCTAGCATTTTTCAATCCAAAAGGAAGAGTTTTGAAACTGTATACTCCGAAATTTGTGATAAATTGAGTTTTTTCTGATGCTTGTCCTGAAAGTGGAATGGCATGGAATCCAGAAACTAAATCAAGACATGAGAAGTATTTTGCATTTGAGAGTGTGTTAAGTATGTGATCTGTTTGTGGCAAAGGATAAATTTCTGTTTTAGTTATTTCATTGAGTGCTCTGTAGTCTACGACCATTCTATATTGTTTTCGGATTTGTGTAATGTCTAGTGGGTCAGTCGTTTCACGTGTTTCTGCTTTGTGTTTTTTTCGAACTAGGAGTATCGGAAAGGACCAGTTACCAGCCTTTCCTTTTTCTATCCATCCTCTATCTTCGTAAACGTTGACTAGAGCTTTTAAAATGGGTTGCTCTTTGTGTGATATTTTGTATGTTTTTTTTGGGGGATGATCCCCAGTTTCTATGTCGTGTATGGTGCAGGATGTTACTGAAGAAAATGGAATAGTATTTTTTGAGCTTTTCACGAGCTAGTGTTTTCTCGTGTTGTGGTAAATGTTCTAATAGTTTATCTAACTCCTTTTGTAGGTTTTCTGTTTTGATGCTATCCCTGATGTCGTCTGCTAGTGCTAAGTTTATAGTGTTTAATTTTTGTTCGTCAGGGTTATGTTCATGTAAGTCCCAATTTCTTAAGTCTTCACTGTAAGCAATTGGTTGGTGTTTTTGTAGGGTGATAGGTCGATTTGTGGTGTTTAATATTTGGAATATACATGTGTTATTTTTTATTGTTGTTGCTGCGTTTGCTATGTATATTCCTTTGGGGAGTGTGTTGTGACCATTTATGTATAATTGGGTGTTATCTGGGATTTTCTGTCTTAAAGTGCTCGATATGATCATTATTGATCGCTTGGGTATAGTTCTGTCTTAAAGTGCTCGATATGATCATTATTGATCGCTTGGGTATAGTTCTGTCTTAAAGTGCTCGATATGATCATTATTGATCGCTTGGGTATAGTTCTGTCTTAAAGTGCTCGATATGATCATTATTGATCGCTTGGGTATAGTTACCGCTTGGGTATAGTTACCGCTTGGGTATAGTTACCGCTTGGGTATAGTTACCGCTTGGGTATAGTTACCGCTTGGGTATAGTTACCGCTTGGGTATAGTTACCGCTTGGGTATAGTTACCGCTTGGGTATAGTTACCGCTTGGGTATAGTTACCGCTTGGGTATAGTTACCGCTTGGGTATAGTTACCGCTTTTGAACATTTCATTTGGTATCGTTATTTGTTTGATTGACTGTATGAGTGATGGCTTGTTGGAATTTATGTCGTCAATCACTCGTAGTGGTATCGTGATGTTATTGTCTAGGTGTAACATGTTTGTATTGAAATCTAACAAAGATTTGTGTAAGCATAGTACGTCAATTCCTAATACTATGTCCAAATTTGAAGGTATGTGTGTCGCTATTAGTGTTACGTCTATATATTTTTGTTTTTGAAAGTATATGCGAGTTTTCGTTTGTCCATATGTTTGTAGCGAGTTTCCAGTTATTGATTTTAATTGTATGTTGCACGGCGATACTTGTGATTCATTTTGAATGAAAGTATTGTTTATGAGTGGTACTGATGCGCCGGTGTCAATTAAAATATTGACTTTTTTGTCATCTGCATACCCCTTGTGATATTCCTGTGAATATGACCATATGACCATTGTGCTGTGAAAGGGTATTTGTTGCTGTGAGTGACAATTGTTTTTCCATGTTAAAGTTTTGTTATGAGTCCGTTGAGGATGCAGTTTGTCTTTCCTAAGTATGCCCTTTAGTGGTGCTGTTTGTGTCAGTTTACCACCTCGTGAGGAGGTAGGCAAAGATGTTCACCTTTGCATAGTTGACACTCGGTTGATGTGTGAGTTTTGTGTCTGCTGTATTTTGTGTTAGGGCTCTGGTATCGCATGTATGACCTATTTGTGTGAGAATGTCGTCGTGGAGGTGAAGGTGATTCTTGCCTTGATTTTCTAGGTGAGAATCGACGTGTTGGGCTGTGTTTGCGTTTAAAGCATTCTGAATGCCAGTAGTTCCCTTGACAAAATCTGCATGGATATGGTGGGGATTTTGTCCTGTGTCGTGATTTTTCTTTATTTTGTGGGTCAGTACCTGTTTTACGATACGTAGGTGAGTTTTATTTAGTATGTGCTCGTCTCTCTATGTGTGATTTGTTAATGGCATTTTGATTTTCTGCTGTGTCTTGTTTTGTTGGTATTAAGCGAGTGTGAAATATCGGTTTTGTGCTCGGTGTGTCAATGTCGCTGTACGCTATAATGCTCTTCTCTATCTCGTCCAGGTTTTTTGGTAACCGATATTTCATTTCTTTGTGTAGGTCAGGTGATATGTGACTTAGGTTTTCCATGTATTTGTCTGTAGTTATTTTGTCGAGTATCGTGTTCATGGTATTGATGGGATCTCTAGTCATCATTGTGTGTAGCCTGTTTTTAAGTCCTTTGAGTCGATCACACATTGTTCTGATGGATTCGCCGGGTTTGATCGTGTATTGTAGTATTAGTTGGAGTAGTACTGCGGGGTGTTGTATAGTGAAAAATCTTTGTATTAAGTATTCTTTGGCGTCTTTGTAAGTCAGTTGTATGTCTGCTGAGTTTAATGAGTCCCAGTAAATTTTTGCTTCTCCCGCAAGTCTGATATTTAAAATTTTTAATTTATCCTGGTCAGTCCAGCCTACGATGTTTCCTAGATTGTCAAGTTGTTCAAAAAATTCGGTTATAACTAGCGACGTTCCTGATCCTTGAAATACAGGAATTTCTGCTAGTGTCGGTAGTGTGGAGTGTGGGATGTGCGGTGTTGTTTGTATGTTTGTTTGTTTGTTTTGTAATTGAGCAGAAAGTTCTTTGATTTTGTCTTGCAAAGCAGCAATGGCTTCCTGTGTTGACATTTTTTGTCCTTGTTCGTTTACATAAGACATTGTTGGTGAGTTTATGTGTTTATATATTCGCTTTTTTAATTGAAGGGTGTTTCCTGATGTGCTTAAATTGTGTGTTTGTAAATATGTATGTATGTCTTCGTTAGTCCAGAAGAATGGGCTAGAAGATTTGAACATAAAAAAAAAAATACTAGTAAGCCACTTGATTTAAGCAAATATTTTTTTTTTTTTTTTTTTTTTTTTTTTTTTTTTTTTTTTTTTTTTTTTTTTTTTACGGCACATCTACATCTAGGTCATTAGCGCCGACAACCAGGGTGCGGCGAGGAATTTTCCCAGCGAGCCCTGAGATGAGAAAATTCCTGCCAGAGGTGGGAATCGAACCCACCATCTCCCGCTTATGAATCCAGCGCGATAGCCACTAGAACACGGGAGACCCCTTAAGCAAATATTAAAATGAAAATATGTACTTACCGCTGAAATGTGATGGTGTTGTCCTCTTTTACCGCTGCCACCAAATGTGATAGTGTTGACCGTGTTCACCGCTGCCAACAAATGTGATGGAGTTTCGGGGGCTCAGAATGAAAGGCAGATTGTAAGTAGTAGCGTGTATTGGTAGGACAACTGGCCTGGACGGGATGATAGAGATGGAGAGTGTCGAGGTGTGGAGTCTGGTAGAGAGTGAGACTGAGAGACTGAGAGTGAGCTAGGATTTAGCCTAAATAGGCTGGTAGGATTGGGGAGTCGTGGGAATCATAGAGCAATGCAGGTCTCTAGCTGCTGATGGTCAATATTGCTGACTGGTGTCAGGGTTCCTTTTTTTTCCCATGCTTTTCCTCACAACAGATACAGGGAAAGGCAAGAGAGTGATTTTGCTCTATTTAGAAATTAACCAAGCTTGGAGCGTGGATTGATGTGCGAACAAGAGCTTCCTGACCAAGAGAAGTTTGTTTTGAGCTGAGGAACGAGAGAGTTAGTCCGATAATTGGTGAACTAGTTCGTGAACGAGTCGTTCATTGATCTCACCCTCAGGTATGAACCTAGCAGTTGTATTTATATGTTCAGTCTATAAACATTCTTCTTTATTTCTGCAAAATCTGTCATCAAAGTACCAAATGTAGTCCTTAGCATCTTGTCTTTTCAATATCATTTTAATCCGTATAATATACATATAATCAATTTTATTATTTTTTTTTATTTAAATGTATTTATTAATTTAGATCTAGTGTAAAACCTTTGTCCCCGGAATGAACGTTCTTTGTTAAGGGGAAATATTACCTTGTAATGTGAGGAAAAGCATGGGAAAGGAAGGAACCCAGACACCAGTCAGCAATATTGACCAACAGCAGCTAGAGACCTCCATTGCTCTATGATTCCCATGATTCCCCAATCCTACCTGCCTATTTAGGCTGGGCTAAATCCTAGCTCACTCTCAGTCTCTCTCTCCACACTCACTCTCTCTACCAGACTCCACACCTCGACACTCTCCACTCTTCTCTATCATCCCGTCGAGGCCAGTTGTCCTACCAATACACGCTACTACTTACAAGCTGCCTTTCATTCTCAGCCCCCGAATCTCCATCACATTTGGTGGCAGCGGTGGGATACGGTCAACACCATCACAGTAACTAATAACTTTTTTTTTTATGGGCTAAAAATCTTCCTTAACTAATCAACAATGATATCCAAAAGTCTTTATGTGAAGAAAAAAAATTTAAATGGGCAAAAATACAATTTTCCGGGTGAAGTCCCGACGCCGAGTGAACGCGATACTGATTTCAAGATATTTTTTTGAGCGAGTATTAATTGGTCGCTTTTTAATTTTTATGTTTTTTTTTTGTTTTTTTTTTAAATTTTATTACAAAAAAGTATGAAACAAAAATTAATCCATTGGAAAAATACGGTCATTTCAGTACATTAAACTTTAAAGTCGTATTCTGAAAACTGTTCGCTCCTCGACCTATCGTCGGACCATTCTGCGATCCTTCTAACCCTCTTCTCCTCCCCTGTACCCCGTCCTCTACAACCATCCCTTACTCCCGGTCCCATCAACTGGCAATCATTTCAGCTCAACCTAGAGCGCTCCATAGACCTAACCGTTTCCCTAAAACCCCCTTCAGACCTAGACAAAACCACTGAATCGTTTACTAAAGCCATTCAGGACAGTGCCCGCAATTCATGCCGACCAAGAACAGGTTTCCTTCCCCCACCCAAAATGCAACTCCCAAACCACATCCAAGAACTCCTTGCAGCCAAGCGACGAGCCAGGGCTTTATGGCAAAGATCCCGTTATCCCTCGGACAGAAACGTATACAACAGACTGACCCGCCAACTGAAATCTTCCCTATCCCAATTCCGCTCAGAATCCTTTAACGAATACCTTTCATCCCTCTCTACACAAGACTGTTCTTTGTGGACAGTCACTCGTAAAATCCTAAAGTTCCACCCAATTCCTTCCCCTCTCAAACGCAATGATGGGACCTGGGCCAGAAGTGATGAAGAAAAGGCGCTCCTCCTCTCCACACACCTAACCACAGTATTTTCCCCTAATCCTCAAATGAGCCCCTCCCATGATGCAGATATCGAAGATTACCTGAATTCTCCTTTACCTTTGTCCTTCCCTCCCAAAGCTTTCCATCCATCCGAAGTTAAATACATGATCAAACACCTTCCTAGAAAATCTCCCGGTTATGATCTTATCACCTCCACAATACTCAAAAACCTCCCCCAGAAGGCCATTATATTCCTTACATACCTGTATAACTCAATCCTAAGAACAACCCATTTCCCGAATCCCTGGAAACATTCAGTCGTCATCGTTATCCCCAAACCCTTCAAACCTCCAGATTGCCCTTCTTCCTATCGGCCCATCAGCCTTCTCCCATTAATTTCCAAAATATTCGAAAAACTCCTGTACAAAAGAATCCTCCCTCTCATAGAATCCTCGAATACAATTCCCAACCATCAATTTGGTTTCCGCTTCCAGCATTCCACCATACAACAGTGTTTACGAGTCGTAGACTCAATTTCCTCCTCGCTTGAACGTAAGAGTTTTTGCACGAGTGCCTTTCTCGACGTTGCTCAAGCATTCGATCGGGTTTGGCACCCGGGATTACTTTACAAAGTAAAGCTTATACTTCCACACACCTATTTCCTTATCCTCAAATCCTACCTGTCAAACAGATCCTTCCAAGTCAAATATGGTACAACTCTTTCCCCGACCTGCCCCATAAATGCTGGAGTCCCCCAAGGGAGTATTATCGGTCCCCTCCTTTTCCTTCTTTACACTGCGGATATTCCCACACACCCCCAAACCCTACTTACCACATACGCTGATGACACAGCGATCCTGTCAACTTCCCCTGACCCTTCAGTAGCATCCCAAAACCTGCAGGAACATCTTTCCGCCATACAACATTGGAGTGAAAGGTGGAGAATAAAAATCAACGCAGAAAAATGCAAACAAGTGACAATCACTCTCAACCGAAGATCATGCCCTCCTGTTTACTTCAGAAACACTCCTCTTCCGGAATCTAACGAGGTTCGATATCTAGAGTTATACCTTGACAGCCGACTGACATGGAACCCTCACACGAGACTGAAAAGACAAGAACTGAACAAACGATACGGACTACTTAGACGACTTCTTGGACCCTCATCGAAATTATCGATACAGAACAAACTAACGATATACAAGACAATCATTCGACCAATATGGACATACGGACTTGAACTCTGGGGATCTGCAAAACCATCTAACATCAACAGAATACAGGCATTCCAGTCAAAAGTACTTCGTAAAATTGTAAATGCTCCTTTCTATGTTACCAACAAAACCCTTCACAATGACCTCAACATCCCATTTGTCCTTGACCTTGCTAAAACCCGATTCCAAATGTTCCACTCCAAATTGTCTTATCATCCTTATCCTGAAGGTCTATCCTTATCATCCGAATCCCATCCAGACAATCCTCCCAGGCGGCTCAAGAGACAGTGGCCTCGAGACAATTTAATCATCTGATCTTATCGTGACCATTAAAACATTTTCCAAGACATCTCTGGAAGTGCCAACAGTGGTTGTCTTCTTCCATATTTTGTATGTCTTTATTATTTATTTTTTCTTTTCTTTTATTTTACTTTTACCGTTTTTGTCATTGTACATAATATCTGCATTAACCGACTTGATTATTGTACTGCTAATAATTGTACAGATTTCAAATATAATAAATAAATAAAAAAAAAAAAAAAAAAAAAAAAAATCTGAAAACTGTGTTTTTCAAATCGGCGTCTTCAATGTTTGCCCTATCAACTTCAAATTTTAACGACAGCTTCATAATGATATTTGCTAGTAAAGTACGTTGGATTTTTTTTTTGATTCATTGAATATAAAGATTTTATTACCGATTGTCAAAGGATTTGTTAGTAAAAAAATGAATAATTGTACACCATTTGTAACTTAATACCGCTTATCTTCCTGCTGGATTGTCAGGGAGAATTTGGTCAACCCTTTAAAATACCCATTTAATAAAACGTATTTCCGCCTATTTCACTTGATGTTCCAGACTTGCTGCAGGTAACTCCTCTTTGTATAACCAAATCTTTTATTTCCTGCCTTACATTAAGGATATTTTCCCTGTCCATTATGTCGGCCTTTTAGCGCGGTTGCTCCCTATCTCCATAGGGAGAACCCGCTTATGAGGTTGACCTCATGACGCAATCTGGAAGTGCCAACTAGAAAATTTCACGTTTCAGACCCTATAGATCACGAAAATATAGGTGGCCCAAATGTGTATATATATATATATATATTTATATGTATATATATATATATACATATATGTATATATTTATATATATGCTTGTCTGTTCGCGCTCTAGCAAGCTCAAAAATGGTCCGATTTTAACGAAATTTGGTATAAAAATCTGTCGTCTAATTTGAAAGGTCAAGTTCGTTAACCAGCAGAATCCGCCCACTAGAAGATAGTGTTTGGGGCGAAATTCGCGCAAAAAATCGTAACGCTTACGTTTTTGAGTTTATATGCTTGCAGGTACTTGTTTTATACGTATCTTGACATAAGAAAACGAATGAAACCATTTTTAAGGCGATATCTGTATACGTTCCTGAGAAAAGGGGAATCAATGTTTTTGTAAGTCATTATATTTTTGTGAGTACTTAAAATCGCGGGATTCAATTGAAATATTTTCTACAACTTTTAAATTAATCCCAACTAACATGTTTAAAGTTTGGTTATATTTGGAGTTAAGGAAGTATGCGAAAAAAATTATTTTATTAATAGACATGAAACGTTTTCGGATCTTCATACATTTTTAGCGCGGTTCCTCCCTCCCCCATAGGGAGGAACCCCGCTTATAAGGTTGATACAATGAAACAATCCGGAAGTGCCGACAAGAAAATTTCGCGTTTCAGAACCCCTAGAGACCGAAAATAATGGTGGTTCAAATTTGTATATATATATATATGTATATATTTATTTATATATATATATATATATATATATATATATATATATATATATATATTTGTCTGTTCGCTCATTTCTGGCTTCCCTGATGGTCCGATTTTGATGAAATTTGGTACAAAAATCTAGCGTCCAATTTGAAAGGTCAAGTTCGTTAACCAGCAAAATCCGCCCACTGGAAGATGGCGTTTGGGGCGAAATTCGCGCAAAAAAAATCGTAACGCTTACGTTTTTGAGTTCATAAGCTTGTAAGGACTCTTTTTATATGCTTCTTGGGCTAGGAAAACGAATGAAACCATTTTCAAGGCGATAGCTTTAACCGTTTTCGAGAAAATTGGAAAAATAGTTTTCGAATACCGTTTTTGGTTTGGGTACTTAGAATCACGGGATTCAGTTGAAACATTATCTGCATGTTCTTCTTTCATTAAAACTAATATGTTGAAAGTTTTGTTACGTTTGGAGTTAAGGAAGGGTTAGAATAAAATATTTTATTAACAGACATGAAAAGTTTTGGGAACTTTGTATACTTTCATTAATATCTCGAACACGGTTGGGAAATCGTGGTAAGTAGATAGAAACTAATTGAAAGCTTACTAAATTTTCTACAAAAAAGATTCTAAAACTATTTTTGATTAGGTTATGTCAATCGGAGAAATAAGTGCTTAAATCTTCAAATACGTCTGTTTTTTTCTTATGAACGGGTTTTTGTCGTTCTTTTTGTAATTTTTGTCTCTTTCCCTTGGTTTTTTATTGCTTTTTATTTTTGTAATTTCTTATGTTGGGAAAATGTATTTGTATGTAAAACAGGATAGGAAAAATGAGACCAATTTTCTGTTGCTAGAAATAATGAAAATTTTGGGAACTTCGTATACTTCCATTAATATCTTGAAAACGATTGAAAATCTTGGGAAGCGAAAGGTTACCATTCGAAAGCTTACTAAATGGTCTACAAAAAAGGTTTTGAGGAAAGTTTTGAATAAGCGATGTCAATCGGATGAAATAAGTGCTTAAACTTTGAAGTAATTGATTTCGTTTATTTCATACGGTTCTTTTGGTCGGTTTTTATTCCTATTTTTTCATTTCTTATAGTTGGATAATGTATTTGACAATAAAACAGATTAATTAAAATAAGAAAAACAATTCATTGTTAGAAATATATCAGGCTGTACCGTATGAAATGTCAGTTTTGGATTTGCCAATTTCCTTCAAATGTCTTGAAACTGTCGAGGCTCCTAATCCGAGTTCTTTGGCATATTCCCTATTGTTTGCTATTGCTTATAGTAGTCAAGTGTATTTGCCAATAACACAGGATACGGGCGCTAATGACCTAGAAGTAGATGCGCCGTAAAAAAAAAAAAAAAAAAAAAAAAAAAAAAAAAAAAAAAAAAAAAAAAAAAAAAACAGGATACGTAAAATTAGAATATTTTATTTTTGCGGAATCTTGGGATTCTCAGATCCCGTATGAATATCTATTAGGCCCTCTTCGTATATTTTCATTAACATCTCAAAAAGGGTTAGGAAATCGTGGAAAAATGTTTTGAAGAAATGTTTGATGGGGTCGTCACATTAGGAGAAATAAGTGCTTAAAACTTAGTTAGTTTCGTTTATTTAAACGGATCTATTTGTGTGTTTCCCGCAGTTTTTTTTTTTTTTCACTGCTCGTCATTTTTGTAATTTCTTATAGTAGTCAAATGTATTTGTCAGTAAACAGGATACGTATAATTAGAAGCAATATTTTGTTTGTTAGAATTCGAAGATGCCGTACGAATATCTAGATATTACCTGTGGGTTAATATGTTTTTTGAGTTGAAGCTTTAAAGCCTCAACAGGAATATTTGTGTAATCACCCTTCACAGTTAATTTATTAGAATCATGAGTGACCGTTTTTGTGTTACAACTAACAATCTTTGAAAACGAAGTTTAACTATCCTTGTTATTGTTATTTTCCTTCTGTTTGGCCGAAATTTTCTATTCGTGGTGTAATTCTCCTTGAATTTTTTGACTAGATCAAGAACCTATTTTAAGCACTCTTAAATTCCTTAATTTAATTCAGGAAGTTTATCAAGCTTGACATAATCACTTTTGGGTTAATACGGGTGGTCTATACCGAGTCCTTTGTTTGTAAACACAAAGAGCTTTCTGAGTAACGGTAAAGGGCAGTAAAAGTATATGACGACTACCTGGAAGTAGACCCTGCATACAGAGAATTGCAATACGAGACCTCATTCATTCTTTCACCAGCTACCGTGTAACACCTTAGATCTGTTTATATTGTTTTACTCAGTGTGAACAAGTGTTGAAAGTGCCTAAAATTTTATATTTTTATTCCTTGTTATTTTTTAATTGCTTAGAGTTGGATAATGTATTTGAAAATAAAACAGGTTAAGAAAAATAAGAAATCAATTTAATGTTAGAGATATGGATTTCCAAGATTTAGCTTTTCAACTGCCTAGCGTCCTTCCTAGGGAGGGTTGTTTGTCTTTGATTTTGGTACTTAGAATTATGGGATACAGTTGAAACATTTTCTGCGTGTTCGAATTTCATCAACACTAATATGTTGAAATTTTTGTTACGTTTAGGGTAAAGGAAGAGTTAGAATAAAATATTTTATTAACAGACAAAAAAAGTTTTGGTAACTTGGTATACTTTCGTTAGTATCTCGAAAACCGTTGACAATCTTGTGAAGCGGAAGATTACCATTCGAAGGCTTACTAAATGCTCTACAAAAAAGGTTCTGTACATGGACGTATATAAAAACAATTTCGGGGGGGGGCTGAGACCATTTCCAGGGTATGGAATACTAAATATTTAGAGCTTGGAATAGTTTTAGGCAACTAAAACGCTATTACACGTAAAATAAAATATGTTTTATGAACTAAGTGATCTTATTTAATTTATTTTTAAGGGTTTTACGAGAAGTTTTCATCATTAATTCAAAATTTCGGGACGGGGCTGCAGCCCCCTCAGCCCCTCCCCCCTCATATATGCCCATGCTTCTGTACCCTCTAGAAAGGCTTTATTAGGCATATTTTGTATTGATTTATAGAGCTTTGCTTTAGAATGAGAGCCGGATTGTGTAATTTCTGCATCTGTGTAAAAGTTAGTTACTGTCGGTGTCCCTGACGCCTTAATATCACTTTTATTCGAGATATTCGAGAGGATTTTGACAATTTTCACGAGATATATAAAAAAAAATAAGTTTATTTCTTTTCTAAGCTTATCAAATGGCACTAGGGACATGAACGGAACCGCGCTAAGATGCTGCAGTTCCTGCGAGTCGGACTTTTCGTAAATATCTCGATAACGGTTGGAAAATCGTGCTAAGTGGAAGGTGACCATTCGAATGCTTACTAAATTCTCTACAAAAAAGGTTCTAAAGCAATATTCGATGGGGCAACGTCAAGCAGAGATATAAGCGCTTACAACTTAAAAAAGTGTTTGTTTTGTTGTTTTGAAAGGGTTTTTCTCTTTATTTCTCTTTTTTATCTCACTTTTTAAATGGTTGTTTCTAGTTTTAAATTGCATTTATCAGTAAAATTAGTGTAGTAGTAAAATAAGCTAAGAAACGGTGAAAGTATTGGTAATAATAAGTTTGGAGTGGCTGTGGTAAACAAGATGGCTGTGGCTAATCATGATGACGTGTTTTTTTTAATTCTGCTGTCTATATAACCTTCCTCATAGCCTCCAACTGAAGTTATCGTTATTTCTTATTTTATAGAAAGATTTAACCCACGACAGAATGGAATTTTATTCGCCATGAAGCACATATTTACAGTTGGTTATAACAGTAAAACGAATTTGCTAATAAAACAAGATACTTAAAATGACAACAAATTTTTGGTTGTTTATAATAGAGCCTTTTCAGCAGTAGTCAAAGAGTAAGTACGTTTTCAGTACAAAATTGTATTGACTTATACAGATTAAGAATTTTCCGCTTCTGCGTAAGTTGGCTACTGTCAGTTTCCTGTGATTTGTGATGCTAATCTATTCCATCTCTTCGATATGTAACCGCGCTAAGTTGACGCAGATCCTGCGAGTCGGACTTTTTATTTTTGACGTATGTTAGCCGGCGACGGCGGCATATTTAGCTTCATGGGCCGGATATAGTAATTTTAGTATGACGTGAGCATAAGAAGTTACTGTTTTCGTTATAAGCCCCAGAAGATGAGCCAGAAATGCGGGAATCATAAAGTGTAGAAAATAAAAGGTTTGGAGCTGAATTAATTATGTATGTTTTATTATTCGCCTTCCTTCACATTTATGTATATATGTTGTGCATTCCTCATTTAAGTAAAATTGTGGAAAATAATCGAATTATTTGGGGGATTATTTGATTTCCTCTACTCCTACCCAGAATATTAGTACGCCCCAAAAGGATCATATTTTTTTTTTTATTTCTATTTTTTTAACAGCAATAAAAAACAATTGTCAAAAAAATTGTTAGAGTAGTGGATACAATGGAATGAATTAAAGGACGAACAACATACTGTTTTAATCGTCCTATGAACCTTTTTTTTTTTTTTAATTAAACTTAGGATTTTATCTCATGAAATATGTAAGCACATTCTGTTTCTTTTTTTCTTTTTTTTTATTAGAATAACATATAACTGTACACAACTTATTTATTTATTTCTCATTAATTTAAAGCTAACAATAGATGGTATATTCCTTTCTGTTTCACTAGCTACTTCTATATATATATATATATATATATATATATATATATATATATATATATATATATATATACATATATATATATATACATACATACATACATATACACCCACATCCATACATACATACATACACGTATAAATATTTATAAACACGCACACTCATACACATACACACACACACACATTTATGCATATATGTATATATATACTTATACTCTTACACCTAAATATATTTATTTACAAGTATTCCTTACATTAAATCTAACCGTACAAAATATATTAAATTTTTTTATTTTATTTTATTTATTTTTTTTTTAATTTATTTATTTATTTTTATTTTTTTTTATTTTTTTTATTATATATATATTTTTAATTTATTTATTTTATTTTTTTATTTTTTTTTCACTAGAATTACATATAAATGTATACAACTTATTTATTCTTCACTTATTTCTTTTTTCACTTATAGCTACTTCTACATATATTCATACATACACACACATACGCATCCACACATATATACATACATATACACACATACGCATCCACACATATATACATACATATACACACACTCACATATGTATATATGCACATATACACATTTATTAACACGCACACTCATACACACACATACATATGTATATATACACCCTTATACATACTCATACACATACATACATTCATACACTTACACCTAAATATATTTATTTACAAGTATTTCTTACATTAAATCTAACCGTTCAAAATACAACTAATTTTTTTTTTTTTTATATATTAACTTATACATAAACTTATCTTATATTTCTGCAAACAAGTCAGCATCTTTAATGAACTTGATGACGTTTTTTATTATTTTTGAGTCATCCCCTAGTGCTTCCATTAGATTTTGAGGAACATTGTTCTTTTGAAGAATGTCGGTATCTTTCATACAGTTCTAAAAAATATGTCGAACTGTTAACCGTTCATTACATACTTCACAGTTCGGTGGTTCTTGTCTATTCAGAAGAAAGGCAGGGGTGAGTCTTGTGTGTCCGTGTCTTAGCCTGGGAATGTTTACCTCTTCTCGTCGACAGTCTAGTTTACAGACAAGGTTACAAGACTAGGAATTGGACTGGATATTTACCTCTTCTCGTCGACAGTCTAGTTTACAGAAAAGGTTACAAGACTAGGAATTGGACTGGATATTTACCTCTTCTCGTCGACAGTCTAGTTTACAGACAAGGTTACAAGACTAGGAATTGGACTGGATATTTACCTCTTCTCGTCGACAGTCTAGTTTACAGACAAGGTTACAAGACTAGGAATTGGACTGGATATTTAACAATTTACTTATTTTCTAAACAATAAAGTGCTTTATGTCAGAAATGTAACCGACAACTGTTAAGTGGAAACGTATTGTTAGAACGCACAAACAATATCCTGATTACATATTCACAAGGAATGTGCTATTATGTGAATATCTAACATTCACCGTTCTATAACATTTTCCAACAATGTAATTGTATCATGAGGCAACGAACTGTATGTATGCTTTAGTCTGGAGATTGTTTATATAAGCGTGGGAGTGAATATTTCACTATGCATGAGTCTGTGTGTGTGAATACTTATTCGTGTGTCTATACGTTCGTGTGTACATCTGAGCGTGCGGTCGCTTGGAAACAGAAAATGAAATCCTGGTAAGTAAAGCTTAAATCTTATTCAATATGATTCTAAGGATTTTTAAATCATGTCTATATGATTAGAAAGTTAAAGAATTTACATACCTTGGCTGCAATGTAAACATAGCCAATAGCATAACAGACGAGATAAAATCTAGAATTATTAAATCCACTCGCTGTTTTTTTGGCCTCAGGAGTCTTCTCAGGAGTAAAGTAATAAACAGGTCAACAAAATTGCTGGTTCATAAAACCCTCATACGACCAGTGTTGACATACGGCTCAGAGACATGGACCATCTCCAAAATGGATGAGCAGGCACTCCTAATTCAAGAAAGAAGGATACTGCGATCCATTTTGGGGGGAGTATGCGATGGCCGGACATGGAGAAGAAGGACTAACCTGGAGGTGTATGAGGCTTACAAAGAAAAAAATGTTGTCCATTTCAGCCGTGTGGGAAGACTCCGATGGGCCGGACATGTTGCTCGAATGGATCCAGCAGAACTTCCAAGGAAGACAATGGAAGATGTGCTCCATGGAAGCAGAAGACGTGGGAGGCCGAAGCTCCGCTGGAAGGATGGAGTTGCACGTGACGCTAGGACCCTATTAGGCCTACAGAACTGGATGGTTGCTGCACAAGATCGGGACAGCTGGCGGAAGCTGATTCAGGAGGCCCTGGTCTAGCAATGGGTTGTGCGCCAGTTAAGAAGAAGAAGAAGTCTATATGATTATCTATTTTATATCAATTTCGTTACAATTATTCTACTACACAAGAATTCTCCCATACAGATTTAAATTATGCAATATGGAAATAATCATGAACTCCAAACAGTTCTCTCGTAATCCAGATGTTCATAATATACAGAAAGCTCTATAAAGCGAGGAATCAGCTGTACAAAATGTGATAGCTTTTCTGGTGAAAATTAAAATATAGAATAAAATGAATGATTCTGAATTTTGTTTATTATATAGATAAATCATTATTTATCAATTTATGTTTTTAGAAATAGTTTATATTACTGTTTATTTCTAATCTGACTGGCCAAGTTGGAAATGGGCAAATATTAAACCAGCTGAAAATAAGACAGTAAACGACTGGCAGACAGAATGGACTAACTCTCAAAGCAAACTGCGGGAAATAAAAAATACAATAAGAACCTGGTCAAGAGAAAACCTAACAAGACGAGACCAAGTTATTATTACGAGACTTGGCTTAGGACACAGTTTACTAACGCACTCCTATCTAATGGAACGACAAGACAGACCTGTATGCGCATGTTGTAACGAGACATTAACAGTTAAACACAAACTTACTGACTCCAGATTACGAGACAACCTAACAATTCCTCACGACTTACTTGCCGAAAATAGTCCACATATTAACACCATACTAACTCACTTAAGGATAATTAACCTATATTCAAAAATCTAGCCCTATCTCCAATTTACCTCCTAAAGTTAATTTAAAATAATGAACGAAATAGCCTTTAGAAAATTATTTACATTTTTAAAACAATTTTTTTTTTAACCTTTATTGATAATTACAACAATATGTAAACATATTTCCAGTAATTTTGCTGGTTTTGGAAATTTAACAATGTAAGGCATGATGTGGGAATATGTACAATTACAAAACCCACAATAAATTTTGAGCATTACAGATGGCATGATATGGCATGTTAAAACAAATTGTCTCTAGGCCACCGCCGCTTCAGCCTTCTATGAGGATTTTGTGGATTATGGAAGAAGGATAGAGAGTTTATCAAAGGATTTGGATGGCCGGGGAGATTGGAATGGAACTTCTGATAGACTGATTTGGCCAGGGATTGGATAAAGGGGATATTGAAATCATTATCCAGGGTTAGGTTCGAGACATAGTAAGGAGCATTGGATATTTTTCCAAGGATTTTGGATTGTATTGTTTGCATTCTGTAGGAATTGGAAGGTTTAGTGGAACCCCATAGTTCTAGTCCATAAGTCCATATTGGTCGGAGTATGGTATTGTATATAAGTCGTTTGTTAGTCAATGATAGTTTCGAGCGTTTTATGCGTGATAAAAGTCTAAAACGTTTGTTTAGTTCCTGTCTTTTCTGTGTTATGTGTGGCTTCCAAGTTAAACGTTTGTCTAGTATCAGTAATAAGTATCTTACTTGCGATTTCTGTGGGATTTGAATGTTTTGGAGGGTTATTGATTAATATTTTTTTTTTTTTTGCTTGTAAAAGCCTTCCTCCTTTGAGGAGTCTACACTTCCCAGGGAGACCGGCCCGGACGGGAAGCGAATTATGTTAATTAGCATACATTTAAAAATATAGCTCTATCTCCAATATAACCTTACTTACCTCTTCTACCCCCCCCCCCCCCACTTTTTTTTCTCTTCACACTCTATTTAATATCTATTATATTACCGTTTTGTTATTGTGAAATATAAAATATTATTTCGACCGAGGAATTTAGTTTCAGGAATGGTCTCTTTATTTAGGAGGCCATCTTCGTTGGAAGTTGTGTGGAATTGTAAATCGTTGTTGGATCGGAGTAGCTGTGAAAGGTGTACTCACCCAGGAAGGCTCTGAGCCGGAATAAAAACAGCGAAGTGATGGGAGAATGCCAGGTGGAGTCCGAGTAAAGTAAATATTGGACCAAGGGCCAAACCTGGCTGAATGTCCGGGAACACTCACTCCATCAATAGGGGTGGTGGGGGGGAGATGGTTACTGTCCCGTGTCACTGATTCTATCTGACAGCCCGCAGCCTCGCTCTCTCTCTCTCTTTCTCTCTCTCTCTCTCTCTCTCTCTCTCTCTCTCTCTCTCTCGTTTTTAGACCGAAATTCGAAAAAAAAAAAAAAAAAAAAAAAAATCGTAGTGCATACGTTCATATGCTTGCAGGTACCCGTTATAAATGCTTCTTAAGGTAGGAAAACGAATGAAACCATTTTTAAAGCAATATCATGTCTTTTTTAATATTATCCTTTTTTTCCAAAAGTAAAATTCTGAGGTCAAGTCTAATCTAAAAACACCTTGGTATGATCAATTCCTCAGACCTAAATTTGTCATTTATTTATATCATCATTTCACATAAAACGTTTCGGCCTTCAGGCCATTTTCAAATTCTAGAAGGAAAATAATGTAAGTGTTACGTCAAAAGTAACTCTCTTATTCAGTTCAAAGTGTTCCACCATTTGCAAAATCAAATTTCAAGGAACAACACGATACATGAAGCATTATAAAATCTGATTATGTCTCGTTTAGGACCAAGGAAGGCTTTGAGGGGTCAGAAAAACAAACTGTGTCTAATATTTATCAATAACTAACCTAAAGCTAAGACTAAAAACATTTTATAACTCATAGTGATAAGGTTAGAACAGCGAGCATTTTTACCGCCAATTTCTTGCACGGGTAATAAAGGCCACGCCCTATTCCCTCCTCCTAACCCATCTATTTGAACAGGTTATAGCTTGTATTGTTTTCAGCCTTAGCTTTGGCTAAGTATTGATAAATATTAAACACTATGTCCTTTGCCTCTCAAAGCCTTCCCTGGTCCTAAACGAGACATAATCAGTTTTTATTCAGTTTAAAGTAGCGTGTTGTTCATTGCAATGGAAATACAAATGGGGGGACCGTCGGGTATATTTAACTTAAAAAGCAGCAACTATTGTTAAATAATTGTTTCTTTCTATGAACAGAACTATATAAACACAATCCATTTAGTATGTAGAAAGTAGAATTCTTTTTCATTAGAATTTTTCGGCTTTTACTAATTGGTTTTTATGTTTTCCGAGTCTGGCTTTTCTATTAATATGCTAATAGCCTTTATATTGTTTTCATTCAAGCGGGGTGCCCCCTCACTTAATTAAATTTAGCAATTTTTCTCCGTTTACTTGTAACAAGGGATCTTTTTGTGATTGAATTGGGTATTCAGAAATCCTTCACGCAATAGTAGCATAACGGGGTCTCCCGTGGTCTAATGGCTAGCGCCTTGGATTCATAAGCGGGAGATGGTGGGTTCGATTCCCAACCTCCGGCAGGAATTTTATCATCCCACGGCTCGCTGGTAAAATTCCTCGCTGCACCCTGGATGTCGGCGCTAATGACCTAGATATAGATGCGCCGTAAAAAAAAAAAAGAAAAAAAAAAGAAAAAAAAGTAGCATAACTAGAAATAAGTACTTCCTCGGAAAGTGGGTCGTGTGTACTGCATTCCTGAATAATGTGTTCGAATACAAGCAAACGTAAACTTTTAATATGTGTAATGAACTTCTAAAACTATTATTATTTTATTCATAAATTTTCTTCGGGAGTGTTGTGTAAGCATAGTACTACACTACTTAATAAAAACACAAAAACTAAAAAAAAAAATAAAAAAATAAGTGATAATATAAATTAGTTACACTCTTTTCTGTAAGTCGGGATTTAAAAATCCTACAAAAATATGCATATTCCGTGTTTTTATGAACAATACCTAAGTGCAAAAAATGCATCATAAAAAGGAGACTTCATAATCAACTGAATAGTAATGAAAAACGGATTTCACTAATATATTAAACAGAAAAAATTTCTAAAATATTGTGTGCAACTTGACTTACTTCATTATCAAGCTTCAGGCTCTTTTTTCGCATTTATTTGTATGAGCTTTGGTATTGTTCATAAAAGTACGGAGTATTCATGTTTTCAATGGATTTTTAAAGGCCGAAATACAGAAAAAAGTTTCTCTAATTCATCTCAAACGGTTGCAGAGATATTAGTGTGGAACATCGAGACGGGTTTTTGACTTTGTACGGCTAAAGGATGCATCAAGTCGAAAAATTCACCGATATAATCTCCTTTTAACATTTAATTTTTCACAATAATACGCCATAAAAAGTATGACACTCTATTGGAAATTTCAAAGTTATCGTAGTTGGAGAAGTACTGGAGAATGTTAGAGAGCCGACTAGAACGCGAAACAACCTTTATTTGAAGCAGTTAAGACCCTGAGAGTTTCGTTTCGAATTTCTAAAAACTGTAAAAAAAAAAAAAAACGGGGGGCGGGCATCGAATTCCGAACACCCTATATATATATATATATATATATATATATATATATATATATATATATATATGGACTCAGATTGATATCTAGCTGTGTTGTCCACCAATCCTACATAAATTGAATGTAGTTGATGTTAATTCTGACCGTGGTTCGTAAGACCGATCGTTGGAATAATTAGTTCATTAATTGACTAATGATTAGTTATCGTCAATGATTAATATACTTACATAGGAATTCGCTTCGGGTTAGGTTGATTAATGATATTCATTGATTAATGGTAATTTATAATTTGTTTTAGCATTATTTTCGATAGCTCATTCCGAACAGATAACAATGTTTAAAAATTCATTCAATCTTAGAACTTTAAATTTTAGTTACCTACATTTGGAGTTAAAAATAACAAAAATATAAATATTTTTATTAACATGAGCTGTTTTTGGGTGTTCTCATATTTCCTATAATATGTCGTTATTTATTTAACTCAACGTTAGAAGGTTAGAAAATCGTGATCAATTAATAGAAATTATTCAAAAGTTTATTAAATATTCTACAAAAACGTTTCCAGCGTAATTTGCAATAGGGTGGTCACATCGGAGAAATAAGTCGTTAAAACTTTGTAAAATCTCGTACTCAAAATCTCAAACAATTTTTTGCTGTGAAATAGTGCTTTCCGAGCAGAATTCGAAGATGCCTCGTGAGTATTTTCTACTACAGTTACTTCAGTTGGTTTCGTTTAATCAGGACGTTTTTTTTTTTTATTATTTACCTCAACTGTTTAATTGATTGCTTTTAGCATGTTTTCTTCCTCTCCTCATATTCTCACTAAAGTTAACAGTAAAATTAGTATTTCTGTACAATTTTATAATTTTTTTTAGCGCGGTTACTCCCTAACTCCATAGGGAGAACCCGCTAATGAGGTTGACCTCATGACGCAATCCGGAAGTGCCGACTAGAAACTTTCTCGTTTCAGACCCTACAGATCACGAAAATATAGGTGGCTAAAATTTGTATATATATATATATATATATATATATATATATATATATATGTATATATTTATATAAATATGCTTGTCTGTTCGCGCTCTAGCAAGCTCAAAAATGGTCCGATTTTGATGAAATTTGGTACAAAAATCTGTCGTCTGATTTGAAAGGTCAAGTTCGTTAGCCAGCAGAATCCGCATACTGGAAGATAGTGTTTATGGCGAAATTCGCGCAAAAAAAAACCGTAACGCTTACGTTTTTGAGTTTATATGCTTACATGTACTTGTTTTATATGTTTCTTAACATAAGAAAACGAATGAAACCATTTTCAAGGCGATATCTCTAACCGTTGCTGAGAAAACTGGAATCAATGTTTTTGTAAGTCATTATTTTTTTGTGGGTACTTAGAATCGCGGGATTCAGTTGAAATATTTTCTACATCTTGGAAATTAATTCCACCCGATATATTTAAATGTTGGTTATATTTGGAGTTAAGGAATTATGCGAAAACATTTTTTTTATTAATAGACATGAAAAGTTTTCGGATCTTTATACATTTTTCGTAAATATCTCGATAACGGTTGGGAAATCGTGGTAAGTGGAAGGTGACCATTCGAATTCTTACTAAATTCTCTACAAAAAATGTTCTGAAGCAATATTCGATGGGGCAAGGTCAATCAGAGATATAAGCGCTTAAAGCTTAAAAAGTGTTAAAAAAGTCTATTGAAACGGGTTTTCTCTTTGTTTATCTCACTTTCTAGTTGGTTGTTTCTTGTTTTAAATTGCATTTATCAGTAAAATTAGTATAGTAGTATAATAAGCTAAGAAGCGGTTAAAGGTTTTGGTAATAAGTTTGGAGTGGCTGCGGTAAACAAGATGGCTGTGGCTAATCATGATGACGTAGTTTGTTTTGAATTCTCCTATATAACCTTCCTCATAGCCTCCAACTGAAGTTATCGTTATTTCTTATTTTATAGAAAGATTTAACCCACGACAGAATTGAATTTTATTCGCCATGAAGCACATATTTACAGTTGATTATAACAGTAAGACGAACTAGTTAGTAAAACAAGATACTTAAAATGACAACGAATTTTTGGTTGTTAAGAAGAGCCTTCTCAGCAGTAGTAAAAGAGTAAGTACGTTTTCAGTACATAATTGTATTGACTTATACAGATTAAGAATTATCCACTTCTGTGTAAGTTGGCTACTGTCAGTTCCCTGTGATTTGTGATGCTAATTTATTCCATTTCTTCGAGATGTACGTAACCGCGCTAAGATGACGCAGAGTCGGACTTTTTTTTTCTAGAAAGGACTTGCAGAAAGAAGATGTACGCATAAGAATGTCAGTCTTATAAGATATATATAAGATTCTGTATATTTTCTGAAAGAGAGTTTTAGGCCAGGCCTTTCTCGAAGAAGGTGGTGCTTTGTTTGACAAGCCATTAGCCAAGACGGGGAAGCTTGCACACAAAATGAGATATTTTTATCTTACTCGCTTAAGTGTCTCTTAATTGAATATTAATTTCTTGTTTTTTTTTTATGGATTTGTATATTTGTTGAGTATAATTATTGGTAAATATAGTGGGAAAGATCGGGAAAATGATAGGACAGTGATATTTTGCGTTTGCTGCCCTGGACTGGCATAAAAATGTTCCTATTTGAATCCTTTCCTTGCCATTTTTAGTGGAATTTCGTCAAGCTACGACCATCCAGCATATCGATGTCAAGCTACACCATCCAGCATATCGAGATTCGCTCGACACCAAATTTCTGTCCTTCTAGTCCTTTGCCCTATGCTTCCAGGCATATTTTTTTTTTATATATTTCATTATAAGGGCTTCGCAACTATGGCTATGAGTCCTAATACAGATTATAAAATGTATAAACTTCATTTACACTATGTCGGCGATTATACAATTTACATTTATACTTAAATAAAATATATATATACAACAAGATTCATCTGAATAAAAATAATAAATACCAACATAAAACTATAGTTCATTACAGTAAACTTTTAAAATTGAAAACACAAGGAGAAGAAGGAAGATTGGTTAGTTTTTTTTTGTATAAATTAGTGTTCTTTAAATAATGTAATATAGTGTTGATGTGAGGGCTATTTTTTGCGAATAATGTAAGACTTGTGGCATGAGTAAATTGTCTCGTCTTTTGCAGTATGTCAGTATGTGTTTTATCGTCAGGGCAACATTACACAGGGAGCACACGGGTCTGTCCTGTCTTTCCATTAACCCTTTAAGGGGCAAAGACGGCTTAAGCCGTCGTAAGTTCAAAAATTCGTTCGCGGCGCCGATTCTAATAGCTTGTTGCTCTAATTGATATCCTGGGGCTGTTAAAACTATTTACAACCCTTCCAGCCCATTTCTACCTCTTGACAGCCCACATAGCGGTACTTTGTCGTCTTACGGCCCATAGCGTACCCAAACTCGTCCCACTCTCTGAAGCGTTATCAGTGATTTCCTTCCACAGAAGCACACCTACCTTCAACAATGTACGTAAAAAATTCTTATATCTATATAAAATACTATTGCTTGTTACTTTATCTTTCTGGAATATGTCGCTAGGATGTTATTGATAATTGTTTAGACGAAAGTACGGGTTTTGTGCTGTAGTGAGACAGGATATGCATTAATTATGGATATTTTAACCGGGAAGAGCGGGAAACCACATCCTAATTTGGGTCTAGTAGAACGGATTGTTTTATCAGAGTTTATTTATTTCCTTACTGCATTATGTAATTATTAATGTCTCAAAGAGTAAAAATATTTCTTCGCAAATTTTAATTTGAGTAAACAGGCTAATGATCAAATGTTATAGAACTTCAGAAAATAAGTAAGCAAAGAATCCAGAGACCAAGGCAACTAACACATGTAAGAAATACCATTATAAACGCGAAAGATCGCGGCCGCAACGTGGGAAATGCCTAGACGTGTGTCATGCGGGTTTGCATTCACTTACATATTACGTAGACCCTTAAAGCGCACAAACGGCTCAGGCCGTTTAAAAAAAAAATTAAAAAGTTTAATTTTGCAATAAATGGGCTATGGGGTGTGTTTTAGCAACCAAAAGGAGTCATTTTTTGCATGTGTTGTTTTTTAATTTGTTTTCCGATGATTGCGCCTTAAAGGGTTAAGTAGGAATGTGTTATGAGTGAGTGTCCAATTCTTAGCCTGGTTAAGACAACTTGGTCTCTTCTATTTAAAGACAACTGATTATCATGCCAGACTATGACTGAGTTTTTAATTTCTCTTAGCTTGTTGTCTGTCTGTAACCAGTTATCTGGCCAATCTTGTAATATCTGTGTTCGTGCTGTGTTACATAAGTCCTGTGTAGTTAATTGCCTGATTTTAATGTTTTCTTCATTTTAAGTATGGCAGGATAGTTTTTCAGACCATCTTCCGAGTAGCCCTGACCGAAAAATTAGTTTGACATAAGATAATAATTCGCAAAGAAGTGAAGCCGTGTATTTCTTCGCACTATTAGGCCCACCATGTTTCGTGCATTTTTTCGAACCTGTTCAGACTCCAGTGCGAGTACATGCTGACGAGAGGACTTCCTAGCAAGAAGTGCCTCTGAAGGGGTTCAAAAATATGCACGAAACATGTCGGGCCAAATAAGTAAAGTATCGCGAAGAAAGGATGACTGCTTTAACGACCACATGCCTCCTGAAATCTGAGAGTATTTAGATATGTTTTGAGTCATCAGAAAAAATAAATTATAGTATATATATATATATATATATATATATATATATATATATATATATATATATATATAAACTAAACAGCAAAAAAAAAAAAAACGGCGCACCCTATATTTTGCGATTAATGTGTATAAAAATTACATTCTGAGCGTGTTGTTTGTTTTGGTCTGGCGAGATAACGGTTAGAAAGAATTTCATATCAATGATTCCCTACCAAGTCCTTTCCTGCCCTAGAAATAATAATACTTTCCGTATTAGTTCATCTACAGTCGTTGTGTAGTAAAGTTCATTTATACATTCATGTTAATTTTCGCAACATTTTCTTTTTTGAAAGCCATTTTTTATCTTATCCGTATCTACTTTGCTGTTTACAATGGTTTTAACCACCGAAACGGTCGCGAGGATCGTCGCTTTGGTAGCGGGCGTGGGAAGCCAGCGATATGTTGCTAGGTCCTTAGGGATACCAGAAACCAACGTTAGCAAGGCAGTCCAGAGGTACAGGGAGACTGGTAACTTAACTAGGAGACCAGGTTCAGGTCGGCCCAGAGTGACTGTTCCCGCTGACGATAGATTTATTGTGATGCAAACATTAAGAAATCACTTTCAGACAGCCGTGGAGACCAATCAAAGGCTTCGAATTGCTCGAAATGTGAGTATGAGTCTGGATACGGTGCGGAGGCCGCTTCATGAAGCTCACCTTCAATCAAGGACCACAGCTACTGGAGTTCAGCTCACCCCAGCACATGGGGGGCATCCCGTCTTATGTTTGCTCGGGAACACTCAGCGTAGACAGTAAACGACTGGGCTCGAGTACTGTTTACAGACGAATCGAGATTTTCACTCTTTGCTTCAGATCATCGGGCCAGAGTGTGGAGAAGGCCAGGAAAGCGATTTGGACCCTGCAATATTTCCGAAAGAGTGCCTTACGGTGATGGGTCTGTAATGGTTTGGGGGTGGAATCACTTTAGTGGCGAAGACTGATCTTCATGTGTTCCAGAGAGGATATCTAACTGCACACAGGTACATATCCGACATTATGGAAGGGTATGTAGTGCCATTCGCCCCTTTCATAGGCGATGATTTCGACAACGTACGACCACATGTTGCAAATGTGGTTAAAGACTATCTTAATGAAGTCGGTATACGCACCCTACAGTGGTCAGCCCACTGTATCGACCTTAATCCCATAGAACACCCATGGGATAGTGTAGGGAGCATCCGAAGGCGACTCGATGTTCCAATGGACCTTCAACACCTCCGAACCCCGCTAATGGAAGAATGGGACGGTATCGAACAGGAAAGAGTTGCCAGCTTAATCAACAACATGCCGAGGAGAATCCACGCTCTGGTACAAGCAAGAGGAGCAATTACCCCGTTATTAAATAAAATTGAAAAAAATAATAACAGAAATGTAATGGAGAAAGATTACTGAAGAATATTTTATTATTTTATACGGGTTTGGAGTTTTTGTAAATAAAACTTGTTTCCTAGTCAAATATTTCTTCTTTTTCAATCTTTCTCTATCTGTTAACTTATATGGTGTATACTTTACTTAGCACATACAGAAAAAATTAAATTATTTGCTCTAGAAAGAAAAAAAACACAATATTTCAGATGCGCCGGTTTTTTTTTTTTGCTGTTTAGTTTATATAAATACTGGTGTTTAATTTAAAATGCGATGTTTTTCCACGTGTATTTGTGTGTATTGATGAGCTGGAAGGTGTTTGAATTTCTTTTACATGACATAACTTTTAAATAGCACTCCAGAAGAAGCTTATATAGGCACTTAGGATGAGTGGGTGGGTCTGAATATAAACATTCAAAGCAACTGGTTTTAGAAATATCTTGGATAAAGTTAAGAACGCCTGGAGTAGGATGGAAAAAGGGATGAGGGATGGATATAAAGGAGGGGAGGGGCGGAAGAGAGAGAGAGAGAGAGAGAGAGAGAGAGAGAGGGAGAGAAAGAAAGAGGGATGAATGAGGGATGGGAGGGTAGGCCTGGAATTTAAAACACGGCTTCTCCAGTCCTAATTCTCCAGGACTGGAACCAGAAACTTCCAGAGCTACCGTGAAAACTAATCATTATCTCCAGTACTTAGTTCTCTCAGCTGTTCCGCGTTGGATCACTACTTAGGGCTCAATTCTAGGCTTACCCACCTACTGTATCACTACTTAGGGCTCCATTCTAGGCTTACCCACCTACTGTATCACTACTTAGGGCTCCATTCTAGGCTTACCCACCTACTGTATCACTACTTAGGGCTCCATTCTAGGCTTACCCACCTACTGTATCACTAATGTTACGAATAAAATTGAAGGGCTCGGGGCAAAATAGTGCCAAGCAACATTTTTAACAAAACTTAACTGTAGCAGCTACATGTTGGATATTATGTGGGACAATCAGTCTATGATCCAAATGCTACTAAAATATGACTACAAGCTCTGTATGCTACTTAATCTTGTTGCTCCTAACCATTTCAACTGATAGTCCTACATAATATCCAACATACAACAGCTACAGTTAAGTTTTGTTAAAAAATATGACTACAAGCTCTTTATGCTACTTAATCTTGTTGCTCCTAACCATTTCAACTGATAGTCCTAGATAATATCCAACATACAACAGCTACAGTTAAGTTTTGTTAAAAAATATGACTACAAGCTCTTTATGCTACTTAATCTTGTTGCTCCTAACCATTTCAACTGATAGTCCTAGATAATATCCAACATACAACAGCTACAGTTAAGTTTTGTTAAAAAATATAACTACAAGCTCTTTATGCTGCTTAATCTTGTTGCTCCTAACCATTTCAACTGATAGTCCTAGATAATATCCAACATACAACAGCTACAGTTAAGTTTTGTTAAAAAATATGACTACAAGCTCATTATGCTGCTTAATCTTGTTGCTCCTAACCATTTCAACTGATAGTCCAGCATAATATCTAACATACAACAGCTACAGTTAAGTTTTGTTAAAAAATATGACTACAAGCTCTTTATGCTGCTTAATCTTGTTGCTCCTAACCATTTCAACTGATAGTCCTAGATAATATCCAACATACAACAGCTACAGTTAAGTTTTGTTAAAAAATATGACTACAAGCTCTTTATGCTGCTTAATCTTGTTGCTCCTAACCATTTCAACTGATAGTCCAGCATAATATCCAACATACAACAGCTACAGTTAAGTTTTGTTAAAAAATGTGACTACAAGCTCTTTATGCTGCTTAATCTTGTTGCTCCTAACCATTTCAACTGATAGTCCAGCATAATATCCAACATACAACAGCTACAGTTAAGTTTTGTTAAAAAATGTGACTACAAGCTCTTTATGCTGCTTAATCTTGTTGCTCCTAACCATTTCAACTGATAGTCCAGCATAATATCCAACATACAACAGCTACAGTTAAGTTTTGTTAAAAAATGTGACTACAAGCTCTTTATGCTGCTTAATCTTGTTGCTCCTAACCATTTCAACTGATAGTCCTAGATAATATCTAACATACAGCAGCTATAGTTAAGTTTTGTTAAAAAATATGACTACATGCTCTTTATGCTACTTAATCTTGTTGCTCCTAACCATTTCAACTGATAGTCCTACATAATATCCAACATACAACAGCTACAGTTAAGTTTTGTTAAAAAATGTGACTACAAGCTCTTTATGCTACTTAATCTTGTTGCTCCTAACCATTTCAACTGATAGTCCTAGATAATATCTAACATACAGCAGCTATAGTTAAGTTTTGTTAAAAATGTTGCTTGACACTATATTGCCCCGACCCCTTCAATTATATTCCTTCGCTACTTTCGGCGGTTCTTTGTGTTCGTTTTGACCAATTTTTTATTGTTTGTTATTCGTGCGGTTGCTTCCTCCCTCAATAGGGAGGAAACCCGCATGTGAGGTTGACCTCATGACTCAATCCGGAAATACCGACGAGACAATTTCAGATCCCATAGATTATGAACATAAAGGTGGTTCAAATGTTTATATATATATATATATATATATATATATATATATATTAGTTTGTGCGTTCTCTTAAAGCAAGGTACACACGAGTCAGTTTGGCGTGAACGTGTGTATATTCCGACCGCCTGAACAGTCTTAACTGACAGACCAGCCGGAATATATACTCGCTCAGGCGAGCGGCTTTCAGCGGAAAGTGACTTTGGCTTTAACCACACAATGTAGTGTGTACCTCTTAATGATTTTCCGGGTCTTGTTTAGAACAGGCCCGCCAGTGATTTTATAATGATATTTAGTAACTGTTACTATGTAATTTGATACCATCGATACAGAAATAAAAACGCATGTTTAAATACTATTTAATTTAGTATTGTTTGTGTATTTGCGGTTATAAAAGTATTAAACTATGAATATTTTTGATGTTTACGATTTATGCAAAGAAGAGCAACGAGCCAGGATTTTCTTTGTCGAAAGAGGAATTCTACCCAAGGAAAGATATTGTAAAAAAGGCCACATTATGATATTTTACGAAGAAAGGAAAAAATATAAATGCAACAAAAGAGAATGTCGGTTTGAATGTGGCGTGTATAAGGGTACGTGGCTATGTGACAGCAAGTTACCGTGGCGTGTATAAGGGTACGTGGCTATGTGACAGCAAGTTACCGTGGCGTTTATAAGGGTACGTGGCTATGTGACAGCAAGTTACCGTGGCGTGTATAAGGGTACGTGGCTATGTGACAGCAAGTTACCGTGGCGTGTATAAGGGTACGTGGCTATGTGACAGCAAGTTACCGTGGCGTGTATAAGGGTACGTGGCTATGTGACAGCAAGTTACCGTGGCGTGTATAAGGGTACGTGGCTATGTGACAGCAAGTTACCGTGGCGTGTATAAGGGTACGTGGCTATGTGACAGCAAGTTACCGTGGCGTTTATAAGGGTACGTGGCTATGTGACAGCAAGTTACCGTGGCGTGTATAAGGGTACGTGGCTATGTGACAGCAAGTTACCGTGGCGTGTATAAGGGTACGTGGCTATGTGACAGCAAGTTACCGTTAAGTAAAGCCATTTTATTCATTTACTCATGGGCACAGGAACTGATTAAAAGTATGATAATGTTTTTGGTTATGTGTAAAAAGTTTTTATTAAATAAATCATATGTTCCTTTAACCCATATTTTTTTATTTATCAATAAGTAACTGTTACTAGATAAAATCACTGGCGGGCCTGTTCTAAACAAGACCCGATTTTCCTTTTCATTGCTTCTCTAGAGATCATTTATTATTATTATTTAAATTTTAACGTCCATTTATTGACAATGGATTCTTAGGATGGTTTATCTATAGGTTACCACCCTTTTCAGCCAGGATAGGGCAGATGTTTTTACTTCCTTTCCAAGAAAAGCCACCACCCCTAGTTAGAATTGAACCCACGACCCTTGGCACGGAGTGACAAGTGCTCACGCCTTAACTCTCACAGCAACCGGGCCTCCTAGAGAACATTTGTACAAGTTGTCACAAAAATAATGGCCATACGTTGGTCAGATGATTCTACAGCTCCAGATGGGAACAATAACCCCCATATTGACCCCCGCTGAATTGACCCTGAAATGTTATTCAAGGTCAATATATTTTATTGCATATTTCGAATCTACTAGTCATGAGGAAGAAAAAATTCGACGGTCAGAAATGACTCTTTATGGTCAAAATGGACATAAACAGCGTCTACGTGGGCCATTCCATTTCAATTGAAAAATGCAACCGATGTAACAAACAAATAACTGTAGTCCATATATTTGAAGAATGCCCCCGGTACGAAAACCTGTTTAAAAAACATCATCTGCCACGATCATTAAAGGAAGTACTGTCTGATTCAACCCAAACAATCCCCCTCTTAATGTCATTCCTTAAGGATGCAAACCTCCTGCAAAATATATGAATAAAAAAATAATAAAAATAAAAAAAAGGATTAATTAAATAAAAAAAAATAATAATAAAATTTAAAAAAAAATATTAATAATATAAAAGGAATATATATATATATATATATATATATATATATATATATATATATATATTAAAATCACATCAATATTACAATAATCAAGTTCACGAAAAGATTGTAATTAGTCTAACGTTATCAGAGTTGGGCAAACGTTAGCGCACGCTAAAAGCTGATACCTCTCCGCTAATTTAGCGAAACTGTAGAAAGCCAGCGCTAATAATTAGCGGTTAGCGGCGGCAGTGCGCTAACCCCTAATCTATTTATGAAATATCGTAATTGCTAATAGCTTAAGCTATAGTTACAACTTGTAACTTAGCTTAAGCTATTAGCAATTACGATATTTCATAATTAGATTAGCGGGTAGCGCACTGCCGCCGCTAACCGCTAATTATTAGCGCTGGCTTTCTACAGTTTCGCTAAATTAGCGGAGAGGTATCAGCTTTTAGCGCGCGCTAACGTTTGCCCAACTCTGAACGTTATTATAATTCTCTTAATTTAAATCATAATTGCCATAGTCTTAGTTTAAATTATATAGTCTTAGTTTAAATTATAATAGTCTTGGTTTAAATTATAATTGCCATATTGGATTTTAAGATAATGATTGTAATAGTCTTTAACTAATAAATTATGTAATCTGTAACTAATTATTTTTAACAGTTTGTAACTAAACAAAGCATAACACCATTACACACAGGCAAAGAACTACACCTATCTCACTAACTCACAGGCGTCTCAAAATTTAATTAAATACCTAAAGCAAATATTTATAAAAGAACCCAAACCTTTTCGAACCAACATATTGGAAGGCGCAAATAACCTACTAGTAGAGCCTCAAACTCAATATCTATCTATCTATCTGTCATTTCAATTGAACAATAGTGGAAGATTATGATATTTTTTTACATGTTCTACTAACATCCCGCTTGAAATTAAAAAAAATAGATCTCCTAGAATAAAAAATTCTATCCACTACCTGCTCTAGGAATAGTAAAGGGTATAGCTAGATCCGCGCACTTGCGCCCCGTCCACAGTCTTCGTAAGATGCTCTGTATCTGAGAGATCTGACGCGACCATTGGAGTGTTAAGGTCAATTTTGCGGGGGTCAATATGGGGGTTATTTTTTCCGATCTCGTATTGAAGAATCATCTGGCCAATGGATGACCATTATTTTTGTGACACCCTGTACAGGTTGTAATAAAGGAACTTGGTTGAACCCCGTAGCGATGACCACAGCGCTGTATCCCACCAAAACCATATATCCCAAACCTCCCTACACCTACCTCCCGGTGTTCCTGATGGTATCCTATCAGTGCCGTAATATAGGAACTTGGTCGAACCCCGTAGCGATGACCAAACTGCTGTTATCCTACCAAAACCATATATCCCAAACCTCCCTACACCTACCTACCAGTATTCCTGATGGTATCCTCCCAGTGTTGTAATAGAGTAACTTGGTCGAACCCCGTAGCGATGACCAAACTGCTGTTATCCTACCATAACCATATATCCCAAACCCTCCCGACACCTACGTCCCAGTATTCCTGATGGTATCCTTCTAGTGTTGTAATGGAGGAACTTAATCGAACCCCGTAGCGATGACCACAGTGCTGTTATCCTACCAAAACCATATATCCCAAACCCTCCCTACACCTACCTCCCAGTATTACCGTTGGTATCCTCCCAGTGTTCCCCCCTCCCCCCGGTTCTATCTACTCGAGTTTCTAATTCTCCCCTTGACAGCTCCTGATGTTGGACTACGGTGACAGCTGTCGGAACCTCTATACTCCTCATGTCGAGATAATGCCTATATAGTACGGGGAGGAACTCCACTCTCCCTATCTCATTACATGAACCAGCAACAGCAGCCATGTTCAGTATAGAATCACGGATCGTTGATAGTTATATACAAGCTTTAATGATAACCACATTCGTTTATGTTATAAAGTTTATTTAACATACTAGCTGTGCCCGCGACTTCGTTCGTGTATCTTCTGGCTTATTTTGGATATTTTTAAAAAATTCTATTTGGCAGTAATGCTTCTCTATAAACGGTATTAGACGTATAGCCACCGTTTATCAAAGCATACAGGCCGCTAGGATTGCTAACACGTTACACAGCCACGAAAAGCTGACCGTGCGAAAAACACCTAATACTTAGATTGACACACACAACTTTTAGCATCTGACCTTGGGCTTATTAATTGTCGTCGCGAAACATAGGCTTACTCAAAACTAGCCCCGTTTAAAACAGAACAAAAGGATATATTACAATACTAGCTGTGCCTGCGTGGATAGGGACTTAGGGCAGAATTTTTAGATTTATTTTTTGGTTTCTTTTGGATTATGATGTATGAAAAAAAATCTACTTAGCGGTATTCCTTCTCTACACACGACATTAGTCGTATAGCCATCGGGGATGAAGCATACAGGCTGCTAGGATTGCTAAAACATGACAGAGCCACTAAGCTGACCCCTTAGGGATTGTAAACCTTAGTGTGTATAGAGTGTCTGACAGCAGGCAAACAGACAAAAAAATTTTAAAATAATTTTTTTGAAAAAATTATTCCTAAAGAGATTTCTTTTGATGAGTGCAAGTTGTATACTCTACCGACAGTGGCGCCGTCTACCTCACCCGGGCAAACTACCCCCGGTCAAGTCGGGACAGACGAAGTCCACCCCGTTTTCGGACAGCGTGTAAGGTTTTTTTTGTTCTGTTTCAACGGCTTTACTATACACCATGGCTGAGTAGTCATCTCAAATCACCGGGCCATTGAGGTGAGGAAGACACCAAC
The DNA here is from genome assembly GCA_946811695.1 of Gonocerus acuteangulatus. Taxonomy (NCBI): domain Eukaryota; kingdom Metazoa; phylum Arthropoda; class Insecta; order Hemiptera; family Coreidae; genus Gonocerus; species Gonocerus acuteangulatus. The sequence goes on from OX328126.1 coordinate 90,983,888, forward strand.
TGACCGAAGATGAAGCCACAGGGAAATGCAGTACTCAGCTTGGAAGTACCATATTTTGATCTCACAAGGCACCAGTCACCAGGTACCTATTTAACACACCTAATTCCACGGATCTCCAGCAGCCCAACATCATATCACCACTTCATCAGCTCACCATTATTTCAACCTAATCAGTCCCACAACTTTCAAAATTTCATTAATCCATTAACCACTATTTGTTTCTGATTTTGGCAATTTCCCCCCACTACTCTTTGTACTCAATAAATATAAATTATCAACTCTATATTCATACAGTCCACTTATTTATCCAGCCCCACAAAAATATTACTTCCACATCATACCATATAAAAAATGGTGTTTTTTTTTGGGCACTATTGCGTTGATAAAGGCCCCCTATAGTATTTTTCCCATACATCTTCCATACAGACAGCGATCCGTTAGAATTGTTTTATATGTATACGTTTATATGTATATGTGTACTTACGACTACATTGTAAATATTTTCAGATTTTTGCTCATAAAAATTAAGAAATAAAGAAAAGAAATGCCTAACCTATACTTAATACAACTCATATAAACCCAAACACCCTAATTCGCAAACCCTATAAACTCTAATAAAATTCCTACTCGCAGGAACTGCGTCATCATAGCGCGGTTCCGTTCATATCTATAGTGTGATTAGCAAAGGAGTAGAAGCAGTTTTTATATTTCTTGAAAAATGTAAAACGACATCTGAAATGGATCGAAGATTTAAGACGCCACAACAGGAAACTGATAGTATGCTAAGCGGAAATGGCTCCCCCCCCTTCTAAACGTTCGCAATACAACACTATTACCAAAACGTTTCTCATTTTCGTACCTTATTGATGACCTTATTCATGACCAATTAATACGTTAGGTAAACACTGACAAGGCCTACAATAGGCTAGTGCACATAGGGAAGGCAATTGCTACGCCCAAGGACATAGCCGAGGCTACTTCCAAGGAGCTCAAGCTATACGTGAGGAGCTGCAAGCTAGAAAGGGAGTAAGACAGGGACGCAAATCACAATAGATCCAATAGGGTCGCGGTGAACAAGGGCGTAGGGCCCAGGTCCCTTTGTATTGTATTGTATTGTAAACACTGACAAACCCCATTTGAAATGAACAAAACTAACAATTTTGAAGTTTATAGCACTTATTTCTCTGAAGATCTAATTTTGGAACTGCGACTCGCACTATAGAATTAGTCCTCTACTTAAGCTGAAGTTCGAATGTTGAAGGTGAAACCGTAACTAGAATCTAGAATTGGGAAAGTCATGAACAATTTTGTAAGTGTCGTATATTTTGTTAATATGTAATCATGAAATGGTGAAGTAGACGATTAGACCATTCTATTTATTTTTTTCTAAAGGTGTAACGCAGGCTACAAACGATTCAGGCAGGAGTTATTCTGTCAGTTAGACCTGAACAATCCGCCAGAAAGTCGGTAGCCTGAACGTGTATATATTTCGGCCGCCTGAACAGTCTTAACTGACAGACCGGCCGGAATATATACACGTTCAGGCGACCGGCTTTCAGGCGGACTGTTCAGGCCTGCCTAAGTGCCTAGCCTGCTTAAACGTAAATTTCAATAAAACCTTAAACGGAAAATGTCGAAGTCATAGTTTGGTCCGATTGAAGAAACATTATTTTGTGTGTATATTCTAAGCACTTCAAATTACACCTGGAATGTACATGACCAGAATACGCGCATAGGTGGCACAGTTTTCTCGAGTTTCTAATTGCAGTGCCAAAAGAAAATAAGTTCTTTGAAGTTCCTTCGACCCCCCACCTCCTGATGATTAGGGGGGGATATGGAGTAACAACCTATTTCCTCCGGAGGTTTTTCTCTGGAGGTTTTTGGGAAGGAAGAGAGCAGAGGGAGTCGATAGAGTACTGCCCGAGCCGATAAGTGGAAGGGAGGGACTTAGAAAAACAGAAAGTTTTCCCATTTCTCTAGAAGGGAGAGAGAGCTCTCTACCGTATTAAGCAGCAATTACCAGAGTCCGGGTAACCCAGGCAGAACGGATACAGCTTTCTGAGCAACCATCTGGGCTTGGCTGGTTTCATCTGCAGAGCTGTTTCAGCTTTCCTAGTAATATTCTAGAGCTGCACGTCTACTTCTGGAATAGCTGTTTTTAGCTTCTAGGAAACTGTCCATGTTACAGTTTTCTCAGCAACCACTAGGGCCGCAAGCCGACACGTGACAGAGAATTTTCCGTTTTCATAGCAATCATCTTAGACAGAACGCGGACATCTGACGCAGCTTTCTGAGAAAACCTTTGGGGCCACATCTGGAACACATTCAGCTTTCTTAGAACGGCTGCACGCCTACATCTTGAAGAGTAGCTTCAGCTTTCTTATCGAACGTCTAAGGATAAAAAGCCACATACAGCGTTTGAGCGCGAGTGGATTGGGGCCGAGCAGCGTTATCCATAGCGAGCTGTAGCGGAGTGATTGACTTCGCACACAAGCAGCGACGCAAGCTGGAGCTCTGTTGCAAGATGTTACTGCCTATGTCCGCACACAATATGCTGCAGAGTGAAAACATGTTTTATAAATAATATAATTTTGCGTGATTCAAACCGGTCGAAGTGGGTGCATGAATTGAATGAGGGAACAGGTGCACGGTTCTTAAGAAGCATGAATCACGATTCGTGCAATACTTGCGTATGTCTACATCGACCTTTACATTCCTTCAATAGTTAAGGCAGACTTGGCGATCCAGAAAACGAAAGTTTCCAGAGGAACTGTCAGAGGTGGCACCCACCCCCGTGCTGTAGCGGTTCCTTGTGTTCCTAAACTACCGGCATCTGCTCTTTAGGCGGCATTTTGTAAACCTGGCACAGCTAAATAAACTCCTGACGTTCCGATAGTCCAGGTGCTGTGTTCCATAAGCATGGAAGACGGTATCATCTTCCGAAGCAATGTCAGAAATAAATCAGCCGTTGATGCGAAAATCCGAGATGGGCTAAAATTCATCGACCTAAATTATCTTTGTTTTTCTCTTATTTCAATTTAGATTTTAGTTAAAATATCTTTATTCGAGTTATTTTTTAGCTATCTAATTTTCCTACGACTCACACTGGGGCAAAATCGAAAAATCTTGGCCAAAACTCTGAAACCATCTACTTACATGTTTTTGAGCTGCTACACACAAATAAAATACTGTTCTACGGAGCTCCTGTAAAGAATGGATACATATTTTATCCAATTAACTGGAGTAACAACTTAATTGAGTAAATTTCAGTAAATTTCTTTAACATTGTTTCCACCTTATTTCATTATCACTTTTGAAATATTACTTAGATGAGTTAATATGTGATCATCGAGGTTGCTGCAGGTTTCAAAGAATTTCTAATGTGCATTAACCGCAATTCTGGCTTCTCTAATTGTAGGAGATTCTTTTGTGACCACTTATTCATCAGGTTCATCATCACTTTCGAATTCGATGTTGTCTACTACTTGTTGAATTTCGGCTAAAATATTCTTCGCGGAAGGAGAATCACTGGAACGTCAGGGTCAACGAAGTCCATGATTGCTGATACAGCAGTTGCATAGTGGTCAAAAACCGCCAAAAAGCGCTCAAAACTCAATAACATTTGATATTGTTGATTTAGAAACCTGAAATTGTGCACACTTACCAGTCTTATAAGTACAACGAAGGTATTGATAAGTCACTCAGGTGACACATTTTTTTTTTGTGGTCGCCCCCGCCTCTGAACTGCACTCGGCTGGGCTCAGGGGGTCAAAACTAATTTTAAGAAAAAAGAAATACTTCTGCTCCTATCTCAGCCAACTTTTTTTTTTAAACTTCAGCACAACAGTTTGAGATAATTTTCGTAGGAGTAACGAAATGTGCTCATCGGCTATTGAAAATTGATCTGTACAATACTTGCATACCGAAAGTAAATTTTTGTCGTTTGAATTCAACAATATTTCAACTAGGACACGATTTTTCACTCGGATCACTTCAGATTTTTTTCTGCAGTCAACACTGACTTGAGTACTGCTTTAACAAATCCGTCTTCGATTTGATCCCAATGTTTACATAGAGATAACGCGCGTCTGTCTGTTAGTCATTTACCGAGTTCGTTTACCTCTAGCAGCGAAGTATGCAGACTTATGCAGCTAATTTCAGACTGGGGTCTTTCTATACATGCCCACGGAATATTTAAGCCCAAAATTAAAGAGACGCAAAAGCTATATGACTTGTAAGATTTCAACTTATAGAGGTGGAAGTCTTAGAAGTCCCCTAGAATTATTGACATAATTGTCAAGGATTTTGGAATGTAATTGACTTATTAAGGTCAAATTTGGAGTAGAAACAGAGGAAGTTTTGCCTTGAAAAGAAGTGTGATATTAAGTACGAGAATGCACACACAGATGTCATAAGTTGCGGACATTTGTAATTCCGTACACAAGAAAGTTCTTGTACAGAAACAGATAATAAAAAATCTCCAGCAAATTTAAAGTTATTAAATTCATGTCCTCCGTATTAAATCAAAGTCCGACTCGCAGGAACTGCGTCATCTTAGCGCGGTTCCAGTTTTTTTTTTTTTTTTTTTTTTTTTTTTTTTTTTTACGGCACATCTACATCTAGGTCATTAGCGCCGACATCCAGGGTGTAGCGAGGAATTTCACCAGCGAGCCGTGGGATGATAAAATTTCTGCCGGAGGTTGGGAATCGAACCCACCATCTCCCGCTTATGAATCCAAGGCGCTAGCCATTAGACCACGGGAGACCCCGGTTCCTGTTCATATCCCTATTCTCATTTGAAAAGCATAGAATAGAAACAGATAATATTTTCCTCGGCCTTTGTTCAAAGGGTTTTATGGCTGGCTATACCTGGGGTCAGGTCCGCAAGACCCTAGAATCCTCTTCTACCGATACTTCATTTCATACGTTTCAATGAATTGGAAAATATCAAATATTTTCACACATTCCTGTGTTCTTTTACTATAGTAATAATTCTACAGATAAAATCAATTAAAAAATAAAATAAAAAAACCAACAGCATAAAGGCAATTGAAAATATTCAAAAGACGTCAACGAATCTTTTTCTCTTGGCAAGCTATATTTCTAACAATGAATTGTTTTTCTTATTTTGCCTAATCTGTTTTATTGTAAAATACATTATCCAACTATAAGCAATTAAAAAATAACAAGGAATAAAAACAGACAAAAAGAACAGTTCGAATAAGCAAAATCAATTACTTTAATGTTTTAAGCACTTATTTCTCCGATTGACATCGCCTAATCAAAACTTTTATCAGAACCTTTTTTGTAGAGCATTTAGTAAGCTTTCTAATGGTATTCTTTCGTTTACCAAATTCTTAACCTTTTTCGAGATATTAAGGAAAATATACAAAGTTACCAAAACTTTTTATGTCTGTTAATAAAATATTTTATTCTAACCCTTCCTTAACTCCAAACGTAACCAAAATTTCAACATATTAGTTTTAATGAAAGTAGAACATGCAGAAAATGTTTCAACTGAATCCCATGATTCTAAGTACCCATACCAAAAACGGTATTCAAAAAGTATTTTTCCAATTTTCTCGAAAACGGTTAAAGCTATCGCCTTGAAAATGGCTTCATTCGTTTTCCTAGCCCAAGAAGCCTATAAAAAGAGTACTTACAAGCTTATGAACTCAAAAACGTAAGCGTTACGATTTTTTCTGCGCGAATTTCGCCCCAATCTCCATCTTCCAGTGGGCGGATTTTGCTGGTTAACGAACTTGACCTTTCATATTGGACGACTGATTTTTGTACCAAATTTCATCAAAATCGGACCATTCGTCTTCGAGCTAGAGAGCGAACAGACAAATATATATATATATATATATATATATATATATATATATATATATATATAAATATATACATATATATATATATATATATATACAAATTTGAACCACCGTTATTTTCGGTCTCTAGGGGTTCTGAAACGCGAAATTTTCTTGTCGGCACTTCCGGATTGTTTCATTGTATCAACCTTATAAGCGGGGTTCCTCCCTATGGGGGAGGGAGGAACCGCGCTAAAAGCACTTTTCGTATTAGCGGAATTGCAGGAAAACCTGTACCCTCCCTATTCAGTCGAGTTCCCCTGTTACCCATTACCCTGCTAACCCGAAGGGGTGGTGCTGGGTTGGAGGGTTAGGGTAACACCAACTTCACCCATTTCAACGAAACGGCTGCTAGGGTAACCTTCCCTTTTCTCGGATTAAGCAGCAATCTTCAGACCTTCTCCTACGCCATTACCTAGGTCTCGTTTATTCCACAAGGGTTCTACTTGGACCACCAGGGGAAATCAAGTAGCATTTGCGTTATACATGTCTCTATCGACCTGTAAATGGACCAGTGCTAACATCGGACGAGTTGACGCACCATTAAAAGAAAATTCAAAATACATCTTTTACCATTGATGCATTTAATTTTTATTTTTTATAGTAATAGTTTAGTAATTTTAGATTGGTATTAGTATTAGTATAATATAAGTAAGCATTGTTAGCGTTAGTATGAAGTAAAGTGATGGTCCTAATCAAATATAGCGTAATCGCTAGTATATATTAAAAAATAAATAAATAAACGATATATAAAAATAAAAAAAAATATATATTAAAAAAGAATAAACAAATGAAGAAGAAAAAAAAAGAAAAGAAAAAAAGTATGAATGACTAACTTGTCAAAAGAAAAAAAAATAATATAATGAATATATACATTTTTTATGTGTATTTTCCTTTCTCTTTAAGGATATCTGAATCTGGTTCTTATATCTACGCAATAATAATATTTTCCAAACAAGATTCTAACAAATGCAATTTTAGAAACACGACTCTGTCTCAAACACACAACACTGAAAACACATCCTAACATTAAACTCGCACAATTTAATTATACTCTTAGGACGGAGATGACCAAGCAGTTTTCTGCCCTCAAACCACCAACCTAACCTATACATTTAAGGGGTTTTCATCTATAGCGATGGCCCCCTTGGGGGGTTTACTTAGCTCCTACTAGCCAGATTTTAGGATTATTCATAATTTGTTGGAGTTATTTAAGAACTTCCTAACTATTCTTGCAGTATCGATCAGACTCGCTTGTTGGTGGTTTTTAATAAGTTCCTCCAAGAGCTTCAAGTAAGATGTTGCGGTATCCCCAACTTCTCCTGCTAAGCCAAAATAATAATAGCAGACGGGTCTCCCGTGGTCTAGTGGCTAGCGTGCTAGACTCATAAGCGGGAGATGGTGGGTTGGAACCCCATCGGCGCCAGAAATTTTCTTGTCTCAGGGCCGGCTGAGAAAATTCCTGGCTGCACCCTGGATGTCGGCGCTAATAGCCTAGATTTGTTGATGCGCCGTAAAAAAAAAAAAAAAAAAAAAAAAAAAAATAGCAGACGTCCTTCTGGAATCATGGGTATTTCAGATCCATGAAAAAATCCTAACAATATTTGCAGATGCCAACGGCCATAGCACCGGTTCCCGTTGATCGCCGCAGTTAAACAACGTCGGACGTGGCCAGGACCTGAATGGGTGACCGGGTGACCGACCTCGTGCTGTTGGCATTGCCGCAAAAAAGCGACAACCTATAGATAGCCCGGCGTTAACAGCCCAAATGTTGATACGCCGTTAAACCTAAAAAAAAAAAAAAATGGAGATAATCTGCTGACGATTTCCATGCTTTAAGGGGCATATGTTATGTTAAAGTATCCTATAAAAAAAGTTTCAAATCTTCGAAAAAAAGTGGCAGAGCTTTGTCTGACGAAGGAAAACCTCTTTTTCGCGGGCGATAATTCTGCAGGCGGAATTTTTTATCTATGAAAAAATACTAAAACGTACTAAAATACATAGGATTTTTAAGAAATATTATTTCAATTTTAACTTCCATTATTATTAACTACGAATTTTTTGAACGGGTTATCTATAGGTTACCACCCTTTTCTAGCCAGGAATAGGCTGATGCCTTTTCTTTTTTCTAAAGAAAAGCCATTACCCCATATTGGGAATCGGACCCACGACCTTTGGCACGGAGTGTTAAGTGCTCACGCCTTAACACTCTCGGCCACCAGGCCTCCGAAAGAAATATTAATTTTTTCGGAAATAGCCAACAATTTTTCATTTCATATAAACAAATCCATCAAAAATCGGCCATAAAATTCTTATAATTTAACGTATCGAACAAAAATCCTACATACCTTATTAGAAAATATCTTTAGGAAGCTGTAGTTAAATTGTTAAGTTGATCCTGTGAAAATTGAAGGCGCTAGCGAATCGCCCGAGTCGAAGAACATGCTTTTGAGAAAAGGACTATAAAGTTTAATGTACTGAACCATTCATTTTTTTTCTTTTTATTTTTTTTTTCATGATTTCTTGCAATAAAGATAAAAAATGAAAGATTTTTAATTTTAAAATGTATTAAAGGAGGACCGGTAGCAGTGAGTGTAAAGGCACATATGAACACTTTTCTGCCACATAAAAAATGGCAAAAAAATGTTATAAGGTATTATTACCCCTTAACTGGAAATTTGAAACACCATCCACCCTTTCTGTTGTATTTTGTTAGTCTTTTCATACTCTGTTACCGCCTAGCGTACAAAATCCTATTAGCACTTTCCTCCGAAGGAAAGTAGCTATTGAGGTTGGACTCATGACGGAATTTTTGAAAAATTTCTTCAAATCTTTATCAATCCTACCTAGTAGACACCGAAAATGACCCCCGTTAAAATTTATATATATCTATATATATATATATATAGATATCTATATATATATAGATATCTATATATATATATATATATATATATATATATATGCATATATATATATATATATATATATATATATATATATATATATATATGTGTCTGTTAACACGATAGCGGCCAGAGTTTTTGTTTTTTCGTCACGAAACTTGGTATATAGCATTCAATTAGCAAACGATTGAACGAGTTCGTTAACCACCAAAGTCGGTCCACCGGAAGGTGGGGTTTACCCCGAACCCAAAACACTTATTTGACTATGTCAGCCGTAATATTTGTTATATTTCAACGAAACTTGGTATTATTAGTGTTAATATAGAGAGAAAAGTGAGATATAAAAATGAACTAAATCGGTTCATTAGAAGGGGGGGTTTACTCCGGACCCACAATACCAATTCGCCACTACCAGCCGTGATTTTTGGTATATTTCGACGAAACTCGGTATTCGTAGTGGTAATCTACAGGTAAATATGTGTTGTAAAAAGAAACTAAATCGGTTCATTAGAAGGGGGGTTTACTCCGGACCCAAATTCCTAATATACTCATACCGGTCGTAATTTCTGCTGTATTGTAACGAATCGCTGTATACGTCGTGGGTAACTCATGAGAAAGAAGTGTTGTAAAAATGAGCTGAATCGGTCAATCGGAAAGCGGGGGTTTAATTTGTAATATATTTGAATAGAAAAGCCGGCAGACGTAGGTTCACAAAGCCGCCGCAAGGAGCGCTTTCTACCACTAGAGTGACTGTATCCTGTTCCTGCGTTAGATCAAAATACGATAATATGAGGATTTTTGTATTTATTACGTAGTGTAGTAGGTACCATGTGTAAACATAACTCTGGATGCAAATTAATAATTGATCAGTTACTCATTACAAAAATGAGAACTATTCACGTTTTTATTTTATTTATGTAGGATATTTTAAGCAAATTGTTCTGGAAAGCAGTCTACACTACCCAAATTCTGAGGAAAGTGCTTAGTTATGCAGGCAGCTCCTGCGTGACGGACTTTTTTTTTGGGCGATTGTTGGAAAAGAACACATTGACAACGTGATAGAACAGGAATTAATACGGTAGCAGGTAAAAATGATACATAAAAACGTTTCTGCCTTTAAAAAAAAACCTCTCATTACACCGTGCTGATACTCTTTGCAACATTCGTTCAGGCAAAAAGCAAGCAGTTCTTCACAAACAGATCATGGTTAATGAGATTCTTGTTACTTTTTCTTCCTTGTCAAACACGAAAGGGATTTGAAGGGCGTTTTTTTTTTGTCGGAGGGGGGATGATTCACTAGTAATGAAATTCTAAATTGAAGTTTGAATTCTTATTAGGTATTTGCTTTTTATTTCCATGAAACATTCAAAATTCAGAATTAAATATCACACCAATCCCATCGCGGTACACGATATGACCACTCTGAAATCATTATCAAAAAAATCTATTAATAGTTCTTGCAAGACAGCGAATAGGCCACACACGCATTACTCACGAATACTTGATGACTAATACTGACAGACCAAGATGCCAGATCTGCGATACAGAACTAACAGTCAGACATATACTAACAGACTGCATTCTTATAACGAACTTGGACATACCTCGGGACATTACTGACCTACTTACTGATAACAGTCACCATATTGACAACATTATTACACGCTTGAAAAATATTAACATATACGACAAAATATGAAAACATTCACAACGTAAAGAATTTTAGGCTCCTTTATTTAATGTTTAATTTATTTCTTGTGTTTTCTATAGATTTTTTGTTTTCTTTAATTTTATTTATTTATTTTTTTACCTATTTTTTATTTTAATATATTTTACTTAGATTGGTGATTTACTGACTTGGTATTGGAAATATCACTATGAGAAGCACTCGGGTGCAAAAGGGCCATTCGATGCTCCTCACTAATGATGTGGAGTATCGTAAAAATAAAATAATAATAACAATAATAGTCCGAGGGCCAGTAACCGCACGTTTCATGAAGTGTTTTATGCACCTTGAAATTTTGCTATAATGTACCGTCATTTGGGGTGAGTTCGGACACATTTTCGAGGTTTTTTCGTAATTACTAAAGACAGAATTTTTGTAAAAATCTGAAAAATTAATGCACGAACCCTTAACGTTCGTCTTTCGAATAGCGTATATTTTTTTTAATATCTCAAAAAATTTCAATTTTTTTTATCGCTAAAATTATGGTCATAATTTACGATATTCCAAAGAAGAATATTTTCTATAATATGTTTTAGATTTACAAAATATTCTTTAACTTTTTCCTTATGAACTTGTGCTCTACACCTTTTGATGCTTTGTGCAAGACGTTCCATTAATGGATGATTCCTTTACATAAAGCCGTCAAACCATTCCAGTCTGGGCTTGTCTTAAAATCTTGCAATTTTTTTCCTGACCTATCCAAATATGTTTTTACGATTTGGCGAATATCTTAATCGAGTTAATGGAAAGTCCCATTCAGCTCCAGTTAAAATTCCCTTGGATATTTGTTTTTCTTATTGACTGAATTTTGTTTGGCCACCACTTTCTTTTGGTGTGCATTCCTCTAACTTCATCATCTAAATTCGATGTAGGTATTTTGTTGTACAACAAAATACCTAAATCGATCCGCTGCCCCTCTCAAAGTCTTCTTCTTGGTTTTGACATGGTCAATCACATTTTTCAAAGCCTCTTTGGAATAAATACTGTTTAACTTTAAGCCAAGAGGACGCGGGTATAATTGATGCATGTCCGAACTCACCCCACGGTCTGCGATATTTTTACTTAAACGAGAAAAAGAAGCTTTTGGACCAAAGAAATAAATATATTTATTTATGTATCATTAGACAACATATAAACCTACTATACAATATGAGAAATTAGGGGTTAACTACTTCCAGAGCCTCTACACAGACGTTTGTTTCTAGCATTTCGAAAATCATGGAAATTACAACTCACATTAAAATATTCGTTACTCACTTCAAAGTGTTCTCAGGACGATTTCGGTTTAACTATATGATAAAAATGGAATATCGATCGTATTTGTATAGCCAATTATGACTCTAATGAAAAAGTTTGCTCAAGGTCACGTGATTTCCTGTCCCATGCACTACTGTCCGAACTCGTACTACCTGTCCGAACTCACCCCAAACGACGGTACCTCTTGGGTAGATAAGAAGGTATATATGTGTTGGCTAGACTTACCGTGGAACACCAGGTACTGCGCATTGGGGAGAGGTGCAAAAAAATATTTCCCAAAAATAGAGTTTTATTCAGAAGCCAACTATCTTTAATGTAAAATTAAGAAAATTTTACAATGAATAATTAAGAAGCAGGACATTTTTAAAGGGGTATATCACATAAAAAAAACTTAATTGTTTTTATTCTAATATTAAATGAGGGTATCATTCACGATGCCATTTAAACCGGAACAGCACCTTGCACCGGAGCAGCTGTACAAAATCATGCGGGCAAGAACCAATGAGAACGCAGAGAACAAACACAACTGCGCGGTGCTCTCACGCACTCTTACGGTTACACGCAGTGTATTGCAGTCTATCATAGGCAACATTTATTTTCAACATACAGTAGAAGAATGGCCATCCAGTAATAGAAATAACCGGAGAGAAGAGGTAGTTTTGACCCGACTCCGAATTGGCCATTCTCTACTTAATCACGGACACCTAATGACCAAAAGAGACGTACCGATATGTAGACAGTGTAAGGAACCACTAACCATAAGACATTTACTTACAGACTGCAGAGGACGAGAACATTTACACATACCTACCGACCTTACAGTACTTCTGACTGATGGTAGCCATTACTTGGACACAATATTTAAACACTTACATAGAACTGGTACATATTACAAGATTTAACTAAAATACGCTTTTATTGTTTTTAAATGATTATTTCTTTCTCTATTTATTTATTATTTTTTAAAGTTTTAGTTTTATCTAAATTTATTTCACCTTATACTTTCTCCAAAATTGTATTAATGATTATTATAATTCATTCATTATTTAGTTATAATTTCTAAAACTCTCTACGTTTAAAAGCTGACGTTTCCATACACATCTTCATATTTGTTCAACGGCGAATCGCCATTGCTGCGGTCAAGCAACATAAATAACAATAATTTCTCCGTTACGGTCAAGCAATAAATAATAATCATTTTCATGTTTCCTGATAATTAAACCCCACATTTTCTCATCTCATGGCTCGCTGAGAAAATTCCTGACTGCACCCTGGACGTCGGCGCTAATGGCCAAGATTTATGTCGATGCGCATTAAAAAAAAAAACAAAAAAAAAAAAAAAATTAAACCCCACAGAAGTGTCTGCTCTTTTGTAATTATTTTCAAATATGTTTATTGAAGACGCTGTTTAAATCGCAGCGTGAATAAAGCACTTCATTTAATATTAAAAATAAAAACTAGGTACTTGGGTTTTTATTTTTATTTACATTTTAACCCTCTTATAAGTGTCTGCCTTATTTATATTATTTATTTTAATTTTAACGTCCATTTATTATTAACTAAGAATTTTTGGACGGGTTATCTATAGGTTACCACCCTTTTCTAGCCAGGATAGGGGTGATGCCTTTTATTTTTTCTAAAGAAAAGCGACCACCCCTAGTGGGAATCGAAGCCACGACCTTTGGCACGGAGTGTTAAGTGCTCACGCCTAAACCCTCACGGCCATCGGGTCTCCTTATTTATTTTAAAATTGCCTTAGTTTGCACTTTTTTTTACATCAATGATAGTTAGTTTCTGAATAAAAACACTATTTTTGGGAAATATTGTTTTGCACCTTTCCCCTATGCGCAGTACCTGGTGTTCCAAGGTATGTCCAAGAAACACATATATACCTTCTTATCTACCCAAGAGATACATCATAGCAAAATTTCGAGGTGCATAAAACACTTCATGAAAAGTGCGTTACCAGCTGTCCGACTATAACAAGTGGATTAATATTCTATGTGGATATTGGTGAAGTGGGTAACCACCTTTCACACCAAGCCTTCAACACACCTCGCCATGAAGGCCCTTGTCGCTACTGTTTGGTGCTGTCTAGTGAATATTCCACAGAAGTGTGGTTGTGGTGTGTGATGAATAAACCAGGCAGATGTAGTCCACAAGAGACCAGCTGAACGATCGATAGGTTGAAAACATACCCTAACTGTCGGCCACACATTTAGTTGTTAATAATAGTTCATATGTTACGATATTAATTAAGAAATATTAATTCCTTCAAACCGGGCCACCTGTTGATCCAATATTGTTGGCGGGTTTATTGTAAGTAATCAGTGGGTAATTAATATATATATATATATATATATATATATATATATATATATATATATATTTTATTTATTTATTAAAAGTTTCGCAGTTTTTAGCGATATACTCTATGACAATAAATGATGATTACATGTTTACAAAATTAGTTACACAATAAATGATGATAACAATGATTACATTCATACACATACACACTCATATATACATATGCTTATATTATTGCACTATATCTATGTTAATTGTTTATATTTACATTATACATACATTATACATTATTAATATCTATAGGCTTATAGCGTTCATTAATATATCTATATAATTATTTTATTCATTAATATTCTTATTAATACATTATTCCTTATTATTATATATATATTTATATTACACATTATTATTATTACATTATTCCTTATCATTATATATATATACTTTTATTGCACATTATTATTATTACATTATTCCTTATCATTATCTATATACTTATATTGCTTATCATTATATTATACATACATTATACTTATCATTATCTATACATTATACTTATCATTATCGATACATTATACTTATCATTATCTATATACTTATATTATTTCATTATTCCTTTTCATTATCTATATACTTATATTACACATTATTACTACATTGCTCGTTATTATTGTTATTGTTTTTCGCTACCGAGTAATTCACCAATTAATATGTATTTAATGCTGCAATTTGTTCATAGCAAACAGTTTAGTTTGTGTCTGTATTGTTTATGTTCAGATATAGTTAATGCTTGAAATAGATTGGTGTAATGTTATCCTCAAAGATAGATATATCTGCTTTTCAGATTACCTGTATAAATAATGTTAGACATATACGTAAATAGAGGATCTTATTATGTGACGTATTGTCAAAGTTTGTTAAATATATTTGTATTTTTTAAATAAGTGTATATCTTGTCTATATACTGGCTTTTATCTGAGTTCAGTCATGTTGTCCGGTAAGTCATAGTTTTCTCTCAACCGAAAGTCAGTCAAGATCTTGTCTATATACTGGCTTTTATCTGAGTTCAGTCATGTTGTCCGGTAAGTCATAGTTTTCTCTCAACCGAAAGTCAGTCAAGATCTTGTCTATATACTGGCTTTTATCTGAGTTCAGTCATGTTGTCCGGTAAGTCATAGTTTTCTCTCAACCGAAAGTCAGTCAAGATCTTGTCTATATACTGGCTTTTATCTGAGTTCAGTCATGTTGTCCGGTAAGTCATAGTTTTCTCTCAACCGAAAGTCAGTCAAGATCTTGTCTATATACTGGTTTTTATCTGAGAGTAGTTCAGTCATGTTGTCCGGTAAGTCATAGTTTTCTCTCAACCGAAAGTCAGTCAAGATCTTGTCTATATACTGGCTTTTATCTGAGTTCAGTCATGTTGTCCGGTAAGTCATAGTTTTCTCTCAACCGAAAGTCAGTCAAGATCTTGTCTATATACTGGCTTTTATCTGAGTTCAGTCATGTTGTCCGGTAAGTCATAGTTTTCTCTCAACCGAAAGTCAGTCAAGATCTTGTCTATACACTGGCTTTTATCTGAGTTCAGTCCTGTTGTCCGGAAAGTCATAGTTTTCTCTCAACCGAAAGTCAGTCAAGATCTTGTCTATATACTGGCTTTTATCTGAGTTCAGTCATGTTGTCCGGTAAGTCATAGTTTTCTCTCAACCGAAAGTCAGTCAAGATCTTGTCTATATACTGGTTTTTATCTGAGAGTAGTTCAGTCATGTTGTCCGGTAAGTCATAGTTTTCTCTCAACCGACATTCAGTCAGTATGTGTTTTATTGTCAGTGGGGTGTTACATACTTCACATGTCGGTCTGTCCTGTCTCGTCATGAGGTGTACGTGCGTCAGCCGTGAATGGCCTATTCTTAGGCGGCATAAAACAACTTCTTCTCTTCTATTCTGCCTTATGCTGGATGGCCATTTACCGACTGTTTGTTTAATTTCTCTTAGTTTGTTGTCTATTGTCATGTGCCAGGATCTCTGCCACTTCTCTATAACTATTTTTTTGGCTTGATTCTGCATATCTCTGTACGATATGTGGTTTATGTCCTGATGTTGTTGTTTGGTTGCAGTCTTGGCAATTTTGTCGACTATTGTATTTTGTTCAATGTCTTCGTGTCCTGGGAGCCAGTATATTGTTATCAGTTTCTTCGTGTCGTAAATCCGTTGTAGTATTTGTATGTTAAGTGGGTTTGGATTGTAAGTGTTCTGTAGTCCTGTTATTGCGCTGAGAGAGTCAGTACATATCGTTATCCTGTCTTGTGTTACGTCCTGTATGTTCTCTAAGGCGAGTAGAATGGCATGCAGTTCAGCTGAATAGCTACTTGTAAGGTCTGGCAGTTTAATGCTGACGGTCTTTTTATCAATGACAGCTGCTGCGGCCGTGCCTTGTGAAGTCTTAGATCCGTCCGTATAGATGAATAACGTATCTGTATTTTTTTGTAGATGTGCTTTGAAGTTGTGTTTGTAGGTATGTGTAAGGGGTTTTTCTTTTTAAATTTTGTCAGTTCCAAGTCAAATCTTAGGTTGTGTACAGTCCATGGTAGGTAAGTCGGTGAGGGTCTAACGTAGAGTTCAGTTCTTTGTATATTCGTGCCATGGGAGTAGGATTCGTATCTAACTAGCAATGGGCGTTGCCTAGATGGTTGTGTTTGGTATTTCCGCACCATTACTTCGTCAGTCCGTCTAGGAGTGCAGGCGCTGTTCATAGATGCAGATTTTAATGTAAATTTTAAACAGTTTTGCATACGTCTGAACTCCAGTGGAAGTTCTCCGCAATCCACATGGAGACTGTTGGCCGGGCTTGATCTAAAAGCTCCAGTTGCAATCCGTAAGCCTAAATTTTGTATCGGGTCTAGTATTTTAAGTGTACTGGGCTTAGCAGAAGAGTACGCAACACTTCCGTAGTCCAGAAGGGACCTGGTATATGCACGGTATAGTGTCAGCATTACACTTCTGTCTGCACCCCACTTGGTATTGCATAGAATCCTTAAGAGATGTAAAGATTTTTTACATCTATCAGCGAGACTCTTTAAGTGGGGAACCCAGGTTAGTCTAGAGTCAAATATGAGTCCTAAAAATTTAATTTGGTTAGTCAGTTTAATTGGGGAATTTTTTAGAGTTAATTGGATTTGTGGTGTCCGTCTCTTTTTGGTAAAAATGATACTTTGAGTTTTTAGGGTGGAAAAGTTGAGTCCGTTAGTATCGCTCCTATTCTCGAGTTTATCCACTGTCTCTTGTATTAATGTAGTGGCATATTCAATATCTTTTGTTCGAATTTAGATAAGCAAATTATCCGCATACAGACGATATCTTACTGGTGGTGTAATATGCTCGCGGACGGTGTCCATAGCTATTTTAAAAAGCGTTGTACTTATCACACTGCCTTGAGGCACTCCGTTTTCTTGTTGGAACATGTTGGAAGCAGTGGTTCCAACTTTTACACGCAATGTTCTATTCGAAAGGAAATTTAATACAAAATTGAGGAAATTTCCTTGAATATTCCATTCGGATAATTTTGATAGAATAGTTCGGCACCAAACTGTATCATAAGCTTTTTCTATATCGAAAGAGACGGCTATAATTGATTCCTTATTAATGAACGAGTCTAATATTTCACTTTCTAAAGTAACTATGTGGTCTATTGTCGAGTGATTCGATCTGAAGCCACATTGATACTCTGAGAGGAGTTGGTTCTGTTCGAGGAACCATAGTAGCCTCTTATTCAATATTCTCTCGAAAATCTTAAATATGAGCTATTGGTCTATAATTATTAGCTGATGATGCATCTTTATTGGGTTTCTGGATGGGTATAATTAATGCTTCATTCCATACTGATGGGTAGATGCCAGTTTCGAAAGCCTTGTTATATAATTTTAATAAAATAGATTTTCCAGCATTGGGGAGGTTTTTCAGCATCTTATAGCAAATCCCATCACTACCAGGAGAAGTCCACTTTACTTGGGAAAGTACTTGGCTTAGTTCATTCGGGGTCAGAGGTTCGTTTAGAGGATGTTGGAATTTTGGGGTTATGAGAAAAGGGGTACTTTCTAAATTAGTTTTGAATTGAAGCGAGTCTAATGTGAGCTTTTCGTTGCTCGATATAGAGCTAAATTGTTTGCCAAAAATATTACTAATTGTTTCGGGGGCAGTAATTATATTATTGTCGTGCTTTAGGGCCGAAATTGGGGGTTTATATTTTTTATGATTAATTTTATTAACCATGGACCACATTTTGCTTGGAGGGGTATTACTGTTAATTGAGTTCAGAAAATTTTCCCAGCATTCCCTCTTACTTTGTTTAATGACATATTGTGACTTGGCTTTTTTGCGTTTGTAATCAATAAGAAATTCCTGGCAAGGATCAGCCGCTTATGAGGCTGACCTCATGACGCAATCCGGAAGTGCAGACTTTCAGCATTCAAAGATGACGAAAATAACGGTGGTTCATATTTTTAATAATTATTGTATAGACATTCTTTCAAATTGCCTAAATAAAAATCATTAAAAGCATACGTTTTATCATCCACTCCCTCTACCCACCCACCTGGTGGAAAAAATTAAATGACTCCATGTAAAGCTGCAAGGTCAACATAATTTAAAATAGCTACTTTTCTTCAGAGGAAAGTGATAAAAAAAAAAAAAAAAAAAAAAAAAAAAAAAAAAAAAAAACTTTCTATACGTATAATAAAATTCTAACGGGTCGCTGTCTGTACATGGCAGATATATTAAAACAAAAATATTATTGGGGCCTTGATCAACGCAATAGAACCCAAAACAATGATGTTTAGTATTTTTGTCTGTTTTTCTGTTTGTCTGTGCACGCTAATCTTAGGAACGGCCTATCCGATTTAATTGCGGTATTCACTAATACATTGTGGTAAGCTTCATATGACGTTTTGTAATTGTTTCATCAATCGGTTCATAAATAAAAAAAAGTTATGCGAATGTAAAGAATCACGTAGAGAATCATTTGATGAACTAGAGTTTCGATTCGCAGAATACAGGAGGCTGTCGTACCTAAAAGGTTACTGCTGTTATCTGCTTTGTTTTTTAGCGCGGTTCCTCCCTCCCCCATAGGGAGGAACCCCGCTTAAAAGGTTGATCTCATGAAATAATCCGGAAGTGTCGACTAGAAAATTTTGCGTTTCAGAACCCCTAGAGACCGAAAATAACGGTGGTTCAAATTTGTGGCACGTTCTCGAGTGGGTAGATCCACTTTGTCTATGTTGGCTATAGACGGACAAACCAAAAATATATATAATAGCTACAAGCCTACATCTAAAATTATAAAATAAATAAAATTAAATTTATCACAATTTCGTCAAAATAATTTTTTAAACATTGAGCTAATATACTTCCTAATCTAACTACAGCTAGTACCTTTGTGAAGATTAATTATGAATTGAAAAATAAAATTACTGAAAAATATCTGATGGAATATGGAAACAAAACGTTATAAATATTAGGTCGTTTCCTAATTCCTTTTGATCTTTGTATATTCACCATATATATTGTATGTTCACTAAATACCTAAATAAATACATGTTTGAACCATACGCTTTTAAGTTTAACAAATAAAATATTCTCTAACCAATATTTCATTCCGTCAGAGTAAGATGTCGAAATATTAAAAATCTGTGGATTCATTTCTTTTCGATGAGGCTATAGCGGAAACAGCTAATTTTTATATATCATCGGATATTGGTTGTCACAAAGAGTAGCCCAAAGTAGAAACCACAAAAAACTCTGAACAGAAATCAATTATTTAAGATTTATTTATTTTCTAAATGTCAAATATCAACCTCTTAGGAATTTTATATGTTTATTTAGTTTTAGAGCCAACAAAGGGGCTCTATACCAAAAATATAGGCTTGTATCTTACCTTATGTTACGCTAAGAGATTGTTATTGCTTCTTTTTTTATTAGTGATATAATTTTAAATATATTAGTTAAGATGATAAATTACAATGAATTAAAAATGGATGTGTTTTGTTATTTTTATAGGCCGCAACTTACAATAAGTTAGATATTTTTTATCCGGCAATCTAAATAATCACTAGAAATAATTTATATGGCAAAACTACGGGGCATAACTATTTATATATATATATATATATATATATATATATAAATATCGCACTAGTATTTCTAAAGTGACACAACACAAAAATCGGTGTCTTTCGGGTACTTATGAGTATGAAAGACGTGGCAAATGTGTATTTATCAACCATCAAACCTGTATGTTCCCGCGGTTGAATGCACCCTTAATTCCATTTTAAAAAATAAAAAAAAAATATAATAAAAAACTGTATTATGTACCTAGTTTCAGAGCTTGTACGCCAGAGCGCATTTGTTTCACTCTTCCTGTCTTAATGCTATTCCCTATACATAGGCACTAGTGACACATTTTCAGTTGAGTTGTTTCACTTTATAAATACTGCGATATATATAAATATATATACAAAGTAATTATATAATTAAGTAAGGAGAGATAATGTAGGCTAATCCTTAGAAGCGTATGGTGGAAGTAAGTCAAAAAGTGGAGGATTGGAGTATCAAATAGCAGTTTGGAGATAATCGTCGGGATTTGGGGATGAAATGTGGCCCCAGGTGGAGGGTCTAATCCGGATCGGCCGTTTTAATTGGCGCCCGGCGTTAGGGTCCAATTCCTACCTACCCGCAGCTAAGGAGGTAGTTTATGACCTCCAGCCGATTTACGACCTCCCCTCCCACATGACAATGGATCCTCGCACGAACGGACGATTACAAATTTAAATCCTTCCTTTGGGGATAAGTCAAAACTCCCATTTCGGGTTCTCTTCCTCCCGAACCTCCCTCCCCCCTTGTCCAATTTAAATGCAAATCCGCAGTTGCGTTCATTAACCACTCCCGTCCTCTAGGGACGATAAGACACCGCGGAAGTGCGGAGGAGATCCGATTTGTCAAGAATGAGACATATCCAGTAGGATGAAGCAGTTCCTTCAATTAGTACAAACATCAATAGATATTATAGCTATACATTAAATAAGCAAAGTAACCAACATACAATTTTGAGGAACTTTGTCATTTCTGTGCCTAACCATAAAATCTTAACTCTTGAGTGATTTGCTAAAAGTAAAAAAGGTACTATTAATATTTCCCCTTCAATTTAACACTCCCCAAATTTCCAGGGCTTTTTAGCGCGTTTCCTCACTCCCTCGACAGAGCGGAAACCCGTCTACCGCAAGACGATATCGGGTAAAGTGCCGAGTAAAATAGTCAACGTTTTAGAAACCATAAATCTGGAAAATAACAGTGCTTCTAATTCCACTCTTAAACCGACGGACTTCGTATATCGAAGGGGAATCGAAAAACTAGACAAAAGTATTTCGTTTAGAGCCTTCTGCTCAAATTCCCTATGGAATGAACTGTATAACATATATTCTTCTCTTTTGTACATGGCCACCGCGCATGCGCCAATAACAGCGGACATATTTTTGTGACATTTTTTTCTAACGCTTAGGTCCACCCGACAAACCTATGCAATGTACTCTATAACATACAGTCTTTTTTTTTCGTACATGGCCACTACGCAAGCGCAAATGCCACTGCACATGCGCGAACACCACAGCGCATGCGCGAACGCCAGCCGACACTTTTTTGTGACACATACTGTCTTCTTTTACGTTCATGGCCACTGCGCATGTGTAAACGCCACTACGAATGTGGGAACGAAACTGCGCATGCGCGGACACCAGCCGACACTTTTTTGTAACGGTTTTTTCGAGTTTAGCCACCGCTAGTGTTGCGGCCTATAAAAATAACAAAACACATCCATTTTTAATTCATTGTAATTTATCATCTTAACTAATATATTTAAAATTATATCACTAATAAAAAAAAGGAGCAATAACAATCTCTTAGCGTAACATAAGGTAAGATATTTTTGGTTTGTCCGTCTGTAGCCAACATAGACAAAGTGAATTTACCCACTCGAGAACGTGCCACGTAAAATTCCGCACCTGCACGTCCGTAATATAGTAATTTTATTTTTTATGATTATTATTTTTTTTTTACGGTGCATCGACATGTTGCCCATTAGCACCGACATCTAGGGTGCAGCGCGAAATTTTCCCAATGAGCCGTGAGATGATTAAAATTCCTGCCGCGAGTGGTCAAAAAGCGCTCAAAATTTGATTTTTTGAAGTATTTTCTCCGATCACATTGGCCTTAAATATATCTTAACTACCTCGTGAGAGTGCCATTTCTTGAGTTTTAGGCCCCCACCGTTGATTGCAGGACGGTGGTTAATCATTGAAGTACTAGAAACGAAGAAAATTTCCCAAATCCTCATGTACCGAAATCGTTCCTTCAACTTTACTTTTTCAGACCGATAAGGTTGACGTATGTTTTTCTTGTTTTAATGGGATGTTCGAAGGGCAAATCAAATATTTTTGTATTTTTCGAATCGCCTTCATGGACAGGGGTATTGAAAAAGTAAAAAAAATACACGTATCAAATTTCGTTTTGTCATATAGCTTTTGCGTCTCTCTAATTTAGGGCTTAAATATTACCTGGGCATGTATAGAAAGACCTCAGACTGAAATTAGCTGCATAAACCTGCCTACTTCGGTGCTAGAGGTGAACGAACTCGGTAAGACAGACGCGCGTTATCTCTATGTAAACATTGGAATGAAATCGAAGATGGATTTTTTTTGCAGTACTCAGTCAAGTCAGTGTTGACTGCAAAAAATGTCTGAAGTGATCCGAGTGAATAATCGTGTCCCAGTTGAAATATTGTAATTTCAGGTTTCTAAATCAACAATATCGAATGTTATTGAGTTTTAAGCGCGTTTGGGAGGTTTTTGACCACTGTGGGGGAATCGAACCCATCATCTCCCGCCACTGTGGGGGAATCGAACCCATCATCTCCCGCCACTGTGGGGGAATCGAACCCATCATCTCCCGCCACTGTGGGGGAATCGAACCCATCATCTCCCGCCACTGTGGGGGAATCGAACCCATCATCTCCCGCCACTGTGGGGGAATCGAACCCATCATCTCCCGCCACTGTGGGGGAATCGAACCCATCATCTCCCGCCACTGTGGGGGAATCGAACCCATCATCTCCCGCCACTGTGGGGGAATCGAACCCATCATCTCCCGCCACTGTGGGGGAATCGAACCCATCATCTCCCGCCACTGTGGGGGAATCGAACCCATCATCTCCCGCCACTGTGGGGGAATCGAACCCATCATCTCCCGCCACTGTGGGGGAATCGAACCCATCATCTCCCGCCACTGAATCTAAGGCGCTATTAGGAGGAGAGCCCGTAATATAGTAACGCATCAATATATAAGGTACGCATTTAACTATTGTGCTTTAAAAAAGTACAGATGTTAATCAAACGAATTAATAATTTTATTTAAATTTTAACGTCCATTTATTATTAACTACGAATTTTAGGACGGGTTATCTATAGGTTACCACCCTTTTCTAGCCAGGATAGGGGTGATGCCTTTTCTTTCTTTCGAAAGAAAAGCCACCACCCCTAGTGGGAATCGAACCCACGACCTTTGGCACGGAGTACGAATTAATAAAAAATGTACCTATGGTTATTCAACATTAAGCTTGTCTGTACAAAGACTATCTCGATGTTATAAGGGGGTATTGGTGAGGACTAAATAGGAAATAGGGGAAAAACAGAGCTATGATACTGTTCACTGATTCCTGTGTCGGGTTGATGATCTGTTCTGCAAGATCCGAAGGAAGATAGTCATTAGATCCGCAAACTATTCATTGAGGGATGAGATCTGTCTTAGGTAGAGTTTATGGATCGTTGGAGTAGCAGTGGGAGACAGTAGATGGTGGCTACAATTCCAGCGTCAAGCTGTTAGCACTATGCGAAGGAAAGTTGGAATTGAGGTTGCACTCTTATAAGAATGTTTAAAAAATGCCTTCAAATCTTCAGCAATCCTACCTAATAGATACCGATATGTAGTAGATATGGTTTTAACTCGATATCTTGTGTTTCGTTTTTTTTTTCGCATTCCCCACCAAACGATTAAATGAGTTCGTTAACCAGAAAAAGTTGGTCAATCTGTTCAGATGGGAGGGGTTTACTCAGGACCTAAATTAATAATTTGCCAATATCGATCGTAATTTCTGTTGTATTGTAATGAAACTTGGTAAAAGCCGTGGTTATCTGGTACACACAAATACCTATTTATCAATCAACATGTATGTGTGAAAAGTCAACATTGCTACCACCACAACAAGCAAGGATAATTCACCTTCTACTGGCCACTATAACCTTCTCCTTGCTACCCTAACCTCTTCCTGGTCACCATAACCTTCTTCTTGCCACTACAACCATCTTCCCGCCACTTTATCAATCAACATGTATGTGTAAAAAGTCAACATTGCTACCACCACAACAAGCAAGGATAATTCACCTTCTACTGGCCACTATAACCTTCTCCTTGCTACCCTAACCTCTTTCTGGTCACCATAACCTTCTTCTTGCCACTACAACCATCTTCCCACCACTTTATCAATCAACATGTATGTGTAAAAAGTCAACATTGCTACCACGACAACAAGCAAGGATAATTCACCTTCTACTGGCCACTATAACCTTCTCCTTGCTACCCTAAACTCTTTCTGTTCACCATCTTCCACTACAACCATCTTCCCGCCACTTTAACCTCCTACTGGCCGCTTTAACCTCATCCTGGTTAACAGAATTTACTATAGGCCTCCATTACCTCTCCCTAGCCACTATAGCCTTCTCCTTGCAACCCTAACCTCTTCCTGGTCACCATAACCTTCTTTTTGCCACTACAACCATCTCCCCGCCACTTTAACCTCATACTGGCCGCTATAACCTCATCCTGGTTACCAAAACTTACTACAGGCCTCAATAACCTCTCCCTAGCCACAATAATATTCTCCTTGCTACCCTAACCTATTTCTGGTCACCATAACCATCTTCTTGCCACTACAACCATCTCCCCGCCACTTTAACCTCCTACTGGCCGCTATAACCTCATCCTGGTTACCAGAATTTACTATAGGCCTCCATAACCTCTCCCTAGCCACTATAGCCTTCTCCTTGCAACCCTAACCTCTTCCTGGTCACCATAACCTTCCTGTGCCCTGGTTGTCAGCCGAGACCACTCACCGCAAACAATCCCTGTGCTCACTAAAACCACCAGACCTGGCAGAATACCCAAGACGTCTCGTTATAAATGCAAGCTACCAGACCTCAAGCTCCTCAGCTCCCCGAGACAGGTCAGGTCTCCATAATTCCATAACCCTACCTTATAGCCTTGATTTGGTTACACTTCCATCACCCCAGGGCGGTCTCTACCTCCCTCCATTCCCTTCCTCCATCTTGCCTCTCCAATATAAATATGGGACCGCTCGTTCAAGCTGCTTTCCATTTGAACGATTGGAACGTAAAATAACTCTTTAACTGCTAACCTTATTATGTATAATTTTTCCATCTCCAGAATGCCACTCTGCGGTTGAAAAAATTCTATATTTCCCTTGAAATATTCCGTTAAATGCTCGTTTCGTCCACAAAAACATTCCGCTGAGGCAAAATGTTAGTCATATATGTATATAAAGATTGTAATTACATAGGAAAAAAAATCATTCTTGAAGGTTTAGGAAACTTCAAGTTAAATAGAATTTTGTGAACTCATAGTTATCCCAGCATTAATTTATTTCATTAGTTTATTTTATTATTTTATTGGTTTTATCTTTTTGGTTATTATTTATACTTTTATGTATATATATATATATATATATATATATATATATATATATATATATATGCTATCTATATAAACATAAATATAACAAAAATTTGTATTTTGTTACAGGTAAGGCTGATTTGTAATAAGACTTGAGTTCGCCGGCATTACCGTAAGTTTTGAATTGTTTCTACAATAGGTGGAGTAGTCAGCGAACTTGGAAACGTATTCCTTTCGAAAGGTGGAAATGGTGTTGATGAATTTTAATAAGGCGATGGTATTATTTCACAAATCGTGTCGGTAGAAGTGGAGCTACTGTTGATTCCAGAATCTCCTGAGGAAGTCGGTATGAGCCTCCTTGACTCGGTGATGAGGAGCATCGGGTGCATACTAATAGCTGAAGATGGGGCGAAGGAGTTCGGGAAGTTTGGTTTTAGGATGGCTAGAGTCGATAGGAGGGAGTGGGAAAAGTCTGGAAGGAGAAATCGTGACTTCTCGATGTAAGGAGACCGGGTGATTGTGGTACCGGGACTTATCGGAAGTTATGAACGAACTTAACATTTCAATAATCCATTCATATTTAGACAATCCCAGGGGGGTATAGTATCAAAACGTGATGAAAAGAGAAGAAATAGGGGCTCTAATGGAAATGTTAGAAGATCTAAGAAATAAATAAATAAATAATAAGAATACCTGGACATAACGGACACACTGATAACGAAAGAGTCTTATGGGCAATTATGAATGAATTTCTTATCTCTATGTATATTTCATTCATATCTAGACAATCTGAAGGGGATATAGTATTTACACGTGGCGACAAGGGGATAAATCGGAGCTCTTCAATGTTAGAAGACCTAATGGAAAGAATACCTGGACATAACGGACACAATGGGAATGAAAGAGTCTTATGGGCAATTATGAATTAATTTCTTATCTACATGTATATTTCATTCATATCTAGACAATCTGAAGGGGATATAGTATTTACACGTGACGACAAGCGGATAAATCGGAGCTCTTCAATGTTAGAAGACCTAATGGAAAGAATACCTGGACATAACGGACACAATGGGAATGAAAGAGTCTTATGGGCAATTATGAATTAATTTCTTATCTCTATGTATATTTCATTCATATCTAGACAATCTGAAGGGGATATAGTATTTACACGTGACGACAAGCGGATAAATCGGAGCTCTTCAATGTTAGAAGACCTAATGGAAAGAATACCTGGACATAACGGACACAATGGGAATGAAAGAGTCTTATGGGCAATTATGAATGAATTTCTTATCTCTGTGTATATTTCATTCATATCTAGACAATCTGAAGGGGACATAGTATTTACACGTGGCGACAAGGGGATAAATCGGGGCTCTTCAATGTTAGAAGAACTAATGGAAAGAATACCTGGACATAACGGACACAATGGGAATGAAAGAGTCTTATGGGCAATTATGAATGAATTTCTTATCTCTATGTATATTTAATTCATATTTGGACAATCTGAAGGGGATATAGTATTTACACGTGACGACAAGCGGATAAATCGGGGCTCTTCAATGTTAGAAGACCTAATGGAAAGAATACCTGGACATAACGGACACAATGGGAATGAAAGAGTCTTATGGGCAATTATGAATGAATTTCTTATCTCTATGTATATTTCATTCATATCTAGACAATTCCGAAGGTATGTAGTTGTTACACGTGACAACTAATCGTGGCTTGTCAATGAAAGGAGTCAGGGTGAATATAGTACCGGGACATAACGGACACAATTGGAATGAAAGAGGATTATGTAATGTTATGAATGAACTTCTCATTTATATGTCCTATTCATACCTAGATAATTGTGAAGTAACATAGTATCTACATGTGACAATAAATCGGGTCTCGTCAATGGGAGGAGTCATGGGTGAATGTAGTAAAGAGACATATTGGACTCAAATTGAATGAAAGAGGCTTGTGGGATATTATGAATGACCTTTTATTTTATATACCTATTTATTTATTTGCATTTACGTATTTATTTATTTGTATTTACGTATTTATTTATTTGTATTTTCGTATGTATTTATTTGTAAAATTGCATTAATTTTAAATTAAAGATAGTTGGCTTCTGAATAAAACACTATTTTATTTTTTGTATGGGTCTACATTTACCCATACTGATGTAGAGTATTGTTCTTGTCTCGTTACTGTCGGCCCTAATTCCTTTTGATTTCCTTATAAAAACATTTCACGGAACGGATTTCTTCTTTAGCCTTTTATTCTTCCTCAAAACATACAAAATCATTTCCTCAATCGTTTGGAAAAGTCCCCTGTCATAATTATTGAACTATCGCCCGTTGACCATCGAGGATAAGCCAGATATGGCTAGTACCTGAATTAGTTACCATCCACGTGCTTTTGGAATTATAAAAGGTTGGGAACCTGTAGCGTTATTAGCCCTATTGTTAATACGCCGATAAACGTACAGACGAAATAATCTAAAAATATTATCAAATGATTAATAGGCCAAAAGGAGAAGTTAAAATGATTTGGCCACGTTTCTGATGCCAGATATTGTTTATGGACTCACTGTTATAATAGACCTTAGACCTTATAAGAGACCTGCCTGTGATGAAAGACCTTACGGACTGCAAATGATAATAAATTAGAACTAGAAACGGGTGCTCGGGAAAAAAACGAATAAACCGCACCGAGGCCTAAAGACCTATTGTGCCACCCGTCATGCCGTACTGTTGAACCAATAGTCCCGTATCAGTCATGAACCTTAGGACAGTATTGAGGTTCAATTCAGGTAATCTCCAAGGATCGTCGATGAAGTCTGCACCAAAATGCAGATATCTCTTAGCTGCAAGGACATCTGCATATGATATGATACGGCGTCTCAACGTCCTCAAGGCAAAGCCTGCACCATGTAGTTCTGGTCAGCGCCATCGACTAGAGGTGCCGGTGCATTCTACAGTGGCCTCTAAGAAGAGCTGTTTCTAGTCTTACCTTAGACCTGCACAGATAGACTTCACGAGATGCCTCTGATGATAGACCTTACGAAGTGCATGTAATAATAGACCCCACGCATGTGATAATAGTCCTTACGAACTGCATGGGATAATAGTCCTTACGAACTGCATGGGATAACAGATCTTACGAACCGCCTGTGTTAAAAGACCTTACGCATGTTTCAATAGGCCTTACGAACTGAATGTGATAACAGATTTTATGAACTGCCTGTGATGATAGACCTTACGACCTACCTTTTATAGTAGATCACAGGAACTGCGTGGGATAATAGACCTTACAAGTTGCATATGATAATACAACTTCTGAACTGCCTGTGAAGATATACCTTACGGACTGTGTGTGATAATAGACCTTACGGACTTCATGTGATAATAGACCTTACAAACTGCATGTGATAATAGAACTTATTATCTCCCTGTGAGGATATACCTTACGGACTGTATGTGGGAACAGACCTCACAAATGCCTGTGATAAAGACCTACCAATGTATCAATATTTAATAAAAAAAAGTGTTAAAATTCGTTTATTCGTGGTAAATGTTAGAGTATTTGGCTGGGAAGAGGTTGAGATACGTGAGATGACTCTAACAGACTAGAGAAGTGTTTAGAATGCGGCTTCTACAAATGAGGGGTATGTTTGTAGACCACCAGTGTACTAATGGACTGACAGACCTCCTCTTAGAGTCAGTGTGTATGTGTATGTGTGTGTGGGGGGGGGGGGTTCTATCCGTCACTGTGGGAATAGAGCGACAGACACCCCCCTCCCCCAGATAAATCAGAGACAGGCTTGCCAACTCGCTTTTTCTCTCTACACCCTCCTCAGTCTCTCACCTTGCCGAGGGATATTTGTCTCATACCTAGCCGTATTAGAACTACAAACCACTGGCAGATTTCCTACTCACAGTGTCCACATCTTCTTTATGAATGCCAAAGATACGCAACACGGTTAACTAATATCTAGGATCTAACACCTGCCTTAGGGTGTTTCTTCCCTCCCAATAATTTTTCACCTCCCAGTAGTTTCTTCCCCCTCTACAGATTCTGCACTCCCAGTAGTTTTTTACCTCCCAGTAGTTTCTTCCCCATCTACAGTTTCTGCACTCCCACCAGTCTCTTCCTCCTCTACAATATCTGCACTCCCAGCAGTCTCTTCTCCCCTAAAGATTCTGCAATTCCAGTTGTTTTCCCTTCCCAGCAATTTATTCCCCCCTACAGTTTCTGTACTCCCAGTAGTTTTTGCTTCCCAGCAATTTATTCCCCCCTACAGTTTCTGTACTCCCAGTAGTTTTTACTTCCCAGCAATTTATTTCCCCCTACAGTTTCTGCACTCCCAGTAGTTTTTTACCTCCCAGTAGTTCTCTCCCCCCCCCTATAGTTTCTGCACTCCCAGTAGTTTTTTTTTACCTCCCAGTAGTTTCTCCCCCCCCCCAGGATAGTTCTGCTGATTCATAGTAGGACTTCTTGTTTGATTTGGAATTTTTTGGAAAATTTTTGTATAAACTTGTGATGGTACCGCGAGCTCCAAACATAAGACCTATTACTTTCCACTTGTGAATCTTATATTTCTCTTCAAAATATCGGATGCAATTTTCAGAAATTTTTTTCTTCTCCATATTGACTGCCTTTGGTTAGTTTACGTATAATTCAAACCGAATTGTTCGGTCTAATATAGTGCCAGAAGAGGTTTTTCGAATAATTATCACTATGTCATACTAATTAAACAAATCACTAATCGAGATATTCAATCTCCTATATTGTACATTACACTATGTAAATTGTAACACGAATGCCCGTTCCAGCTATGATTGTAATAACAGATCTGGATGATGTAATTACACCAGCTGGACACTAGATGGAGCTGAATATAGTCGACAGCTATATCCCATCATGGCGAAGGCTGTGGGATTATATCTGTCATGGTGGAGGGATTGATTCCATGTCTGTTTGTCCTCTTGGGGTTAGTTAGGTAGGCAGGGGATAGGGGGCGACACCTGCAGCCTTATCAACTAAATACAATAATAGGTCACTAAATTAATAAGTTGACAATTTTCCCTCTTTTCCAAAAATGATTTCCTCCTTATAGAGAAATAATTTTCCTTAACCAAAAAAATATCTCCCCTGTTATAGAAAAATCATTTCTCTTTTGTACAGAAATAATTTCCTGCTTATAGAGAATGTTTTGTCCTTTCATGTTCATGTTTGTTATAAAAAAAATAATTTCCCTTTAGAAAAAAAAAAATTCCCCTCATAAAAAAATAATTTCCTCTCATAAAAAAATAATTTCTCATTCATAAAGAAATAATTTCCCCCTTATATAGAAATAAGTTCTCCCTTATACAGAAATTAATCCTCCTTAAGTTCCTCCTTATATAGAATTATTTCCCTATTGTATAGAAATATTTCTTCTTTACACGAAAATAATTCCCGCTTATACAAAAATAATTTCTCTCTTATATATAAATTATTTCTCCCTTAGACATTAATAAGGCCCCTCTAATACAAAAATAATGTAGTGCTCACAAAAAAACTATTTCCATGTATTGAAAAAAATATCCCCTTATACAAAAATAATTTTCTTAAAATGCATAAATAAGTCCCCCTCATGCAAAAATAACTCCTTATACAGAAATAATTTCTCTCCTATATAGAAATAATTTCCACCTTAAACAGAGTAATGGCCCTCTTGTACAAGAATAATTTACCGCTTACAAAAAAGCGATTTTCCCTAATAGGAAAAAAAAAACCCTCATACAAAAATGATTTCTCCCTTATGTAGAAATAACTTTCCCCTTATACAGAAATAATTTTCTTCAAATAAAGAAATAATTTCCTCTTATTCAAAAATAATTTCTCCCTTATAGAGAAATAATTTTCCCCTTATATAGAAATTATTTTTCCTTTACACGGAAATAATTCACCCTTACGTAGAAATAATTTTCCCCTTATACAGAAATAATACCCCTCTTATACAGAAATAATTGACCGCTTAGAAAAAACATTTTCCCTCACAGGGATATATATTCCCTTATACAGAAATAATTTTCCCCTTACACAGAAATAATACCCCTTTTATACAGAAATAATTGACCGCTTAGAAAAAACATTTTCCCTCACAGGGATATATATTCCCTTATACAGAAATAATTTTCCCCTTACACAGAAATAATACCCCTCTTATACAGAAATAATTGACCGCTTAGAAAAAACATTTTCCCTCACAGGGATATATATTCCCTTATAAAGAAATAATTTCCTTTATATACGGAAATAACTTCCCCGTTTCACAAAAATGATTTTTCCATTATAGAGAAAAATGTTCCCACTACAGAATTAATTATGCAATAATATCGAAATAATTTCTACCTCGTACAGAAATAATTTCCCCCTTATTTATAATTATTTCTCCCCTTTCCCTCGAATGTTTTTATTTTTCTGCTGTTAAATTTTATTTTAGAGAGCGCGCCAGTCATAAATTGAAATGATTATCGAATAGGAAAGGAATGGTAAAAAAATTGTAAGCAAACGCTTCTACTTTCTTAAATTTTGCAACGATTTGAAAAAAAAAAAGAAAAGCGAGTGATTAAAAAGCTCAGTTTAAACCCAGTATCATTAAAAATATGATTTTCTCGCACGAAGAAGGCTTCCAATGTATTTTTAAGGAAATTAATTGAAGAAAAGTTTCTGTAAAACATTCCGTCCTATGTACATATTTTTTTAAAGATTTTTGTTCCTAACATATTGACGTCAGGGTCTAAAAAACATTTAAAAAAAAAAAAAAAAAAAAAAAAAAAAAAAAAAAAAAAAAAAAAAAAATCATTCTAGCATTTTTTTCCAATTTTCCAGCTGAAATATCGCCGAAATCTCGTAGGAAGAGAAAACATATTATGAAATACATAGATCACGTGGAAACATCATACGTATTAGAAGATACATGGGTCCCACGGCTATCTAATGGAGAGGGGGGAGCCTCCGGAGTGCGAGGTTTGTGGCGTGCCCCTCACTGTAAAGCATATCCTGACGGAGTGTAGGGCATATGAAGACGAGCGAGTTCGACTGAGTCTCCCGATACATCTTAGAGAGCTACTAGGCAATAATTCGGTCCATCTGTCTAACCTTTTTTCTTTTCTTGATAAAAACCAATTTGAAAAACAAAATTTAGCGCTGGGTTTAGCTGTACTTTATCATAAAGTCATATCATTTACCTAATGAACGATTATTATAAAGTGTATTGGCTTTTTAAATAAATTCCTATAAACATTTCCACTTAATATTCTCTAAATATATGTAGAACTAAATATTTATGTAATTAATAACTAATTTTCTAATGCTAGCGTAAAAAAATATTATTCTCTTAAAAAAAGAACTGTATTCTAATATTAATTGATTAACATTAAATTATGAATACATTAACTATCCAAAATTTCGTTAAACATATTTTTTGTTTTAACTGTTGGTGGCGTTCGGGGCGGGGGCGGGGCGCGTGGGTCGGCGGGAGCGTTGGACTTGGTTGGGGTTGAGGAAGAGCCCCCCCCCCATGCGGTCTGTGAAGGTTTGGTTGCCCTGGCACCAGCAAGCCCACCTTCTATCATAGACCTAGCAGCCAGCCACCAGATGCGGGCCACTAAGGTAGAACTGGCACGGGGGCCCGCCTCCCGCTGGCCGTCGGGCTCTGTTTCCGCTTTCGATACTACGAACGGACCGAGCAGGAGGCACAAATGACCCAATAGTGGTTGCCTGGCCTTTAAACTTCAAAAAAAAAAAGAAAAAAAAAAAAGATACATGGGTCATGTGGGAATATCATGCTTATTATAAGATACTCGGATCTTGAGGGAACATACAAGGCATTATAAAATAAGGGAATTTGGTGGGAAAATATTACCTATTATATACACTGATCATGTACATAATACAATTTATGAATTACGTAGATCATATGGGGATACAAAAGTTTCTATCAGGTAATCGAATTATTGGGGAATATAAAACATATTATGACTCTCTATTCTAAGCTTTTTATAGCATAAAAAGTAACACGCAGTAAAGGACATATTTTACTTTATAATTTATCATTTCTCCATGTACAGAGGAGTTTTCATCATGAAACAGGTTATCCGAAGCTATAACCTAACGGAGAGGTTAAAACACTGTTTCCAATCCAAAAGATCCATTTAACCGAGGGAAGGTTTTTGTATAAACAAAGTAATGTTTATACAAGTTTAGTTGTTTTTAAGTTTCTTCAGATAACTTCAGTTCCATAAAATAACATTCTTTTTTCTGCCTCAAGCTTCCTTCTAACTCCTACATTTTTTGTTAGTGAATCGATTTCTCTTCGGTTAGCAATATTTTTTAACCACAGGATGGAAATATATCACAAGCCTAAAACTAAGGGATGCTAAAATTTGCTATAAAATACTAAACATTTATCTAATAAAGTATCCCACAGTTAATCAATTTGGCATTTTAGTAATTTCATTTTTCCGAAAATGTCAAAACTATAAAAAATAACTTAATGAATGAAATTACTAATATATTTAATCTGAAATAAAACGTAAAAATAAATGAATAACATGTATTACGAAAAAAAAGCATTCCTGTACCAGTAAGTTTGATTTTGAATTAAAAAAATCATTTGAGTGTGACTTAAATTAAATCTAATTACTTTAAGGTATATCATCGCAGAGTCCTGTCAACACCAATATAATTATCCAATACTCTGCGAATTAATCCTATGAAATTCTTCCTCATGACCA
Source organism: Gonocerus acuteangulatus (assembly GCA_946811695.1). Classification (NCBI taxonomy): domain Eukaryota; kingdom Metazoa; phylum Arthropoda; class Insecta; order Hemiptera; family Coreidae; genus Gonocerus; species Gonocerus acuteangulatus. Next base: position 91,018,527 of record OX328126.1, read on the forward strand.
AGGTTTTTTCTAACCGCTCAACGTAATCAGAAACCCAAAAAACCCCACAAGGACAATACTACTCCAAGTGTTTTTCCAACTTCCATCGAGGATTGAGAGGGAAGCTTGTAAAAACCCCCGTGGAATTATCCCCATCACAGCACTATCTCTAGAACCGTATGCACCAATCAGTGAAGAACATATTGCTGCAAAGTGCTGCTCTGTCTTCCACCACTTAAACAGTCCCATCATCCATCGAGGATTGAGAGAGAAGGTTGTAAAACCCCCCTGTGGATTTATCCCCATCACAGCACTATCTCTAGAACCATGTACAAAAATCAGTGAAGAGCATATTGCTGCAAAGTGCTGCTCTGTCTTCCACCACTTAAACAATTCCATCATCAATCGAGGATTGAGAGAGAAGCTTGTAAAAACACCCATGTGGATTTATCCCCATGGCAGCACTATCTCTAGAAACGTGTACACCAATCAGTGAAGAGCATATTGCTGCAAAGTGCTCCTCTGTCTTCCGCCACTTAAACCATTCCAACTTCCATCGAGGATTGAGAGAGAAGCTTGTAACCCCCCCCCCCCCCCCCAGTAGGTTTATCCCTATCACACCAATATCTCTAGAACCATGTACAAAAATCAGTGAAGAGCATATTGCTGCAAAGTGCTGCTCTGTCTTCCACCACTTAAACAATTCCATCATCCACTGAGGATTGAGAGAGAAGCTTGTAAAACCCCCCGTGGAATTATCCCCATGACAGCACTATCTCTAGAATCGTGTACACCAATCAGTGAAGAGCATATTGCTGCAATGTGCTGCTCTGTCTTCCACCACTTAAACAATTCCATCATCTATCGAGGATTGAGAGAGAAGCTTGTAACCCCCCCCCCAGTAGGTTTATCCCCATCACAGCAATATCTCTAGAACCATTTGTAAAAACCCCCCTGTGGATTTATCCCCATCACAGCACTATCTCTAGAACCATGTACAAAAATCAGTGAAGAGCATATTGCTGCAAAGTGCTGCTCTGTCTTCCACCACTTAAACAATTCCATCATCCATTGAGGATTGAGAGAGAAGCTTGTAAAACCCCCCGTGGAATTATCCCCATGACAGCACTATCTCTAGAATCGTGTACACCAATCGGTGAAGAGCATTTTGCTGCAAAGTGCTGCTCTGTCTTCCACCAATTAAACAATTCCAGCTTCCATCGAGGATTGAAAGAGAAGCTTGTAAAAACCCCCCTGTGGATTTATCCCCATCACAGCACTATCTCTAGAACCGTGTGCACCAATCAGTGAAGAGCATATTGCTGCAATGTGCTGCTCTGTCTTCCACCACTTAAACAATTCCATCATCTATCGAGGATTGAGAGAGAAGCTTGTAAAACCCCCAGTAGGTTTATCCCTATCACAGCAATATCTCTAGAACCGTGTACACCCATCAGTGAAGAGCATATTGCTGCAAAGTGCTGCTCTGTCTTCCACCACTTAAACAATTCCATCATACATCGAGGATTGAGAGAGAAGCTTTTAAAACCCCCCGTGTATTTATATCCATGACAGCACTTTCTCTAGAACCGTGTACACCAATCAGTGAAGAGCATATTGCTGCAAAGTGCTGCTCTGTCTTCCACCGCTTAAAGAATCCGATCATCCATCGAGGATTGAGAGAGAAGCTTGTAACCCCCCCCCCAGTAGGTTTATCCCCATCACAGCAATATCTCTAGAACCATGTACACCAATCAGTAGAGAGCATTTTGCTGCAAAGTGCTGCTCTGTCTTCCACCACTTATACAATTCCATCATCCATCGAGGATTGAGAGAGAAGCTTGTAAAAACCCGCCTGTGGATTTATCCCCATCAGAGCACTATCTCTAGAACTATGTACAAAAATCAGTGAAGAGCATATTGCTGCAAAGTGCTGCTCTGTCTTCCACCACTTAAACAATTCCATCATCCATCGAGGATTGAGAGAGAAGCTTGTAAAAACCCCCCTGTGGATTTATCTCCATCACAGCACTATCTCTAAAACCGTGAACACCAATGAGTGAAGAGCATATTGCTGCAAAGTGCTGCTCTGTCTTCCACCACTTAAACAATTCCAGCTTCCATCGAGGATTGAGAGAGAAGCTTGTAAAACCCCCCTGTGGATTTATCCCCATGACAGCACTATCTCTAGAACCGTATGCACCAATCAGTGAAGAGCATATTGCTGCAAAGTGCTGCTCTGTCTTCCACCACTTAAACAGTCCCATCATCAATCGAGGATTGAGAGAGAAGGTTGTAAAAACCCCCCGTGGATTTATCCCCATGACCGCACTATCTCTAGAAGCGGACACCCGAAATGGGTGCATAAATTCCCCCCAACATGTTGGTGAATCGTCCCCAAGCCTCAGCATCCCCCTGTCTCTCTCCTATCCAGCTGTGGTTCACTCTTTCAACAGAAGGTTTGACAATAGAATGATATTGATAAATTTTATTAATAGTGTTTTACAGGAAAATCCGAAAAATAAATTCATTAAAATATTTTTGATTAATAATTTGCTGAAAATTATATTATAAAAATATATTAAAAACGGCTAGGAGTATTAAAATTAGAAGGAGAAAAAAGTGTTGTGAGCAATGTTGGGCAAAACTAAAATGAAAACTACATTCACTTTTTAGAATAAACTAGATCTAAATTAAAAAGTCCGACTCGCAGGAACTGCAGCATCTTAGCGCGGTTCCGTTCATGTCCCTAGTGCCATTTGATAAGCTTAGAAAAAAAATAAACTTATTTTTTTTTTATATATCTTGTGAAAATTGTCAAAATCCTCTCGAACATCTCGAATAAAAGTGATATTAAGGCGTCAGGGACACCGACAGTAGCTAACTTTTACACAGAAGCGGAAATTACAGAATCTGGCTCTCATTCTAAAGCAAAGCTCTATAAATCAATACAAAATATGCCTAATAAAGCCTTTCTAGAGGATACAGAAGCATGGGCGTATATGAGGGGGGGGGCTGAGGGGACTGCAGCCCCTCCCGAAATTTTGAATTGATGATAAAAACTTCTCGTAAAACCCTTAAAAATAAATTAAATAAGATCACTTAGTTCATAAAACATATTTTATTTTACGTGTAATAGCGTTTTAGTTGCCTAAAACTATTCCAAGCTCTAAATATTTAGTATTCCATACCCTGGAAATGGTCTCAGCCCCCCCCCGAAATTGTTTTTATATACGCCCATGTACAGAAGGATCAAGAAGAAGTACACAAGATTGAGTAGAATACCCAGCCTAATATAGCCTATATAGAATAATATGTTGAATAAAACCTATCTAGTAAATACACAAGGACAAATAAAAGTCTTGACGAATAACAAATCAAGAAAAAAAACTTTATTTAACAAAATAAAACAAAGTTTAGTTGCCCAACTACAATAGAATAATATGCCTAATTAAGTCTATGGAGTAGACACAAATGGACCAAAAACAAGTCTTGTGGAATATTGTTTTTTTTTTTCTAATTAAATACTTTTTATCAATATTTAGTATATAACCTTTGTTAAAAACTATTGATTGCTAATTGATGAATCGGTTTACAACTAAGTAGTCTTTATCAATATTTAGTATATAACCTTATGTTTGGATCTGAGTTTTTGGGGTGCTCTCCGCCTAGGCTTTGTATTTGTGTCGGCAGATACCTGGGGTATATTTACAGCTCTTGAGGATTAACTCTTAGCAGGTAAATTTCCTGCGGCCCCCTGGTTTCTACGGGCATTGAACTTTAGGAGGATTGGATTTAGGACTTAATATACATATGTAGACTAAATCATAGCAAGAAGTAATCCTCCGTCGTCGGTTCTTAATTATGTAGACTCGCTAATGTTATCCAATCTTAGATACATCGTATTTAAAATCCACAGCAAAAACACGACATTTCATCAGAATCCCCTGCTGAATAAAACTTATATAGAATAATATGCAAAATAAAGCCTATCTAGTGGATAAAAATAGAGGAAAAAAGCCGTTCGTGGTGGTAGAAAATCTTAAACGTATTTCGCTCAGAAATCTCCGAAATATTGTCACTAATTTTACGTATCCTGTTTTATAGCCAAATAGATTAATATTCTATAATCAATAAGAAAAATCTACTAACAATAAAAAACTATGGGTAACAGATGAAAATAGGGAATACCAAGAATAATTCTAAAGAACGAAATCAACACCAGTACTGTCACATCTAGATATTCATACGGCATCTTCGAATTCTAACAAACAAAATATTGATTCTAATTATACGTATCCTGTTTCATTGACAAATACATTTGACTACTATAAGCAATTAAAAACACTAGGGAATATGCCAAAGAACTCGGAGTAGGAGCCTCGACAGTTTCAAGACATTTGAAGGAAATCGACAAATCCAAAACTGACATTTCATACGGTATTTCTCCGATTGACATCGCCTAATCAAAACTTTCATTAGAACCTTTTTTGTAGAGCATTTAGTAAGCTTTCTAATGGTATTCTTCCGTTTCCCAAATTCTCAACCTTTTTCGAGATATTAAGGAAAGTATACAAAGTTACCAAAACTTTTTTATGCCTGTTAATAAAATATTTTATTCTAACCCTTCCTTAACTCCAAACGCAACCAAAATTTCAACATATTAGTTTTAATGAATGTATAACATGCAGTAAATGTTTCAACTGAATCCCTTGATTCTAAGTACCCAAACCAAAAACGGCATTCAAAAATTATTTTTTCAGTTTTCTCGAAAACGGTTAAAGCTATCGCCTTGAAAATGGTTCCATTCGTTTTCCTAGCCCAAGAAGCCTATAAAAAGAGTACTTACAAGCTTATGAACTCAAAAACGTAAGCGTTACGATTTGTTTTGCGCGAATTTCGCCCCAAACGCCATCTTCCAGTGGGCGGATTTTGCTGGTTAACGAACTTGACCTTTCAAATTGGACGACAGATTTTTGCACCAAATTTCATCAAAATCGGACCATTCGTCTTCTATTTAGAGAGCGAACAGACAAATATATATATATATATATATATATATATATATATATATATAAATAAATATATACATATATATATATATACAAATTTGAACCACCGTTATTTTCGGTTTCTAGGGGTTCTGAAACGCAAAATTTTCTAGTCGGCACTTTCGGATTGTTTCATTGTATCAACCTTATAAGCGGGGTTCCTCCCTATGGGGGAGGGAGGAACCGCGCTAAAATTGCAATCTAAAACTAATATTAATTAAATATTAGATAAACTAAAACTAAAACTAAGTCATTTGGAATTTATTAAAACTAAATTAAACCTTTAGCTTAGTTTAGTTTTACTAAAATAACGTCAATTTTTATGTAAATCATATTTTTTTTTCAATAATATTGTAAATTATTAAAATTAGTAGAATTTGTTTTCATTTTGTTTTAATTAAGCTGCAGTTGTAGTTGTATCTAAAAAGGGAAAAGAAATAGGTATGCATGTATTTTATTTTAAACAAAGAGTGTTTATAATAAAACACATGCATGCCTATTTTTTCACCCTTGTTCTGAATCAAAGTATGACATAAACTAGGTAGTAAATTAAAAACTAAAATCATAAATTAAGGTCACTTTTGCATAAATTAAACTAGTTATCATAATAAAAACTGATACTGAAACTAAAATTATACAAATCTAAAACTAAACAAAAACTAAAAATATAACTTGAGTTTATTTTCGGTTAGAGTAAACAATCGTTAGTTTCGCCTAACACTGGTTGTGAGAAGGTAGCTATTGATGTTAAAAAGACTAAACATGACATGAACGTGTATTGTGGCTGGGATGTTTAAAATATTTGTCATGGATGAGACCAAAGTGTCACGGAAGATACCGGAAGGTCAAATGATTTGGTGAGAGAAATGGTGTGGATGTTACTTGTGTAAAAGGTTGTTAATATTGTTGACTCGGAATAAACAGCTACTGGAATAAGTATGTTTAGGCTATGTAATATGTTTAGATTAGATGTATTATATATATTTATTTTATGAGCTTTTCGCAACTATAGCGACTTGCTCAGAACAAACATTACACATACGTACATACATACACATCTACATGCATATATACATGGGTACAATTTGGTTATTACATATGTGCATACAAACACATTATTATATATATACATCAACTTCAACAATATATACATCATCATTATTATATATATATACATCAAATTATGCAAATATACATTACACTATGTTTATATAGTTTATTCTGCTTCTAGACATAGGATAATACTATTCAGATTAAGATATAATAGAATAAATACCTTAATAAAGATATACTATCATAGAACATTAATAAATATATAATAGAGAAAGATAAATAAAGATATAATATAATAGAGAGTTAATAAAGATATAATAGAATAAATACATTAATTAAAAAAAAAAAAAAAAAAAAAAAAAAAAAAAAAAAAAAAAAAAAAAAAAAAAGGGGGGGGGGGCTTAGCTAGAATTTTATTTAACTTTGCTAGTTTTGTTTTGTCACAATATATATATATGCATACAAATATGCATGCACACATGTACACACCTGCATACACACACACATATAACATATAAATTAACAATGGTATATTTTTTATATAAATAATAATGGTATATATAAACAAATCTCTATGGGTTGTTTTCACTCTTCTTCCTTTCTAAATTTATGCTATAATCTGGTTAGTAAGTTTGTCTTGTTTAGGTAGTTCAATATCTCATCGATATATTTGCTTCCATCGCCGAGTAATTCAGTCATATTAAAAGGTAAGTCATAGTTTTGTCGCTGTAAACATTTCAGTATTAAGCCATGTTAAAATTCACCTTGAGTATTTTTCAGCCCCGCCAGTTATTTTATAATTATACTAAGGAAAGTTTACTATTTAATATGATTTAATTGATGGGAGAGTGGTTAAATATTATTTAATTTAGTATTGTTAATGTAAATCCGGTTATAAATAACTAGGGCGTTCAGCCCATGAGGCAGCTCCTTGTTTCACATTTTTGGCAAATTGGAAAAAAAAAAAAAAATCTTATTTTCTTGCTAGGCGGAAGGTCAAATAATAAAAACTTCACCACTCAGTTGCACAAACTTTATTGCGTCCCTACACGTTTCAAGCCTTTTTGGTGCCTCTTCTAATCCAGTATTAAATTTTCTTAAAAAATCAAAATTATATACAGAAATATAGCAAAAAATAAATAAATAAATAAATAATAAAAAAAAATAAATAAAAAATTAAACAAAATAAATAAATAAATAACAATAAATAATTTCTGTATATATTCTATACCTTGAACGCAGATGCATTGATTACATATAGATTTAAATAATATGGCGTAACGGACCAAGCTCATATCACAATAATTATTATTATAGCAGTATATATGTAAAACAATTTTATTAGCTATAGCAGTTTCAGAACCAATTTTAAAATACCTTTTTGAACATTATATAACATTACAATTTTAGAGCATTCCCGACAATATATGTAGTGCAATTGACTCCTGTAATACCTTTATAGTACAAAAATAATTTTGATTGAAAAACACTTTACAGGACGATGGTAACCTTTGACGTCCTTCGTCCTTAAACCCTATTCATACATACATAATCCATTAATTTCCAACAAAATAAGACATATATGTAAGGATATAGGCAGGATATCTTGGAAATGTGATAGCAGAATTAAAAATAGCTTTAGGCATATTAAAGATAAATTAAAATTAAGGGACAGTAAATACAATATCTATAAAATTCACTGCAATAACTGTGATAAATCATACATAGGGGAATCGGAACAGTTACTTCGAAAACGAATTAACAAAGTATTGATAAAGGAGATAATAAAACAGCGTTGGCTTATCATGCTATAAAATATAAACATAGTTTTGATTTTGAAAATATTAGCACATTAGGTAAGGAAAGAAATAGAACGAAAAGAAGAATTAAGGAAAATATCCATATCATAAAAAATAGAAAGAAAGTGGTAAATAAAACAAAAGTCCCACTCGCAGGAACTGCGTCATCTTAGCGCGGTTACGTACATCTCGAAGAAATGGAATATATTAGCGTTACAAATCACAGGAAACTGACACTAGCCAACTTACACAGAAATGGATAATTCTTAATCTGTATAAGTCAATACAATTTTGTACTAAAAACGTACTTACTCTTTGACTACTGCTTAGAAGGCTCTATTCCAAACAACCAAAAATTCGTTGTCATTTTAAGTATCTTGTTTTACTAGCAAATTCCTTTTACTGTTATAATCAACTGTATATGTGCTTCCATATACATTCTCATAAAATTCCATTCTGTCGTGGGTTAAATCTTTCTATAAAATAAGAAATAAGGATAACTTCATTCAGAGGCTATGAGGAAGGTTATAAAGACAGGAGAATTCAAAACAAACTACCTCATCATGATTAGCCACTGCCATCTTGAGTACCACAGCCACTCCAAACTTATTATTACCCATACCTTTCACCGTTTTTTAGCTTATTTTACTACTATACTAATTTTACTGATAAATTCAATTTAAAACAAGAAACAACCAATTAAAAAGTGAGATAAACAAAGAGAAAAACTCTTTCAAAACAAACACTTTTTAAGTTTTAAGCGCTTATATCTCTGATTGACGTTGCCCCATCGAATATTGCTTCAGAACCTTTTTTGTAGAAAATTTAGTAAGCATTCGAATGGTTACCTTCCACCTACCACGAATCCCCAACCGTTTTCGAGATATTTACGAAAAATGTATGAAGATCCGAAAACTTTTCATGTCTATTAATAAAATATTTTTTTTGCATACTTCCTTAACTCCAAATATAACCAACATTTAAAAATTTGAGTTGGGATTAAATTCCAAGATGTAGAAAATATTTCAATTGAATCCCGCGATTCTAAGTACCCTCAAAAAAATAATGACTTACAAAAACATTGATTCCACTTTTCTCAGGAACGGTTAGAGATATCGCCTTGAAAGTGGTTTCATTCGGTTTTCTATGTTAAGAAACATATAAAACAAGTACCTGCAAGCATATGAACTCAAAAACGTAAGCGTTACGATTTTTTTTGCGCGAATTTCGCCCCAAAAACTATCTTCCAGTAGGCGGATTCTGCTGGTTAACGAACTTGACCTTTCAAATTAAAAGACAGATTTTTGTACCAAATTTCATCAAAATCGGACCATTTTTGAGCCGTCAGGAGCGCGAACAGACAAGCATATATATATATATATATATATATATATATATATACACATTTATATATATATATATATATATATATATATATATATATATATATATATATATATACAAATTTGAACCACCTATATTTTCGTGATCTATGGGGTCTGAAACGAGAAAGTTTCTAGTCGGCACTTCCGGATTGCGTCATGAGGTCAACCTCATAAGCGGGTTCTCCCTATGGAGATAGGGAGTAACCGCGCTAAAAACTGAAATACTACATTTGAATACTATTTTTATTAACTTATTTGACAAAAAGAAAAATTATGTTTTTAATGAGAGGGTGGGAGGATGGTTCTAATTGTAAGACTATATTTCTTCTGGAAATTAATTTTAAATGTATGACATCGATTACCGATCAGCTGATTATATTTCGCCATGTTGGATTCTTTCAGACCATGATCAGTCTAGACGTGGCCGCACTGGTTGAAGGTTATCCTCCTCAGGTTGAGGCTGTAAGTTTTTATTTGTAACTTTTTCCCCTGAAGAGGCACCAAAAAGGCGTGAAACATGTAGGGACGCAATAAAGTTTGTGCAACTGAGTGGTGAAGTTCTTATTATTTGACCTTCCGCCTAGCAAGAAAATAAGAAGATTAAGAAAATGGTCAGTTGAAGCATAATTAAAAAAAAAAACAAAAACGTTTTAACATTTAGTTTCTTAATATATTTTTCTTTTTTTATCATAACATGGACATCTACTAACGAAAGTATGTCCATAAGGACACAAATCTACCTTTTCTAGAGTGGTAGTGTGAGGTTTAATGATTTTGAGCTGGCTCCTTCTTGCACTACGTTCTATAAATAACCCAAAAATTATGAACTTTTCAACTAAAATGAACAAAATATCCCATTAAACATATTTTGAATTTAGGAAGCTTATATGACAATACAAACAAACTTTGTAAAATAAAATTAATTAATGCAAAATTCAGTTGTCTTCTCGCTGTGTTTCTGTAAAATTATCATCGTCAGTATTGCTAAAGAAGCTACACATTTTAATGTATTGTAGAATGGCGCCTCATTTACTCCGACATATTGTTGTGCGGTTCCTCCCTCCCCCATAGGGAGGAACCCCGCTTATAGGGTTGATACAATGAAACAATCCGGAAGTGCCGACTAGAAAATTTCGCGTTTCAGAACCCCTAGAGACCGAAAATAACGGTGGTTCAAATTTGTATATATATATATATATATATATATATATATATATATAAATGTATATATTTATTTATATATATATTAAGAGATATTAAGGAATAAATATTAAGAATTAAGGACGAAGGATTTTTGTACCAAATTTCATCAAAATCGGACCATTCGTCTTCTATCTAGAGAGCGAACAGACAAATATATATATATATATATATATATATATATATATATATATATTTGTCTGTTCGCTCTCTAGATAGAAGACGAATGGTCCGATTTTGATGAAATTTGGTACAAAAATCCTTCGTCCAATTTAAAAGGTCAAGTTCGTTAACCAGCAAAATCCGCCTACTGGAAGATGGCGTTTGGGGCGAAATTCGCGCAAAAAAAATCGTAACGCTTACGTTTTTGAGTTCATAAGCTTCTAAGTACTCGTTTTATATGATTCCTGGGCTAGGAAAACGAATGAAACCATTTTCAAGGCGATAGCTTAAACCGTTTTCGAGAAAATTGGAAAAATATTTTTTGAATACCGTTTTTGGTTTGGCTACTTAGAATCATGGGATTCAGTTGAAACATTTTCTGCATGTTCTACTTTCATCAAAACTAATATGTTGAAATTTTGGTTACGTTTGGAGTTAAGGAAGGGTTAGAATAAAATATTTTATTAACAGACATAAAAAGTTTTAGTAACTTTGTTTACTTTCCTTAATATCTCGAAAAAGGTTGAGAATCTTGGTAAACGGAAGAATACCATTAGAAAGCTTATTAAATAAGAGCTTAAAACTTTAAAGTAATTGATTTTTTTGTGCGAGGCTCATTGCGGCATTGTATTTCTGAGTGTTTAATAGCAGAGGTTGGCTGTGCGCAGATGGATAGTCAATAGTAGACCTCACACTGTGGTTTAGTTGCTGTGATTCTACTATTGAAGTGACCAGAGCTGCTGTCTTATTCTACCAGAAGATAGGGATAATTTTGAAATTCATGATAATGTTCTGACCTGAAATTACCCAAAAATGGAGCTGCCAAAGTTATTGCTATATATATATATATATATATATATATATATATATATATATAAAAATCACGTGTCTGTCTGTTTTTCTGTTTGTTTGTTCCTTATACAAATCTACACCGTTTGGCCGATTTTGACCAAACTTGGCACACAGGTAGGCCTTGATACGAGAAATCTCATGCGCTAGGTCAAAATAGTCAAATTTCAAAATTTGGTCAAACGTTTTGTTCAAGAAAAATTGGCTACACTGAACCATTCAGATTGTGACGGCTATTTTGAATCGACAACCATTTTGAATAATGTCTCAAATTTATTTGTTGATGTTCCTGATAATTAGAATGATGACTTTACATCATTATATAATCATGTAATGCAGTTTATTTCAATTTTATTTCAACAGTCACTGTCTAACTAAGGACCGCTGGCTATTCTTTCAAAAGAGCTATCTACTGTCCTCTGTCGGCTGTTAGCTGAAGTGCTGCTGTGCTGGCCTCTGCCGGTATCATTATGAACTAAAAGAAATTCACATCGTTTGACCGATTTTCGTAACTTGGTATAGACAACTAGGGTTCAAGTAGATCTTGATACGGGGAGAGTCATAGACAGAAAGTAGGTGTAGCATGGCACACTGGGTAACAGCTAGTATATTATATATTTGTCAAATACCAGTCACTCACTTACCTATCAACGCCCAGCTCAAACTACTTGACAGACAAATTTGACATTTTTCATGGACATTCCCTTTATGATGTAAATACTAGCTAAGAAAGGATTTTTTGATATTCAAATTGTCAAGTATTTTAAGAGAGGTTTGAAGATTAAGTTGGTTTTAAAGGGAGCATACACGCCTAGGCATCACGCGTTGCTAGGACGATAACGGAAAAGCTGTTACTCTACTGTATCTATTTCATAATATTATTGTTATTTGCGGTTCTTTTTAACTACGATGGCAGACCTTGAATTACTAGAAATAAACTGTGATTTTGCCCTTCATAGAGTTTACGCTATACCTGGTGATGGTCCAACCGAGGTAAGAATATCCCGAACCCTTGCACAGCCTCCTCACCCATCATCATCCCCAGTCAGAACACTTCTTGGTAACGCCCGCAAAAATAAACGGTGTTTCCCACGTACATTTATTATTGACAACGAATTTTAACCTGTACTGGTTAAACTCCTGTTACAGGTAACCTATCAATAACAGGTTACCGCTAGGTTATCTGTTTGTTGACATTATACATTGATAACTTATCAATTGATGAATAGCACATAGTATGCCGGGAACCGTGATATAATAAACTGCAGAAAATTATATAGTAGCGTTATTTTTGATGATACATTATTTAAGGAAATAAAATAACTACTTATTTAGCTAGTATATATATATATATATATATATATATATATATATATATACATATATATATATATATATATATATATATATATATATATATATATATTTGTCTGGTCACCACTACGACGAGCTTATAGTCGGACTTCATGAAGGGGAGAGGATTTTACTCTAGCCTCAAATTATCCAATAATGTTATCGGAAATTAATTACTGAAAATTTCTTTTAGCTCTATTTTCATTTATAACATGGTATATTTTTTATGACTTTACCTATGGCGTAATAAGCTTCTAAAAAATTGATTGAATAAAGCTATTACTACTTAATTCACCAAATGAATTACCTACTTATAAAATAACCATCTAAAGCGAAATTCTATATTTGTAATAACCTTTATCCTAACAAATCCATATGAATAACAACGAAAATAGAACGTGCTATTTGGGTGTTATGTAACCATTTGCCTGATTTGATGGCCATGTTTGCTGGTTAAATTCGTTGATTTAATTACATTGAACTTGTTCGTAGAAAGCATCCAATCATTTCTATTTGGAATTCATCAAATTTACTTCTTTCCAAAACTAAACCGATATTCGAAATAAATAATTAATAACTGGTTTAATCGTCGGACGGGCGCGGTACTAATCCTCACACAGTCGGGCGCATCTCAGCTCAAAGATTAGAAACAATATTTTTTATAAGGAATTGAACTCCTCCTTCACATCGGGAACTAGGAGTTAATCCTCTCGCATTTCATATAGAAGAATTGACCCACAGATACCACAACAAACTGGATTTCTCTACTGGTGCCAAGAATTACCATCTAGGAGAACCTACAGCCCGACGCCTCAAGCCGAGGCTGTACCAAGACCTACCGTCTGGGAGAACCTACAGCCCGACGCCTCAAGCCGAGGCTGTACCAAGACCTACCGTCTGGGAGAACCTACAGCCCGACGCCTCAAGCCGAGGCTGTACCAAGACCTACCGTCTGGGAGAACCTACAGCCCGACGCCTCAAGCCGAGGCTGTACCAAGACCTACCGTCTGGGAGAACCTACAGCCCGACGCCTCAAGCCGAGGCTGTACCAAGACATTTTATTTTAATTCCTTTTTTTTTTTTTTTTTTTATTTCTATTTTTTTTTTTTTTTTTTTGGAAATAGCTATTTATTTATTTTCCATTTGTGTAAAAAAATAATTGTTTTGGTCCAAAATAAAAATGATATTTGTTGTTGTTGTTGTTGAACTCCTTCAAGTATCATTCAATAAAGAAGATTTTACACTTACACTTCTAATTTCGCTTTCATAGTACTTTAACTTAAACAGTACCTTCATATGAATTCTGACAGTATATCACTTATCTATACAGCTGAGTATATCATTCATATTTATATTATATCATAATGTTAAGCCACCTACATAGGTACGAGTGACACATTTTCGGTTGAGTTTTATTTTGAGTTGTGTCACTTTAGAAATACTACTGCGATATATCATAAGATAAAATATATATAAAGTCACATATAAGGTACCAATGCACTTTTCAGATTCGATACTTTGCATTTGTATCGACGATATTAGTTGAATAATATTGTTGGTTGTATTTTTAGCTTTACAGTTAATTATAGTCATCTTAAAGTTATCATGATCTTCGACCATCTCCAGTGCATTTATTACTGAAGAAAGCTGCCGAATTCGAAAATCAGTTGTTTTATTTTAGCTGTATCCTCAAGGCTAAGACCCTTTTATAATGCCAACGGCACGTATTCGGTCACCCTTTCAGGTTCTGGCACGCCAGGCGTTCTTTAACTTCGGTATCTACGAGAACCGGTGCTATGGCCGTTGGTTTTTTTGACCAATTATAGGTGCCATTAAAAGTATTCTTAAAAATGTCGAATATTATAACATTTATTGCAAATTAGGTATCAACAGCTTGGATTTGACCTAATCGGGTCAAAGGCTGCACCTACATTGGACCATATTTCTCCCGATCCGAACCGATGTCGGTAACGACCGACAGTGGCCGACGTGAGTGCCTACTTTGGTCCCGACCCGATCGGATCACAGCTCGTCAGTAATTACCTCATGGTTAAGTGAAAATGAGTGTTTAAATTAAGAAGTACCACCTAATAAGCATAGAAACCTTCGATTAGGTTGAAAGTTGGAGGTATTCATATTTTAAAATAATTTATAAGGATGGTAGCTAGAAGGTTATAAGCATTGGTTGGCTAAAAATATCTTTTTACATAATTTAAAAAACAAGGGAAACAAAAAAGAAATGTAAATTGACAAATTTGTTCTAAATTTTATGAGCTTTCGTTGAAATTGGTTAAGATGTAAAGGATGTAGACGTTTTTGACACACACTATATGCAGTTTGGCGCCTTTTTCCGTCGTCGAACAGAGAGGCCCAACGATATGCAGTTTGGCGCCTTTTTCCGTCGTCGAACAGTGAGGCCCAACGATATGCAGTTTGGCGCCTTTTTCCGTCGTCGAACAGTGAGGCCCAACGATATGCAGTTTGGCGCCTTTTTCCGTCGTCGAACAGTGAGGCCCAACGATATGCAGTTTGGCGCCTTTTTCCGTCGTCGAACAGTGAGGCCCAACGATATGCAGTTTGGCGCCTTTTTCCGTCGTCGAACAGTGAGGCCCAACGATATGCAGTTTGGCGCCTTTTTCCGTCGTCGAACAGTGAGGCCCAACGATATGCAGTTTGGTGCCTTTTTCCGTCGTCGAACAGTGAGGCCCAACGATATGAAGTTTGGCGCCTTTTTCCGTCGTCGAACAGTGAGGCCCAACGATATGCAGTTTGGCGCCTTTTTCCGTCGTCGAACAGTGAGGCCCAACGATATGAAGTTTGGCGCCTTTTTCCGTCGTCGAACAGTGAGGCCCAACGATATGCAGTTTGGCGCCTTTTTCCGTCGTCGAACAGTGAGGCCAAACGATATGCAGTTTGGCGCCTTTTTCCGTCGTCGAACAGTGAGGCCAAACGATATTTCGTGTTTCGAAAAAGACTACAGCCTCCAAATCCAAACCGATTTCAAAGATTTTTTTTTAAATGTAAGCTTATAAAATGTATAAACCCTTTTTTGGGCCGGATTTTTGGTTTTTGTTTTCCTTGTTTATTACACAAATAACATTTTATTTTTCATCTAACTTAATATGAGCACTGATATCATTGCACTTAAACATTGTAATCCTGATTAATTGTAATCCAGTTTGATTTCTTCCGAGTTTAATCAGGTTTTGAATGTTCGATTTCAACGATATCACTGCTGATATTATGTTAGATGAAAAATAAAATATTATTTTTCGTTCAATTGTAAAGGTTTGTGACTTATTTACATGAAATGTAATAAAGAGGGGAAACAAAAAAGAAAAATCCGGTTGGAAAAAGTTGTTATAAATTTTATTAGCTTTCATTTTTTTTTTTTTTTTTTTTTAAAGTCATTAAAATCGGTTATGATTTGGCCTTTTTTGAAACACGAAAAGTCGTTTGGCCCCACTGTGGGTCGGTCCGAAATCGGTCTATAAACAAACAAGTTTGAACGGAGTATTGGGTCGGGTCGGGACCAATGTAGGCACCTCCATTGAGATGCATGTGTTTGTTTTTCTTCCGACAGTCGTTGGCTATCGGATCGGATCGGATCCAATGTATCTGCGTCCTAAGCAGGGACCAGGAGTAAACCGTTAGGAAGACATGTCAGCTTGATACAACTTTAATGGAGGGGATGAGAAAGGTAGAGGAAGTGGGGTCGTAAATAAATCTAAGCTTATCTCTTCCCCTGATAACGCTCTAATTGTAACAAAGTTTCTTCTTTCGGACGGGTTTTAGGTAACACTGATGTAGGCTCTTCTCTATTACAGGAATACCTGTCCTACAAGAAGAATATTCGTATTTTAATTACCTATTGTAAGGTCTATCATTGGTATTTAAATAAATGGAATTTAAAACTTCGGGACACGTGCCCATTAGAAATAATTTTAAATTTGACAAAATCCATTTAAAATATTAAATTAAATCAGTACAGTTTGATAGGAAACATAACTAGGGTTTGGGTGAACCTTGCAGGGATATAAAATGGTGAATGAATCGGGATTTTAAGATTTCTTGGTTGGTATAATATTGGATAAGCAGAGGTGGCAGGGGTGGCGAATGATTTTCTAAATAAATCTGCAACAAAAATCAAATCACTGAACAACGAGATCGGGTGTTACGGGAGTGACCAGAGGATTTACATTTAAGGAGTTGAAAGATATAAGAAGGTCTTCGGGATTGAATTACTTGGTAAAGGACTGAGCCGAGGAAGTACTGACGACGGTAAAGAGGGAATAGCCGGTATTTTTTACTTCGTTAACGAAAATATAAATTAATTTAAATTGCATTATTAATAAGTGATTAATATTACCACGCCTGCAGTGAAGAGTAGTGTTCTACCCTTTCACGCATTCCTCAGTTCTAGCTTGTAAACCGTTTGAAGAGCTTGATGGCGCACGCACTGCTCGAACGATCAGTGCAAGAATCTTGCATTTCAGCTGACGAATGGGCATTTGCAGTCCAGAAAAATCATTCCGTCACTTCCCAAGGAACAAGACGCGACAATGGAAAAACCACCTCCGAAGAAACAATCCGGGCGATGTTATGTTTGTGGGCGACAAGAAAATATAAACAACAAAAGAACGTGTAATACATGTAATACGGCGCTAATGACCGAGAAAAAAAAAAAAAAAAGCTGGAACCAATTTGCATTAAATCCAGTAAAAGTGGACCGGACACAGATTTGTCTGAATAGATCGTAAGAATTACATTCTTAGCATTTATTTACCATGTATAATTCTACTTTTATTTAAATATCTTTTAATGTTAATTTTTTTTAAAGTCTGTTCTTAACAGTAATGTTTAATATACACAACACTGCGCGCGACTGCTGGAAGTTTAAAACTGTTGCTTGGCACTATGTTGCCCAACACCTTTGATAATGCTCAGTTAGTCTTGTACAATTTGAAGAGCAAAAAGAAAAGATTAAATTTGCCGAAGAGAAGCCTGCTTTCTTAGGCAAATACTTGTGAGTAGCGACAGAGATGAGTGAAAACATTAGCTGATGATTTAATATATAAACAGTGAGGTATTATCTGATATTATCAGATATCGATGCAAATTATCAGGTGAAAATGAACTCTATCGGCTTCCTCCAAAATAACCGTTTCGACAAACTACATTAAACCTCTCTCCTAGATTTTCCGCAAATACCAAAGCAGGATTAAATCAGTCAATTTACCCCCGGCGTTTTGCATTTAATAAAACGCTTGTAATGCATTATGCACTTTATCCGCTCTGCGTTCCTGTTAATGTAATTATTGGATTTTTAATGAGACCGCTCAATGCTACACTTCTGTTTGTTAGATGTAAAAAAATCTAATTACTAACCTAAATGATAATAGTTACTGATATCAGCTTGTATAGCAAGTAATGTCATAATTTGTAAATCACCGATGGAAGATCATGCATATTATATTTCATGGAAACTATTTTACGAAACGGTCTGATTTAATTTCGAATTTCAAACGCTTCTAACTTGTCGAACATCTAAAGTTTATATCAAATCAATGTTTAGACTACCCATCCACTACCTCGGCATGGAAAACCTCATCTCAAGACACTAGGCGAGATGAGGTGGTTCTGTCGAGGATTAGAATTGGACACACTAATCTCACTCATGCATATTTATTTAAAAGAGAATTAAGGCCTGAATGTAGTGCTTGTGGCGAATATCTTACTAATAAACACATTTTTACTGAATGCAGAGCCTACGAATCCGCTCGGAACCAAATGGACATTCATGGTCCTCTCTGTGATATACTTGGAGACGACCATGAATCAAGCCAGAGAGCGTTGAGTTTTTTGAGAGCCACTGAGCTATTTAATAAAATATAATAAGGAATTATTTACAAAAAAAAATAAATAATAATAATAATAATTTAAATACTAAAATATAAAACATTTCAGATCATTAGTTTCAATATTAGTGTATTTTGCTTTCCACAACTTTTTTTTTTGCTCTCTTTATTGTTTTTTCCTCTAATACATTTTGATTTACTTAGGCAACAATTTCAGATTTATATATATATGTATGTGTATGTATGTATATATATATATGTATATATGTGTGTATATGTATGTATATATATATGTGTGTGTGTGTGTATGTGTATATGTATATATATGTGTATATATATATATATATATATATATATAATATAATTAAATAAGGCTTTAAATTTCAGAAGGCAACAATGACCCGTGTGGTTGAATTTGCCTTAAGAAAAAAAAAAAAAAAAATGTTTAGACTTGAACGATATGTTGTACTTTACAGAAAATGAATAACTTTTACTTATTAATTTTATTATTAACTTATTTAATTGTATACTTTGATACCACGGCAATGCTTTAAAAAAGTCTTACTTGTTTTTCTCTCTTCTCCCATTTCTATTACTCATTCAATATTGTGCTTAGCTCTATATTTGCATCAAGCAGTAAAATACAACACTTGTTTAATATCATTTTCTACATTCATAGTTCCAAGTATATATATAATTCAATTTCTTGACACTAATTTGGCTGGGAGGTGTTGGTATTGCATCTCAATAGGAAAACCAAAAACACCAGATTACACTGTTCTGCACGAAAATCCTCCTTCAAACCAAAACATGCTTTCTTACTGTTTTCAAATGTGCTGAACACGAATTCGAAGTCAGATTCTGTCTATCACGCACAGTTTCTTGAGAAATTCTAGTTTTTTATCCAAAAATGTGAGTTTTTTTGTAAATTTGACGAATTTTTTTTGGCATCAAAACATAGTGAAAAAAATTCAAAAGCCCGATGATTTTGAGCGCAATGAAGTATATTTGAACGAAAAAAAATTTGATGGGAATATTACAAGTGGTTGAAGAAATATGGCTAAAAGTGTTTTTTTTCAGTTTTTGATCTTGATTCGACATCTACTCAAGGACCTCACTTTTGAAGCAAAGTTAAATACTACTGAGAAAAAGGCTTGGATTGCTTTTCGAGAGGTATGTGCTAAGTTTTTGGGAAACGAAAAATCTAGAGACTACCAAAAAATAGTCCAAGAACTGCTTACTTCATATAAAACATTGGGATGCAATATGTCCTTAAAAATACATTTCCTGCATAGTCACCTAGAATTTTTCGCCCCAAATTTGGGTGCAGTTTCGGACGAACATGGAGAACGATTCCACCAAGACATATCCAGAATGGAAAAAAGCTATACTGGCAAATGGAATGAGAAGATGCTGGCGGATTACTGCTGGACACTGCAGCGGGAGACAGAGGAGGAAGAGTACAAAAGAAAAAAAAAATACTCATTGACGATGTGTGTATATTTTTTGAGTTGTGTCATATCTAGTATTATACCTGATAGCATGCAGGATTCAATTAATTATATTTTACCGTTGAAAAAGAAAAAAAAATCTGTTATAATAAAGACAATAATTTATAAATACAATTTTTCATTTTTTCCAAGTTTCTCCTCTTTTCTCTCAAAATCAGAGGGTGATAGAATTTTTCTGAGTTCAGATTCGGACTCAGCACACCTGAAAACATGAGAAACAGGCAAAATTGTTCAAGGGAGGGGAGAAAAGTTTTTTTTTTGCAGAACAGTGTTATTATACGATGGTGACCCAATTTTTCAATATATTTATAACTGGCAAAAGGTGTGTTTGAACTTCTGCCGCATATAAGTATATCAAAAACTCCAAATCTCCACAAAAATTGAATATATAAATAATTTGTGGTGGAGACCTAGAGTTATCAGTTTTCCCATTTAGATAATTTCAATTTTTATATTTTCTTTCGAGTCACAACTCATAGCATCTCCTATATAATATAATATTGTTAGTTCTTATGTTAGTAAAATAAATCAAAAATAATTATTGATGTATTATACTTGTTATTGTTATTTGTGAGCACAATTTTACTACCCTCAAAATAAAATTGGCAAGTCTGTGAAATGTTTCTTTGTATTCGTTTTTATTAGTGGGTGGAATAAGTGATGGGAAAAATGTTTGGCATAAATTACTATAAACAGGACAGTACTATTACCAGAGACCCTATATTCTAAAGTTGATGGTGTTTTATATGTTGAACATATATATATATATATATATATATATATATATATATATAACCTCTTATATATATATTTAACCTCTTTATGATATGATTTGTAATTTTTAATTATTTGCAATGAAAGTTGCCCTTGCACAGCGATACACATGTTGTGCAGTAATGCCAAGAGCCATAGCCTACGTTTTCAGTTTTTTTTTTATCATATTTAATTACTAAATACGAGCCAATTATTGGCATATGTCCGGCGAATTTTTACTTCAACGACACTATGATAGTTGGCGCTTATTAGATGGAAGATTTAATGCGGGGGCTCAACGAAAACGCGATCTCCACCGTCCTATTCTTTAGAAAAATGCATAAAAAAGATGATAGTTTATCAAAAGGTGACCGCAAATATCAAAAACTGATTTTTTTTTGTTCTAAACAGCATTGAATATTTCCAGCACTTTTAAACGCATTGGTAATTTAGAAAATATTATAGGAAAAATGTATAGGCAGATAGAAATACATTGGTGGGCAATTTTGAAGAACTTACCTATGTCAATTTGAAGTAACATTCCATTTTTGTCATCCAATAGAAATCTATCAGAAAAAGAATTGTATATTCTTCCTACAAATATGTCGTGTATTTTTTTTTTAAATTCTACAGAAAAAAAAACAACTAAAGAAACAGTTTACCCAGGAGATTATCTAAATGCAGATAGTCAGGCTTCGGTCATTATCGTTAGGAAAACTATTAAAAAACTAGTTTAATTAGAAAATGTAGTTTTGTTAGGCTACCTTTAGATTAGTAATTAAAAGGACAACTTTAGATTGTTAAATCCTGTGTAATATATTAGCTCACCAGAAAAAGATTAGGGAAAATTGCCTTGGCACTTTCTTTTTTTTTTAACAATTTGATGGAATATCGCATTTAGGTTCTTTATATATATATATAAATATATATATAATATGACCCTACTTCTCTCGTACTATGATCACATTTATTCAATGTAAAAGATTTTGCTTCTTGAGGTTGTTGAGTTCTGTAATCAAAAGATATATTACAGTGTAGGCACTCTGCAGTACAGTTGTGTAATGTTGGTTTTGCAATTATCTCAGAATCAATATTGCATATTGTTTATCAGTGTGTATTAAACGATATATTAGATACTAAAGGCGGATTGTGTAGGCAATCTGCAATACAGTCCAGTAATGCTGGTTTTATAATTTGATCAGAAGTAATATTGCATAATTATTGCCAATGTGTAATCAAACGATATATTAGATACTAAAGGCGGATTGTGTAGGCAATCTGCAATACAGTCCAGTAATGCTGGTTTTATAATTTGATCAGAAGTAATATATCATAATTATTGCCAATGTGTAATCAAACGATATATTAGATACTAAAGGCGGATTGTGTAGGCAATATTCAATAATGTTCTGTAATGCTAGTTTTATAATTTTATTAGAAGTAATATTGCATATTTATTGCCAATGTGTAATCAAACGATATATTAGATACTAATGGTGGATTGCGCAGGCAATCTGCAATACAGTTCTGTAATGCTGGTTTCATAATTTGATCAGAAGTATTATTGCATATTTATTGCTAATGTGTAATCAAACGAAATAGTATTAGATACTAAAGGCGGATTGTGTAGGCAATCTTCAATACTGTTCTGTAATGCAGGTTTTATACTTAGATCAGAAACATTATTGCATATTCTCTTCTGTGTTTAATCAAACGATACATTAGACACTAAAGGCGGCTCCTGTAGACAACCTGCTATGAAGTCTTGTAAAGCAGGTTTTACAATTAGATTAGAAGCAATATTGCATATTTTTCATCCTTTTTTAATAAAACGATATTTATTAGTAAGTGCGGACTGAGTAGGCAATCTGCCATACAGTCGTGTAATGCATTCTTCATTTGAGTGTAATCAAACGATATATTAGATATTAAAGGAAGATTATGTAAACATACTGGTTTAATAATCTGATCGGATGAAATATTTCATATTCATGCCTGTGTAATTTATATATATATATATATATATATATATATATATATATATATATATATATAGAGTCATGTATTTGCATTTCTTTAAATTGCATTAGAATCAATATTCCATACGCCTTATTTAAATATTGTTTATCTGCTTGCTAAATAAACCAATGTAGATAATCATTACCACTGATCATTAATTATCATTTTAATCATTTTGTCTGCTATCAAATCAAATATATATTACTAATATGTTCGACTCATCTAAGCGCGTTTTAAACATTAAATTTGATGTCTCAATCTTTCATAGAGAATGTAGGTAATGAAAAAATGTCCCCGAAATCCTAAACCGGAGAAAGATCTCACGCACCACAACAAAACAATTGTCAGTATCCTACGCGGAAATTCTACACTATCCTAAATCGGTAATTTATTTTTTTTTTCGTTTTTAACGGCGCATCAACTATTTGGCTATTAGCGCCGAGCCTAAATCGGTATTTTTATAAATTTTAATGTTTTGTTGGAATAGATTCTTTACATTCACTAAAGACTTTCCATTTTCTTCTGAGGTATTTAGTAATATATCTGAACTCTAATGAAATGTAAAATTTGGTCTACTTTCCTCGATTGCAGTAGTAGATGAGGCTATAGGAATGTAAAAGAACGCCTTTTGTGCTTGAATTTCGGCCAAAAAATATAAAACATATTCCGGTGGACAGAAACTGCTTTATAGGCGGAGAGCTGGTAACGCACTTTTCATGAAGTGTTTTATGCACCCTGAAATTTTGCTATAATGTACCTCTTAGGTAGATAAGAAGGTATATATGTTTCTTGTACATACCTTGGAACACCAGGAACTGCACATAGAAGAAAGGTGCAAAACAATATTGCCCAAAAAGAGTGTTTTATTCAGAAGCCAACTACCATTAATGTAAAAAAATTGCAAATTAAGAGATTTTAAAATGACTAATAAATAAGGCAGACAAAGTACGTAGTTTTTATTTTTAATATTAAATGAAGTACTTTATTCACGCTGCGATTTAAACAGCGTCTTCAATAGACATATTTGAAAATAATTACAAAAGGGCAGACACTTTTGTGGGGTTTAATTATCAGGAAATATAAAAATAAATATTGCCTATGATAGACTGCAATTCACTTCGCGTAACCGTAAGAGTGCATGAGACAACCGCGCAGTTGTGGTTTTTCCCTGCGGTCTCATTGCTTCTTGTTCACATGACCTTGTACAGCGGTTCCAGTTAAAATGGCAGCGTGAATAAAGCTCTCATTTAATATTAGAATAAAAACAATTTAGTTTTACGTGTTATCCCCCTTAAAACTGTCTGCCGTATTTATTATTCATTGTAAAATTATCTTAATTTTACATTAAAGATAGTTGGCTTCTGAATAAAACTCTATTTTGGGGAAATACTTGTTTGCACCTTTCCCCTGTGCAGTACCTGTTGTTCCACGGTAAGTCTAGTCAACACTTATTGTAAAAAGTCCGACTCGCAGGAACTGCGTCATCTTAGCGCGGTTCCAGGTTTTTTTTTTTTTTTTTTTTTTTTTTTTTTTTTTTACGGCACATCTACATCTAGGTCATTAGCGCCAACATCCAGGGTGTAGCGAGGAATTTCACCAGCGAGCCGTGGGATGATAAAATTCCTGCCGGAGGTTGGGAATCGAACCCACCATCTCCCCCTTATGAATCCAAGGCGCTAGCCATTAGACCACGGGAGACCCCGGTTCCTGTTCATATCCCTATTCTCATTTGAAAAGCATAGAATAGAAACAGATAATATTTTCCTCGGCCTTTTTTCAAAGGGTTTTATGGCTGGCTATACCTGGGGTCAGGTCCGCAAGACCCTAGAATCCTCTTCTACCGATACTTCATTTCATACGTTTCAATGAATTGGAAAATATCAAATATTTTCACACATTCCTGTGTTCTTTTACTATAGTAATAATTCTACAGATAAAATCAATTAAAAAATAAAATAAAAAAACCAACAGCATAAAGGCAATTGAAAATTTTCAAAAGACGTCAACGAATCTCTTCGCAAGCTATATTTCTAACAATGAATTGTTTTTCTTATTTTGCCTAATCTGTTTCATAGTAAAATACATTATCCAACTATAAGCAATTAAAAAATAACAAGGAATAAATACAGACAAAAAGAACAGTTCGAATAAGCAAAATCAATTACTTTAATGTTTTAAGCACTTATTTCTCCGATTGACATCGCCTAATCAAAAATTTCATCTGAACCTTTTTTGTAGAGCATTTAGTAAGCTTTCTAATGGTATTCTTTCGTTTACCAAATTCTTAACCTTTTTCGAGATATTAAGGAAAATATACAAAGTTACCAAAACTTTTTATGTCTGTTAATAAAATATTTTATTCTAACCCTTCCTTAACTCCAAACGTAACCAAAATTTCAACATATTAGTTTTAATGAAAGTAGAACATGCAGAAAATGTTTCAACTGAATCCCATGATTCTAAGTACCCAAATTAAAAACGGTATTCAAAAACTATTTTTCCAATTTTCTCGAAAACGGTTAAAGCTAAAAATGATTTCAACGCCTTGAAAATGGTTTCATTCGTTTTCCTAGCCCAGGAATCATATAAAACGAGTACTTAGAAGCTTATGAACTCAAAAACGTAAGCGTTACGATTTTTTCTGCGCGAATTTCGCCCCAAACTCCATCTTCCAGTGGGCGGATTTTGCTGGTTAACGAACTTAACCTTTCATATTGGACGACTGATTTTTGTACCAAATTTTATCAAAATCGGACCATTCGTCTTCGAGCTAGAGAGCGAACAGACAAATATATATATATATATATATATATATATATATATATATATAAATATATATATATATATATATATATATATATATATGTATACAAATTTGAACCACCGTTATTTTCGGTCTCTAGGGGTTCTGAAACGCGAAATTTTCTTGTCGGCACTTCCGGATTGTTTCATTGTATCAACCTTATAAGCGGGGTTCCTCCCTATGAAGGAGGGAGGAACCGCGCTAAAAGGAGTGCCAAACCACCATTTTTTATCTGGTATGATGTGGAAGTAATATTTTTGTGGGGCTGAATAAATAAGTGGACTGTATGAATAATGAGTTGATAATTTATATTTGTAGAGTACAAGATGATGAGCGGGGGGGAAATTGCCAAAATCAGAAACAAATATTGGTTAATGGATTAATGAAATTTTGAAAATTGTGGGACTGATGAGGTTGAAATAATGGTGAGCTGATGAAGTGGTGATATGATGCTGGGCTGCTGGAGATCCGTGGAATTATGTATATTAAATAGGTACCTGGTGACTGGTGCCTTGTGAGACTAAAATATGGTACCCCAAGCTGAGTGCTGCATTTCTCCCCGTGGCTTCATTTTCGGTCAATTGATGTCTTCTTCACCTCCATGCCCCGGTGGTTTGATGTGACTACTCGGCCATGGTATACATAGTAAAGCCGGTGAAAGAGTACAAAAAGACTTTACACGCTGTCTGAAAGCGGGGTCGACTTCGTCGGTCCCGACTTGACCGGGGGTAGTTCGCCCCGGTGAGGTAGACGGCGCCACTGTTGGAAGAGTTGAAAAGAAGAAAAGCATCTTTAGGGTGGCAACCCTAAACACTTATATAACTTCTTATCTACCCAAGAGGTACATTATAGAAAAATTTCAAGGTGCATAAAACACTTCATGAAACGTGCGGTACCAAACTCTTGAACTATTATGCCACATATAAGATTCTGTTTTCATCCATAGTGACATTTGTAAAGAAATAAAAACTGTCATTAGAAATTAATAAAGAAAAAAAAATTATACCAAATGTATAGAATTCTATCAAGAAAAATTCCAAGACCAAGTGGGCCGAAGGCAATATTTAGTTCAAGCCTTTTGTGTTGGAGCAAGAGAGAAAATTTCAAAACAGACGTAAGACTTCCTGCAAGATCTAGGCGTGGACTCCAACGAACTCCCTAACATTGCGGGATGAATTTTGATATTTTCCCTGGGTATACTCCACAATGGTAAGGGAGTTAACCAGCTGCTTATCAAGCTTTCAAATTTGTACAGACTTATCATCATAATTCTTTTGATATTAATATTATTCAAAACTAATCATCAGAATGTATTTTCCATATTAATTCAATGTATTTTTGAAAGATTTATAATTATGCTGTGTTTATAGCACCCCAAAACATTTGGACAGTAAACTTTTTTTTAAATAAAGAATTTCTTCGTCTTTTGTGAAAAAAATATGAAACGACATCTTCAATGGAAGCCATATTTTATGCGCTACAACAAAAGGATCATGAGCATAAATTACTATTTTCGCCTTCTCAGGCACTCTAGGAAAACAATATTTCAAAGGTTTTTTTTTTCATTTTCTTGTCGTGTTTTGATAATATACTCATTTTGCTGAGAAGAAATTTTTTATTTAAAATAAAGTATGCTGCCCAAATGTTTTGTGGTGCTATAAACACAGCGCACTTAACAATCTTTCGAAAATTCATTTTAGCACTTTCCTCCGAAGGAAAGTAGCTATTGAGGTTGGACTCATGACGGAATTTTTGAAAAATTTCTTCAAATCTTTATCGATCCTACCTAGTAGACACCGAAAATTACCCCCGTTAAAATTTATATATATGTATATATATATATATATATGTGTGTGTCTGTTAACACGATAGCGGCCAGAGTTTTTGTTTTTTCGTCACGAAACTTGGTATATAGCATTCAATTAGCAAACGATTGAACGAGTTCGTTAACCACCAAAGTCGGTCCACCGGAAGGGGGGGTTTACCCCGAACCCAAAACACTAATTTGACTATGTCAGCCGTAATATTTGTTATATTTCAACGAAACTTGGTATTCGTAGTGGTAATATAGAGAAAAAAGTGAGATATAAAAATGAACTAAATCGGTTCATTAGAAGGGGGGGTTTACTCCGGACCCACAATACCAATTCGCCACTACCAGCCGTGATTTTTGGTATATTTCGACGAAACTCGGTATTCGTAGTGGTAATCTACAGGTAAATATGTGTTGTAAAAATAAACTAAATCGGTTCATTAGAAGGGGGGGTTTACTCTTGACCCAAATTCTTAATATACTCATACCGGTCGTAATTTCTGCTGTATTGTGACGAAACGCGGTATACGTCGTGGGTAACTCATGAGAAAGAAGTGTTGTAAAAATGAGCTGAATCGGTCAATCGGAAAGCGAGGGTTTAATTTGTAATATATTTCAATAGAAAAGCCCGTCAGACGTAGGTTCACAAAGCCGCCGCAAGGAGCGCTTTCTACCACTAGAGTGACTGTATCCTGTTCCTGCGTTAGATCAAAATACGATAATATGAGGTTTTTTGTATTTATGACGTAGTGTAATAGGTACCATGTGTAAACATAACTCTGGAAGCAAATTATTAATTGATCAGTTACTCCTTACAAATGTAAAAGAGAACTATTCATGTTTTTATTTTATTTATGTAGGATATTTTAAGCAAATTGTTCTGGAAAGCAATCTACACTACCCAAATTCTGAGGAAAGTGCTTAGTTATGCAGCTCCTGCGTGACGGACTTTTTGTTGGTTAAAAAGGTTTTCGCATTAATTTGGGAAATAAATTTTGATGATTAGTAAAAAAAAATTAATATTAAACGAATTTTGATGATATTTTAAATACAAAGAATTATAATGATAAGTTTGACCAAATTTGGTGAAATGATTTTCGAAAGATTGCTAAGCAGCTGGTTAGCTCCCGTATATATGTTTGTGGAGTATTCCCAGGGAATCTATCAAAATTGATTCCGCGAGAATAGATAGTGTCTTGGGATCCTCTCCTAGATCTTGCAGGAAGTCTTGTGTCTCTATCGGAATTGTTCCTCTTGCGCTAAACCAAAGGCCTTGAACAATATATTTTCTTCGCCCAAATTTTTCTTAGTAAAATTCAAGAAATTTGTCGTTCATTCCTTCCGCTTGCTGTGGGTCGTATCGTATCTCACGGTATTCTCTCGATTTTTCCTTGAATGCAATTATGTCGGAATATCTCGGACATCCTTCATCGTCGACGCCATAAACCTCTTCAAGGCATAATAAATACGTCCAATTTAAAAAGGAGACAAACAAGGACCAAAAGAGCACAACCTTATGACCAATGACTAGTGGGTTTACTTAGGTAACGGACTAATAGTGAAACATTTCATGACCATTGCAGTTGTAAAACTAAAGAGCTTACGCGCTGATTTTACAAAGTTCCTGAGGGGTGGACGTTCCTTTTAATTTATCGTGTTCTAACAAAATTTAATTTATTTGGATGTTGGTCTCCTTTGTCGCAGATGCGGCAAAGAGAAAGAAACGCCAGCACATGTGCTGGGATGTTGCGACCACAACATGCTTCTGGTTACACGTCGTCATAACAATGTGAAGCACACACTCATGGAACTTATGAAAGACAATGGTTACGACTGCTTCGAGGAGGTATAGCATCGGCAATCAAGGCTCCACAAGATATGCTGACATCGTTGCCTTCAAACGGAACACCAAAACGGCTCTAATCTTAGACCCAACGATACGTTATGAAGCCAAAACGTAAATAGAGAGAAGCAAGCCATATACGAGAAGTGCATCTCTTACTATGAGGAAAAGTTCCGGGAAAGCTATGGATCAAGAGAGTTCTCCGTGAAGGGACTATGGTTCGGCTCCCGAGGCGCCATTCCCAAGGAAACAGCTGCATTCTTCCAGGAAATAGGAATCAGCGAGGACATTCTAGGAAGAATAGCAGAATCAATTCTTGTTGACTCCCTCGCCATCATACAGAACCACATATATGGCTGACAATCTTATCAATTTATTATTATTTCACTATTTTGTATATTTATTATTACTATTTTATTTTTTTCTCCTCATTTTTATAACTTCATAATTTTGTTTCATTACATAATGTTTTCTTTTTTTTTTCTTTTTGTTTTACAGATTCTTTCTTTTCTTTTTTTGTTTTGAAATACCCAGATTTCAAGGGTTGATCATTATGTTGTGTTTGGAGCAACCCAATTTAGTTGGGCAACCAAACATTTCTCAAATAAAGTTTTTCTCTCTCTGAGCAAA
This sequence comes from Gonocerus acuteangulatus, assembly GCA_946811695.1. Classification (NCBI taxonomy): domain Eukaryota; kingdom Metazoa; phylum Arthropoda; class Insecta; order Hemiptera; family Coreidae; genus Gonocerus; species Gonocerus acuteangulatus. The sequence continues at coordinate 91,048,588 of OX328126.1, forward strand.
CATACTTGTGTATGCTGTTAAAGATCCTAACCTCTGACGAGAGTTATTGCTGTGAAATATGAGTGAAGTGATTAAGTGGTCTTGGAAGCAGCTGGCGCACTCTACTTGGACGAATGTGACGAATTGGTGAAGTAAAACGAGGGGGGAGTGGAGTTGGTTACTTGTTTGACACTCGTCCTCATCCCACGCCTGCCTAATTCTGGAAATGGCCTACCCCAGAACTAATCTCTTTCTTGCAAACCTTCCTGTCTTATACCCATGGGGGAAATTGAGCTTTTTTTTAGACTTAAAACTCTTATCCTAAAGTACTCACTTATGAAAGTAGGTAACTGTTTGTAATGAATCGCATGAAAACATGAGCATATTAAAGGGTTATAAATTTGTCACGCAAGAGCTGCATTACTAGGCATATTACCGTTTATTCACATTTTGCTTATAAATCTGCTTCATATCCCTAGCCCTAGTAGTAAAGGAATAGATGGAATAATTAATATATTTTGATTTTTCCTTAAAAAATAGAATATTATTTTAGGCGCCACAGCAGTAAACTGACACTATCCAAAGCGTAAACCACTGTACCCACTATCCCAACATTTCCTCTAGGAAAACATTATTACCAAAGGTACCAGAGGTTTTAAGTACTTATTTCTCAGATTGACATCGCCCTATCGAAAATCGTATCAGAAAATTTTTTATAGAGAATTTAGTAGTACACTTACAGGAATTTCACAAAGTACTCAGGTTGACGAACATGCAAAATTAGCGACCCAAAAGACAACACACGACATAAACAAAATGACGCCTGATGACTTTTACGTGACTGTAAAACAACAAGTACTTACTGACTGGCAAAGATACTGGACGCAAACAGATAATAAATTACGACAAATAAAACCAACTATTAAACCTTGGTTGATTAATAAGAGTACCCTAACAAGACGAGAACAAGTAATATTAACAAGACTACGTATTGGACATACTTTCCTGACACACTGTTACCTTATGGACAGAACGGACAAACCAGTTTGTAAATACTGCAATACAACACTTACAGTAAAACACATATTGACAGAATGCAGACAACGTAATCATCTTGACATACCTCACGACATCCAGGAGCTACTCACACTTGACATTATACACATAAACACTATACTAATATATCTACAACACATTAATGCCTACAACAAAATTTAACATACCCGCAAATCAACAAAAGTCGATATTACATAAATGAATGAATATATATATATATATATATATAAAGCTACGCCCAAAACATTTTGTTGCCACTTCGTTTATATATATCTATATATATATATATATATATATATATATATATATATATATATATATATTTTCTTTTTATTATTTATTTATTATTTTTTCTTTTTTTTCTTTTTTTTTTTTTCTTTTATGTTTGTTTTTTTTATCCCCTTATTTTTTTTTCTCTTTCTTTGTTCTGAACTCACTCATTCTTTTCTATTTTACTTTTGTTCCCTAGTACATTTTAGAATAAGAACACATTTGTATGAAAATAACTTAATAATTTGTTAATATGTAACAATTGACCAGGCGATTCGCCAAGTTGCGAAGCCTTATCAATAAATAAATAAATAGTAGTACACTATCGAATGGTCACCGTCTACTTACCAAGATTTTTGTACGAAATTTCACAATAATTGGACCATTTTTCAGCCCGTTTGAAGTGAATCGACAATATATATATATATATATATCTTATTTTTACTTCTTTCTATGGCAGGGGGTCCATAAAGTAGTACACAATTCGTTCTGTTCAACTGTTTTATTTGAAATCTTTGCCCGACATGTTTCGTACTTTATTCGCACCTCATCAGGGGCATAATAGTACTATTATAGTCCCAGGTCTCGGTAACGTTTTGGTGAGTTGAACATAGCAATTATACTGTTAGCTGGTAAACCTAGCATCGCTTTAACACAGGGATCGAAACAGTTAAAAAAAAAAAAAACGAAAATTTTTCATGCCCTGCTTTAACATTTGGACTAAGAATTGTATCAACTCCTTCCAGAAATGTTGGGTTCACTTTTGGCGAGTGTTTGGCTTTAAGCAACAACCCGTTCCTGTTGTTGGTTAAATATTTGCTACCATATGAGTAAAGCAGAGTTTTTTTTGTTTTTTTTTCACTAAACCAAATTGAGAGTGCTCCATTTCCTTATTCATATAACGGAGTTAAATTGAAGGAAAGGGCGGGAAAAAAGCAAAGAAGCCATTAGAGTGTGGTGAATATTTCATGCTGAGAATAAGAGAGACCCCCCCCCATGCTGCTGCTGCTACCTGTAGGAGGTGGAAGGAACTTGCATAGAATAGTAGAAGTAGGATGGTATCTAGACATACCCCCACTCCTAGAATATTCATAGCTTCTAACTAGCCTAGGGGTCAGGAGTGGGGGTAGATAAATATTTCAGAGATTCTTCAAGTGTCCAGCCTAAGCACTAGGAAAACACCAAGCAAGGGTTCAAGTGCGGTGTTTTTCAGTAGTATTTCCTGTACCGCCCAATTTAGGAAAATTTCCGCCAAAAAATTCTAAAACCTTATTTTCTTTACAGAAATATACTGGGAAATATATAAGGGCTCACAAGGGAACATCCCCAAATGTCCGGATTTGGTCCATTCTTCTTTCTGGTGATTCTGCATCAAAAATTAGTCGACTCGTGTCCGAGCGTTCCTTCCAATGTGCCTTAGGAGCTGAGAAATAAAATAAAACAGGTTGAAAATGCTTTATTTTATTTATCGAGTTTAGAAATCGACATAATTCATTCCCCAATGCATTTGTTTCAGGGGGTAGATTAAAGAACAACAAATACAATCGTTAAACAATAATTTATCTTTCGACAAATAAATTCAAAAATATGCTTACGTTTGTAGTAAACTAGCATTATACATTTTTTTTACACCAAATATAATAGCAGATTTAAAATCAGCAAGCAAAGAATGAATGAATGAAATGAATGAAAAAAAAAAAAACTTTATTCTGGGACTTCGTCCCATAAGAATAAAAATAAATACAAAATAAACAAAAAAGAAATTTAACCTAAAAATATAAATATGAATAAAGAAAAACAAAAGTATAAAATAACAAAACAAACAAAGCAACTAATACAAATATTATATGTGAAGCCTTAAATAATAAAATGAAATATAAGTAAATATGTACATATCATTGGAATGGGGCATTGATGATACAATGTTCAGAGGGGGATGGGGATAAAATTAAAGAGTTTAAATAAACAAATAAATATTAAAAAGTTGAATAAATATTAAAGGAATGGGGGCTATAAAAAGATATAAACTAGGAAAAATGCATAAACACGAGAAAAAAACAGCAATATAATTTACAAAGGTAATCAGGTCTTTCTGGTGGTGAAATTTTAAGAAGCGTCTTCCTGGGAGGATAGGAGAAAAGCAAAGAGGCGGGATTTAAATACAGGTAAACAAATGAGACAAACATCATACAAAACAAAAAATTGTTTAAAATGTTTTAGCCTTAGCTTTTGTTAAGTATTGATAAATATTAAACACTATCTCCCTTATTTGACCTCTCAAAGCCTTCCCTGGTCCTAAACGAGACATAATCAGTTTTATGGTGTTTAAAGTATCGTGTTGTTCCATGAAATGACGGTTTGCAAATGGTTGAACCATCGAGAATATGTCCTTCAAACTTTTGCGCATACGGAATTAAAGTTTTCTTTATATCTAAACAGCCTATAGCAAACACGTTTATTGTAGATTTTTACTTGAAGATCTGACATTTTTTTACCCGAATCCCAGCCTTTATATATATATATATATATATATATATATATATATATATATATATATATATATATATATATATATAAATCACGTGTCTGTTTGTTCCTTTTACAAATCCACATCGTTTGACCAAACTTGGCACACACGTAGATCGTGATCTAGGAAGTATCGTAGACTAAATCAAAAACGCATACCAGCCGTCTGTATCTATTTTTGTTCTTTATACAAATCCACACTGTTCGACCGATTTTGACTAAATTTGGCACAAAGGTAGATATTGATCCGGGGAGTGTCGTAGGCTTAGTCAAATACGGCTACCACCTATCGGTCTGTTTGTTTTTTCTTTATACAAATCCACACTGTTCGACCGATTTTGGCTAAATTTGGCACAAAGGTAGATATTGATCCGGGGAGTGTCGTAGGCTTAGTCAAATACGGCTACCACCTATCTGTCTGTTTGTTTGTTCCTTATACAAATCCACACTGTTCGACCGATTTTGGCTAAATTTGGCACAAAGGTAGATATTGATCCGGGGAGTGTCGTAGGCTTAGTCAAATACGGCTACCACCTATCTGTCTGTTTGTTTGTTCCTTATACAAATTCACACCGTTTGACCGATTTTGACTAAATTTGGCACAAAGGTAGATATTGATCCGGGGAGTGTCGTAGGCTTAATCAAATACGGCTACCACCTATCTGTCTGTTTGTTTGTTCCTTATACAAATTCACACCGTTTGACCGATTTTGACTAAATTTGGCACAAAGGTAGATATTGATCCGGGGAGTGTCGTAGGCTTAGTCAAATACGGCTACCACCTATCTGTCTGTTTGTTTGTTCCTTATACAAATTCACACCGTTTGACCGATTTTGACTAAATTTGGCACAAAGGTAGATATTGATCCGGGGAGTGTCGTAGGCTTAGTCAAATACGGCTACCTCCTATCTGTCTGTTTGTTTGTTCCTTATACAAATTCACACCGTTTGACCGATTTTGACTAAATTTGGCACAAAGGTAGATATTGATCCGGGGAGTGTCGTAGGCTTAATCAAATACGGCTACCACCTATCTGTCTGTTTGTTTGTTCCTTATACAAATTCACACCGTTTGACCGATTTTGACCAAACTCGACAACCAGGTATGTCTTGATCCGGGGGGAGTTATAGGTTACGTTAAAATCGCCTATGACGTACAGTTCGGGGGTCAAGGGTTTGAAACTGTGAACCCAAACTGTTACAGATTTGTGTTATTGGAATTTAATATTACTTATTTGGGTTTCTAATTTATTTTGGTTTTTCTAGATGCAGAAAGTAGGTTTAGTAGCATGGCATACCGGGTAACAGATAGTTTCATAATATAATACTCAGCACTCCCAATTTACAAGTTGCACCCAGTTCTTCTTGGCAGGAGGTTTCCAGGTTTGATATAAGTTTTCCTTTGGCAATGAAAGATCCTGCGAATACTGTTTCTATGCGGAACAACCATCCCTTCACAGCTGTTGTTCTATTGATGATATCCAACCTTTGAATGTTGACGAAGCAAGGATCAGAACCCTCCAACTTCTAACGAGTTCCTATTGTACACTTCTTGGGAAGTTTTCATTATCGGTTTGTAGGTCTATTCAATAATCCACGGGCTTATCATCCGATTCTTTCAACCCTTTTCGGCGTTGAAGCTCGATCATTACGGGAACTTTTCGACTTAAAATCTAAACTTTCCTATTATAAAGGCTGGAAAAATGTTTTCCCCCTCTTCGGATCCATAGCATTCAGAGAGTTGTGCATAATAATCATTTGTTAAAAAAAAAAAAATAAATAATGATCCTTTTACATTTCCCCCTGGGCAAAGATTGAATTATTCTTTCCTTCACGCTTGCGCTGCGGCTGTCATTGTTTGGGAATACCTTAGTGCAACTTTTGTTTGATTTTTTCTTGTAGACATTTTTTTTTCTTAAAAAAATCATCAAAAATCTTCCAGACACCCAATTTGAAAACGGAAAACACTGTCGGAAAACCCAAACAATACTAAATACACCTGTCCTTAACTAACTCTGTAAAAGTGCATCCCCTCCATTTAGTCTTAACCCTCCGTTAGTGGCGCGCACCTGAGAGGTTCATAATTTTTTTAATTTTCCTATCACGGTTGGCAGCCGTGTTTCGACGGGCCCTCAGCTTTAGTATCTTCCGGATTTCCGTTTTTCCACCGGCAAGTCGCATTGACGCATTTTTGTGAGCTCATCATTGTCAGTGGCTGCCCTCGTCACCTGAGGGTGCCGCGCCACAACTCACGCAAGTTTTACAGATGTGAGATATTTACGCTTTTCGTTCTCTATCTTACTATGCTATCATCTATGAGTACGTGGGTGAGTTTATTCGATCGTACAATAAATGAGAGGATTAAAAATTGGTCTTCAACTGCTAGGTAAATGTGTTTTATATCCATATTTTATATACATATCTTATATTTTATTGACATATTTCTTATTCATATTTTATATATTTAGACATGTTTCATGTATATAGGATAACCTGGTATGAAACATACGCTATATACTTTAACATAAAGTGGATGATGATTCCACTAACAGTCCCTGGTAAAAGTGTAGTCATGAAACATGATCATTTTCTTAAAAGAATCAGAAATTTAACACTTATACCAATAACAACAGAGTGTTGGGGTCTCCCGTAGTCTAGTGGCTAGCGCGCTGGATTCATAAGCGGGAGATGGTGGGTTCGATTCCCACCTCCGGCGGGAATTTTCTCATCTCAAGGCTCTCTGGGAAAATTCCTCGCTGCACCCTGGATGTCGGCGCTAATGACCTAGAAGTAGATGCGCCGTAAAAAAAAAAAACAGAGTGTTTTTAAGTATCGCCGGGTTTAGAAGTAAACATGGATTGATTATTCAATTTCATATTTTATATTAATATTTAATTTCATATCGAACATGACATGATTATATTTAAACGAAAACGATGGTTTCTTCTATCCCCCGCAATAACAAAAGTGTTGTTTTGTTATCAAGTCTGCTGTTTTTTACTATTTCTCTCAAATAGCAATGTGATCACGTTGCTGAGGCACATTTTTCCGCGCAAAATAGAGTTTGCAACTGTGAGGTGTAGCGCTACTATGGATGTCACAAAAAGGGGCGCCACTACTGGAAGGTTAAATCAAAAGGGAAAAGTAATGGAGGAGTGTCCTTCCGAAGGGACACTCGTAAGTGGGTAGGATCGCTAGTGTCCTTGCGTAATGACATCTGCAGCCAAAGTGTTAATGGCTGCGTTGGGCGCAATCTTAACTTCACTAAAACGGACTTCTCTGTTCTTGTTTTTAGGAAATGGTTTGGAAAATCTTGAATTCTATAAAAAAAAAGATAACAAATCTTCTCCAAGATCACAAAGAGGTTTCCCTGACCTATCAATATACTTCCATATAATAAATAAATCGAAAAATGAAGACAAAAAATTGGATCGTGTATCTTATTTTGTATTCTTATTAGTCCATCATTTTATTCATATAACAAAATATTTTTAATATAATTGCCTAACATTTCTTAACTTATATTAATATAATACTTTTGTGTTTATCAATTGTTATCACTGTATATTTTGTTTATTTTTCTTAATGTACGGGGCACATGTAGACAAAGACGGATCTACAACAAATTAACAATAGTAGAGAAAAAAAAAACAAAAAAAAAACACTAAGAACCCATTATTCGTGCCGAATGTCCCGTCAAAAGGTAATCCATTGAATGATAAACCATGTTACATGAACAACGGCAAGTTCATACCCGTACATAATTGCTTTATGCTTTATATATATATATATATATATATATATATATATATATATATATATATATATATACTGTTAAAAATTGAAGTAATTTTTGAAAGTCTTTTTTTATAATTGTATAATTTGCACGCCTCCCTGGCATGGGTGGTGCGCGCAAATCTTGATCGAGCAAGCTCGGCATCGCCGGATATGAGTCCCGGCGTGGAGTTGATAAAAGTGGACTGTATGAAATGATATGTAACAAAGATTTACGTGAGAAAAATAGCTATATTAAATAAAACATATTTCTTCCCTGGGCTTGAAGAGCCAATGGTGTTAATATTGTTAATGATTGATATTAATGTTGCCTGGGGATTATGATGGCCGCATGCTGTGATGTTGCCTCGACGTTCGCCGGTTTGCTGTCTTCGCTCCTCTCTCCTCCGCACTCGCGCTCCTGGCCGGAGACTCGCCTCTACTCCCTCATGGCGTTGGATTGCATCTTCTTCGGTCAATGGGTGAGGAGGTTTTGCTGAGGAAGAGCTGTTTAGCGGGGTACTTGCTCTTCAGCTGCCCAGGACGTACAGCTCTCCGGGCTCAGTGCATGTACCCTAGCGCTGCGTGCTGCAGTGCTTGCTTGCAGAAGTTCCTGCTTCACGCACTGGACCGAGAGAGTGCGTGGGGTCTTCGATAGGCGAGTGATACGAGTTAGCTCGTAGAACGAACAAACCGCCCACCTAAATCAGTGTAGCGGTGTCCGCCTGATTTAATAAATTACAATAAGAAAGGCAGCAGTGATATACAAATGTAATGAGGGCTTACAATGCCCGTTAAAAGTAAGTAGCTTCACTCACCTTGCGATAAGAACGAATATATACAAAAACATAATAAAGGCTCGTTGGGAGCGACATAAAATGAGAAAAAAAAAGGAATAATAGCAAACCTAGCTAAGAAATAACAATGAACTGAAGTCCCCCTGGGGATGAAATAAACGAACTAAGAGTTCCCTAACTCGGGATAAAATCAGGGAACCAAAGGGTTCACTGCTCTGGTAAGGAGCGTGCCGGAAGGAGTGCGAACAACGGAGAAGTGTCCAGGTGTCAGCACGTCAAAGCTCGAAGCGTCTTCAGAAAGTGGACACAGAGCTCTTGAATTTAGCAGTGCTTCGATCCTGGAAAGAATGGTGGAGAGTTCCTCGAATGTGTGAGGCTTGGTCTTGCAAAGACGGCAGTGGACGCATCGTTGAGTCCAGCCGCGGATTAGTTGAGCGGCTCGAGGAATCCAGTAGCGCAGTCTTAGAAACGCCAGGCATAGTGACGGTCCTGCGTGCAAATTGCGCGCATGGATGTTGTCTATTAGAATCTTTGATAAATGCGCTCGGGGCGGCAGCAAAATTGGATGCTTTTGGCTCTGGGGGAGCGACGACTCTTGAAGACGGCCGCCCACCCTGACAACACCCGCCTCGTCAATGATTGGGCAGAGCGACTCATACTCTCTGGGAGGCGGTCCTCCCTGGGTGAGAGCTCGAGGGAGATGGAGTCTCTGCACGAACAGGATACAGCGTGTCTCGGCTTGTGCCAATTCCTCGGGTGTCAGCTGCGTTTGGAGAGGAGGAGATGTCCCTTGCAGTCTCGCTCTGGCTGAGTTAAGGGCCCTGAGGATTCGTGCGGGGGTTCTTATGAGGCGCGGATATGAAGAGAACGCTGTGGTCCAGTCTTCAACGGGAGCTGGTGGTGACTGAGGAGGAGTGATGAGGGCAGACACGCTATTTAGTTTTGGATTTTCCCTTTGTGCCGGCGAGGGTTCTTCAAGCTCCCGAGGAGCGCTAGGTTGTTCCTCCACGTTGATGCGAGAATCCAGGAAAAAGGAATGAGTCTGCGAGGACTGCATGTTATGGAGGACTCCCGTCACAATGAGCCCAAATATTGATGGATGGAAGAATATGTCTCGGATTCCAGAAGGCTGAGGTGCTCCTGTGATCACATGCGAATAGAGATCGGCCCCGATAAGTATTTCAACTGGCTGAGGGCTGCCAAATTGATAATCCGCCAACGGATACTGGGCGAGTTGCTGGACGGTGGTAGAGGGCAATTCGTGGCTAGGAATGGATGATGATATTCTATCCACAACTAAAACATTAACCGGGAGTTCTCGTTCTCCTGAAGCGTTGCGGATCGTACAAGAGGTAGTTCCCTTGAGGATAGATTTTGGGATTTGCGATTCGCCTAAGCTAAGAACCTGGCCGCTATATGACACAAATTTGGCTCCCAGATTGCGAGCGAGCTCGTTGGTGATGAAAGAGTGCTGACTCCCAGAATCCAAGATGGCGCGGGCTGATTGATAATTGCCCCGCGAACCGCGAATCAGAACATAAGCGGTTCCTAAAAGGGCCGTAGTGGTGGTGGCAACTGGATGAACTGGGGCAGAGCCAAATCCGATGAACGCGCTCGCAGTCGCCTCTTGCTGCGCAGGCTCCTTTGCTGGCTCGGAGCGTCGGGTATCACCGTGCAGTAGGGTGTGATGTCTTTTGCCGCAATTCCTGCAGCGAAATCTGGAAAAACAGTTGGCGACGCGATGTCCCGGTTTAAGGCAGTTGGAGCAAGAATTATGGGCTCTCACCACATTCAGCCTTTCTTTGATGGACATTTTGATGAATTCAGGACACTGGTGAAGACCATGATGCTGTTGGCATTGGGCGCATCGAAGCTGGCGCCTTGCTGTGCCGCTGGTTGGATTCGCTTGGGGCCTCTCTGCCTTGGGTTGTGCCAGACTTGGTGATGAAATGTGAAGGGAAACCCCTCTTCTTTTGAAGTCTCGTGGCGAGGTGGATTTTTGGCGACTGTAATGAGGAACTGAGGAACACGAGCTTGCGAGGTCGTCTGCCATTCTTAGCGCCAACCTACGTTGCCTCACGAACGTTATTACTGAGTCGGGTGTTGGCATCTGAGCAGTACCTAGGCTAAGCTCATAACTGCGCCTTGTCTCAGGATCAAGAGCTCGGAGGGCTAAGGACGCCGATAGGAATTCCTCGGGGTTCTCAATATGTAGGGCCTTGAAAGCCTCGATAGAGTCTGCCACTTCATTTATGAATGAATCATGGCCTGTCCCAGCGTTGACACTTGGGGAGGCCTTATACTCAAGAAGCCTGTTGATGAGGAAGCTGGCGAGGATCCGCGGGTTGTTGTAAGTGGTCATGATCTTTTCCCAGGCAAGGGTGTATGACGCGTCATCAACGACAAGGTGGGACACTAGGGTAGCAGCCTCACCCTTTAGGGCTCCTAAGAGGTAGTGGAATTTTTCTACGTTTGTTAAGGAGGCTTCCTCGTGGATAAGCGAGGTGTAGGTGTCCCTGAAGCTTGTCCATTTTAGTAGGTCACCCGAGAAGAAAGGAATAGGAATCCTGGGAAGCTGCAGACGGGTGTGGCCTCCGTTGCAGTTAGCATTTGGAAGGTCATCAGGCTGTGGTAACACCTCACAAACTCTGGCGGCTCTGCATGCTGCGTCTTTGAGCCTAAGGAGTTTGGCCTCATGGGTGATCATCTCGGTTTGAAGTAAAAGGAACTGTGCATTCCATGATTCGGCGGGAAAAGGGCTCACGTTGGGTTCGCCGGATAGTTCCTCGCGCTGAAGAAATGATTCTTGATACAGCTTCCAGAATGAGCGCGCTGTGTCAAGAGACGCCTCAAGGAGGTGGACATCATCATCCGCGGTGGCCTTCAAGGTGTTGATGATGCCGGTGATGCTACGGACTAAACTGCGTAGCCGCCGCTCTAATGTTAACGCCAATTTGTCAGACATTGTGTATTTTCAAATAAATCAAATGATAATGCATACCGGCCAGGTGGTATGCGACGAGGACGAAGAAGAAGAGAACAGTAGGCAAGACAGCGAACAATGTACAAAATTCATGCTGAGAGGGGAGCGAACAAGCAAACAAATAAATGAAAGGCAGTGGAGAGGGGTAAAATACAAATAAGGAAATACATGAGGCTTAGATATAAACAAACAAGGTCCTGTCATGGGACTGGAACATGCCCTGAAATGAGTACGATTGACTCGGGGTGCTGGAAATTGGAGTTTGCACCCATGATGCCAACAACTTGTGACATGCAACGTGCTTGCCGCGCTCTGAGGGGGGCAAGCAGGGAAAGAAAGACAAAATCGATGCACAAGAAGATAGGCATGCTAAAGGAATACAGGCATAAGGGCGAAAACATCATGACATAAGCAAAATAGAATAAACATAAATGTATGAATCTAGGAAGTATAAATAGCACAAGCATAGATAGTAAAAGCATGAATATTAAAAGCTTGAATAGGTTAAGCATAAATATTATAAGCAAGAAATGACATTTATGAAATAAGATCCCCAATCCACCTGAAATAGAGAATGAAATGTCCCCTGAAGAAGCCTGATAAAGGCATGAAACATGATAAGCATGGAAATGTAAAGTTATCTTGAGCAATAAAACTTCAATAAATACCAAGTCAAGATGTAATAGATTTAATTGAAGCTACAGGCATTTACTAACATGGAAGAAAATCGCTAATGGAGATAATGAGCGCTTATGAATATGAAACTTAATTGAATAATCGTGAGTGAAACTTTACAATAAGTTATGTTATTTATATGAAAAAACCCACTTAAGAACTGATATAATATTATATGTTGCACCTTGCAATTTAAATCATGAAATAGAAATAGGATATAATGCAAATAGAAAACATGATGCATATAGTATAAATGGAATGCATGTAAATAAATATACGTGATAACTGCAGGCTAGAGATATGATTTTGCTGCCTTTAACATGCCAAGGTACATAGCCTGAACAAGCATACATGCAGTGATACGTCAGTAATGCATTAAATAAATAATGTATATACATGCAAGTTTAGTGTTTATATGTTTTATACTAAACTGCGGAATTCGCTAAGCAAGGTGCATTAAGTGAGCAGAGATAAGCATTAAATGAGAGAGATAAGACAATGAGGCTTAAGATTAAAGACTCTCTCTTGATAATTAACTAATATGGAATTAAATATATCTAGCTGAAGGCTCATTAAATATTAACAAATGTTATTTATTTACTTAAATGTTAACAATAAATTTATTTATTGAACTTTAACGTCATTTATCGACTTTAAATTTGATTTCTCTGAAATTTCATCTTTATTATTGAAATAAAATATCCACGCCGGGAGCTTCACATATGTGATTTGTATAATACTTAATTAATGTGAAAATTCGAAAATAAAATCCGGCCCGGTACGGACCACATGTATAATTTGCACGCCTCCCTGGCATGGGTGGTGCGCGCAAATCTTGATCGAGCAAGCTCGGCATCGCCGGATATGAGTCCCGGCGTGGAGTTGATAAAAGTGGACTGTATGAAATGATATGTAACAAAGATTTACGTGAGAAAAATAGCTATATTAAATAAAACATATTTCTTCCCTGGGCTTGAAGAGCCAATGGTGTTAATATTGTTAATGATTGATATTAATGTTGCCTGGGGATTATGATGGCCGCATGCTGTGATGTTGCCTCGACGTTCGCCGGTTTGCTGTCTTCGCTCCTCTCTCCTCCGCACTCGCGCTCCTGGCCGGAGACTCGCCTCTACTCCCTCATGGCGTTGGATTGCATCTTCTTCGGTCAATGGGTGAGGAGGTTTTGCTGAGGAAGAGCTGTTGAGCGGGGTACTTGCTCTTCAGCTGCCCAGGACGTACTGCTCTCTGGGCTCAGTGCATGTACCCTAGCGCTGCGTGCTGCAGTGCTTGCTTGCAGAAGTTCCTGCTTCACGCACTGGACCGAGAGAGTGCGTGGGGTCTTCGATAGGCGAGTGATACGAGTTAGCTCGTAGAACGAACAATAATTATGAAGGACAAACGTTGAATAACCTTAAAAAAAACATGGCCGAATTCTGGCTTTTGATGCCAGTATTAATTAAGAATTTATAATTAAAACAGGATCGAGATTCTCTGTGAAATTCAAGCACATCGATTGTCCCTTGATAAATTATATTACCTTAATTAATATAATTAAACTAATGAAAATGATTAGTAACATTTGTATTTGTTATAAAACAACGAACTTTATTAAATAAATATTATAAATTAGATAGAGTAAATTTATTTTATATGCAATCCTAATTTATGTACTATTTCGAATTAGCTCATTATTTTCTAATTATATTAAAGTATTTATGTTTAGACCACCGCAATTAAAGCGATCAGGTTTTCTAGTTCAATGACACATTAATTGACCTCGTCCAAAGATATTGAGAAAAAATAAACAAATTAAAAATAATTATTTAAATTTTAACGTCCATTTATTAATAAAAATTAATTTTAGGACGGGTTGTGTATAACTTTCTAGCCAGGATGGGGCTGAAAAATTTTGTTTTTTCTATAGTAAAGACACCACCCCTAGTGGGTATCGAACCCACGACCTTTTGGCATGGAGTGTTAAGCCTCAACCCCCCCCCCCCGATTTAAAGAGTCTACCTTTTTATTTTTTTGCAGAAATAACTAGTATTTTAATTATGTTGTGCAGGAAGAAATTAAAACTCACTAGAAAAAAAAATCAAGAATTTACCATTGAAATTAACCCTCCAGGAATCGCGCCATGGCCAACATTTCGTCTTTTAAGAAATTGCAGGGAAACCCTACGGCCCACAAAACCCAGGTATACCAAGGGAAAACCCTACCACGCCTACAGCGACGAGTGGTGTTCTACCCTTTCAACCAATCCTCAGTTCTAGCTTGAACAGCTCAGTTCACATCCTCAGTTTCAACATCCTTAGTTTCAACCGTTTGAACAGGTTGATGGCGCACGCAGCACTCCGCACAACCAATGCAAGAATCTTCCATTTCAGCTCACGAATGAAAATTTGCATTCCGTCACTTACTTCCGACAAAATACAATTTTTGTTAAGAAAATTACCAAGGAGTCAAGAAGCAACAATGGAAAAACCACCCCGAAGAATGAAACGGCGATGTATGTTTGAGGACGAAAAAAAAAATATAAACACCAAAATTACGTGTAATAGATACATGCCATCTTCCATTTCTGCTCACCTCAGGTCAAGATTATATATATAAATATATATATATATATATATATATATATATATATATATATATATATATATTGTCCTGACGAATTTTAGCTTCTTGGTAAAGTGTGTGTGGAAAGTAAGGTGTGTTCCTAACTGTATCCCCAAGTAACTGATGTGTCTTTTTAACTTGTTTCTTTTGTTTCTAACCGTGAAGTACTTGTAGCGTGCTTGTGAGGAATTGCCATGAAAGGCGAAGAGTAGTGCGTCTGTCTTGGTCGGGTTAACTGTGATGTTTCTGCGTCCCTGAACTAGAAATAAAGAGCAGAATAAACCCCTAAAGTTATGACTTCTCAATGCAAGACACCCTGTAGATATATATGTATTTAATTGAAGAAATGAGTCTTCGCGAGGTCTAAGCGAAGTTGATAAGTGAGCCTTCTAGAGAGGAAGTAATAACGCCGTAATAACTATCTGGAGTTGGGCCATCACCTTAGCAGCGAAGTTGCCGTAGCGGGGCGAAGTCCCTTTGAAGTGGGGGCTTGAGGATGAAGCTGTTAGACTATTGTTGTATTAGTTTCTGTGAGGGGGGGGGAAAGCCCTGCCTTTGAACTTAGCCGATAAGCCCCCGCCCTCCCAACTATTCCAAGTCCCTTCTGATAGGGGAGTTCTCTAGGACTATCGCAGAATTCCGTAGGCCGAATAGTTCTCAGAAATATTCGATCCGGGATCATGGAGAATTCTCCGATAGCAAGAATTGGCAGAATGTTTCTGTCATTTCCTGATATCTCTGTCCTCTGGACGTTAATAATTATTAACGTCCAGAGGACAGAGATATCACACAGGAAAATCTTTTTATACGTACTCATTTTTGTATTTTAAAAATTCTAATAGCTGTTTCTTAAACGAAATGTACTGGAGAATCGTGATTCATTTAGGATACTCGAAGGGCTGAACTATTCCCTCCCTGGAACGTTCTACAGTGGTATGTTAGCAGGGAGGATGTCCTCCTAGGTCGGAAGACGTCGTGAGATTACATATAAAATCTAGGGAGTGAAATCATAAATTGGTGGTAGGAGCGGTCGAGTCTCAGTCCTCCTCGGCCGAAGGAGGTAACACGTGAAGTCATTATGAGCGGGACGGTCAAGGTGATGGGGAGAGGCATGCTGTCATTAGATGGAAAGAAGAAGCAGTCGAAGGAGGTTAAGTAAAATTTGGACATTGTATGACGTTCTTAAGTGGGGTCGCCGGTAAGGTTTAAGGTTACATGTCAAGGTCAAGGGTTAATTGTGACGTAATTTTAGTGTGACGTAATATTCAAGGTCACGGTAGTGACGCAGTATGACGTCATCACAATGGACACCGCCATCTTGCTCTGAAGCCTTGCGCCAGAAACGGCCTTTTCCCCCTACTCAAATTCGCAATTCGATTTTTCCAATAAATTTTATATTTTGTAAAAAATGCATTTAAAGTTGTGAAAAACTGGCATTTTACTGCATTTTTGCATGTTTTTTGGGCTAAAAGTATATTTTTAACAAAAAAGAACCAACTTATCAAACATTCAACTTTATATTCGTATTCTCCACCCCAAAAAGCGAAAAAAATGATAGAAACCTGAACGCCAAAAAAATGTCTGTACACACAGCAAATTTTAAGATTCATTATTATAAAAATCAACTCAAAACCTTGACGTGATGGGAAAAAAAACTAATGTCAGATTCTGATTCAGCAAACCCGAAAACCGGATGTTGACTTCCGTCTTAATTCCAAAAATTTAAAATTTGTTACCTTGTGTAATAGAATTTTTTTCTTGCAAGATACTAACATTTGGCAAATAATAACATTGGAGAGCTGTATGTAATTGTGTTAAGTGAGAAAAGCTCCAATATCTAGTTACTTTCAAACCTGAATATGATATGATTTGTTATGTTATGTTTTCAACAAAAACAGCTATTTTTTAAGAATTACATTTTTTTACCATAAAAATTTACAAAGCCGGCCATGAGTACGAGATCACCCCACAAACATATAAATAACTTCTATAGTTGTTCATTTATCTCGTAAATAGGATTGATAAAGGTGTTTTAACCCTTTCTCTACCGTGGACTTCTACAGCAGTCAAGAGCGATCGGGACCTGTGTACCGTGGACTTGTGTAGAAGTCGAAGGAAGACGGGACCCACGTACCGTGGACTTCTACAGCAGTGGAGAGCTCGGCGTATCTCTCGCATTCTTTATCTTCTCATTTCTCGACTTTAGAGCTATCTAGCGTTACCGTATTGAACTTCTAGTATCCCTGCCTATTAGTAGATGGCATTTGAATGAAGTTTTTGGTCATTTTCAGGCGAATTACAACTCGTTGTCTTCTCCGCCCATTTACCCCGCTGTGACCGAGAGTGGGAAAAGTATCCCGTACAGGGGGCCCGAGGCTGGGTGCGAATATCCCGTACAGCAGAACACACTCCTTGGGGCTCTTTGCGTACGGAAAGGGTTAAGGAGGCCATACACATTCAGTTCAATCTCAAGGCCAAGACTGCACAGTTTGGACTGTACGGATCTAGCACACACACACTATAAGTTAATAAACCTCAAGCCAAGGACTGCACAGTCCAGTTATAGTAGACCCACTGAATGTGAAGCAAATATCCTCTTGTCTACACACATCACGCCTGGCCTGCACAGTCCTGGCCTCATTTGCCTGTGAAGTTAATCTATTGGTTTTATCATTCCACTTCGATGGACTGTACAGTTCAACTCTGGCCTCAAGGATATCCCAAACATCTTGAGCAATATCACAAGATTCGTACCGAACAGTCCAAATATAGAAATATTCCTGACTGTGTATGGCCACTCCTAAGAGTTTCTTCAGACAAATGAGTGCAATCTTAATTAAATTGTAAAGATTTATAAATTGATACTTATGTTGTAAACTAACTTTTTAGACTACTTTCAGTACTACTGACCAACATATATAATAAGAATAAATCCAGGAATAATGTGGAAATGATTTTTTTTAGAATATAAAAAACATTTTTGTCCAAAAAAGAAATCAAAATAAATAATGAGTCTCGCAACACGTGGGTCCACAAGAGTAGATACTGTATAGGTAAATGAATCTTGACACTACGGCACACTACAAAGATAACTTAGTCCGGTATATGCTCCGGCCGCTGAAATTTGACCATTGTAATTAACCACAAAATTAATTAAATTCAGGGCGGGCGGAGAGAAATTCTGGGACCCCGAACCAACCGTCGAATGACTTACTACAGAAGATGAAATCTTTAGTGCGCGCCCGAGTTTTTAACTCAAATTATCCAGAACATCAGTGGAGTGTTCTACCGCTGAACTAATACGGTGATTTAATGGTTCAAAATGCCTTTTTCAAAAACTGAGTAAAATATCATGAAATCTGCAGAGCAAAACCAATTTACATTGTATATGAGTTGTGTTGCGTTAATAATATCATAGCATACAGGACGTATATATATATATATAATGATATGTCTAATTATTTATTCTTTATATATGGCCAAGGTCAAAAGAATAGTACTCCAATTCTCTTTGTACTATTTATTTTTTGTACGTCCTACATGTTTCGTGGCCTTTATGCCACCTCCTCAGGGGCCATTACATCCTAAAATGTTTAACAAATTTTTAATAACATATTTTTCATTTTTGTAAATCCATTAAATTTATGTCATTAATATATTATAAACGAATCAAATTACATTTTCTATACTAAATCCTAACCCTAAATCTATTGTTAAAGTATAATAAAAATATTGCTACATTGTACATACCCTATGTGTGGTTAGCTCGCCACCCATACTAAGACTGAGGCAAGCTAAATCACCTGTGTCGGGAGGCTTAGTAATCAGCATACCCTATGTGTGGATAGCTCGCCACCCATACTAAGACTGAGGCAAGCTAAATCACCTTTGTCGGGAGGCTTAGTAATCAGCATACCCTATGTGTGGATAGCTCGCCACCCATACTAAGACTGAGGCAAGCTAAATCACCTTTGTCGGGAGGCTTAGTAATCAGCATACCCTATGTGTGGATAGCTCGCCACCCATACTAAGACTGAGGCTAGCTAAATCACCTGTGTCGAGAGGCTTAGTAATCAGCTTATTACGATAAGTTCTATAAAGGCCTGTACTATCGTTTTTTTTCACTGGACTGTTCGCTATCTTCAAATATTATTGTAAAATATTTTATTTAAAAATTTAATTTCTGTCTGCTTATTTACGTGAAAATATTATGATATGATGATATATTTATTGCTTTTAATACAAAAGTATTTATATCAAGGGTTGACCCTTATAATAAAAAAAAAAAAAAACAAGATTCATAGTTCCTTACAGTATACTAGGTGAAAAAACAAAATATGCAAATAAAGTATTCTAAATAATTCTCTAAACTAGCTCCTCAACTAAATTAAATATTTTTCTAAATGTAATGACAAAAAAAAGAAACAGGAACTTAAATAAAAAAAAAAGTCTGTAAGTAAAGAATAACCAAAAGAAAAAAAAAACTATATAAAAGTGATACATACATGTATAATTTCAGATAAAAAAATTCTTATGATTACAAAATTAAAGGTAAACATATTTTGATAATAATCTCCTGAGCTGCAAACTTTTGTCCATAAATGTTAATTAATTATATCTTGCACAGCTCCTCTGCAAACCATCGGGGTATATTTTAATCTAAGACACTGGAGGATTGGGGAGTTGAGCAGTAGATGTAATACTGTATTGGTATCAGCTTTACATAACGGGCATGGATCAGATGCTATGAAAGTAAACATATACACACACATATATATATAAGTAGCTCAATCGATTAAAATAAAATTAACTTCTTGCACTTCATGAAATCGAAAGAAGGTAGGAGTTAGTAGATGGAGAATCGATGTTTAAGGTCGACACAAGGTAGCGCTCCGAGGGGAGGTGGTGAGGGCGAGCGTGCAGCGGTGCATGGATCCATGAAAAATGTTCCAGTTAAAAAGAGCGGGCTCAGCGGCAGTGTATGGCGGAGAATAAAACAACGGGAACATGTGTTTGCTCGTAAATCCGCTAGGATCGCTCTCGGCTCATATTGTGCGGAGTAATATCCGCACGCGGAGGCTTTGCGGACAATTTGTCCAGGATTTGGGCAGGTAGAGTTTTAGGGATTGGTGTCCATTGGGACATGGGGTGGGATGATCCATGATCCTTGGGGGTGGTTGTCATGGTTACGACGATATGTAGGTGGCATGGTGGTCTGGAACGGTCCGAGTGGAAGAATTTAATCAAATTTAGGACGATAGGAATCATCCCTTTCGTAGGACAGAAATAGCCGTTTCAGAATAACAGCGATTCTAACTTAAAGCAGTTGGACAACTTGTACAATATTTGGCTAAATATTCTAGTAATTCCAAGCTGGTCAGTTAGTTGCTGGTTAGAACTAAATCTGACTGATCTGAATCCTGTTAGTGGCGCATATCGTCATTGGTTAGGAAGATAGGGACGCGCGAATCCGTTGATTTCTTGATTCCAACTCATCTGCAAGAATAGTGTGCATTTCAGTGTCCAAGGATCGCACAGTGGTCAAAAACCGCCCAAATGCGCTCAAAACTCAATAACATGTGATATTGTTGATTTAGAAATCTGAAATTAAATATTTCAAGTAGGACACGATTTTTCACTCGGATCACTTCAGACATTTTTTGCAGTCAACACTGACTTGAGTACTGCAAAAAAAATCCATCTTCGATTTGATTCCAATGTTTACATAGAGATAACGCGCGTCTGTCTTACCGAGTTCGTTCACGTCTAGCACCGAAATAGGCAAATTTATGCAGCCAATTTCGGTCTGGGCTCTTTCTATACAAAATGCAAGCCCGAAATTAGAGAGACGCAAAAAGTATAAGACAAAACGAAATTTGATACGTGTAATTTTTCTACTTTTTAAGTATCCCCGTCCACGTCGACGATTCTAAAAATAAAAAAATATTTTTTTGGGCTTCGAACATCCCATTAAAACAAGAAAAAAATGCGTCAACCTTATTGGAAAACAAGTAGAGTTGCAGGAACGATTTTGATACATGAGGATTTGGGAATTTTCTTCGTTTCTTGTACTACAATGATTAACCACCGTCCTGCAATCAACGGTGGGGGCCTAAAACTCAAGAAATGACACTCTCAGGAGGTCATTAACGTATATTTAAGGCCAAAATGTTCGGAGAAAATACTTCAAAAAATCAAGTTTTGAGCCCTTTTTGTCTATTTTTGACCACTGTGGATCGTCGCGGTGGTCTGTAATCAGGGGACATCAAATGGGACGTGATATCTTTGTCAGCGATATAGTTTTTAATTTTGAGAAAGAATATACTGTACATACAAGAAGCAACATAGAATTCATGTATTTTTTTATTGAAACAACATAACCTCAAAACGTTTGTTTCTCAATGAATAATTTATTTTGTTCACCCAATTTATCGCGCGTGTCGCCCCATTTTACAACCGTGTCGCCCAACAAAGCGATAAAGCCTGGCTCGCATTGACAGGTGTGCGCGCGCCAGAAAGTGGAAACGGAAAGAGGTTCGTATGTAGCGTTATAAGCCTTCATTGAACCCCTCCCTTCAGACACAATCCTTACTAACGCTCACGAGTTGAGGGCATCCCTGTGATCCCCCGTGGGGTTTCGCATTCCATGGGAGATCGCAAAACGGCCCTCGGGAAGGGACCTACTACTATGGATCCCGCCCTGCTATAGAGTGCTTGAGTCTCAAATGCTCGCATTGACAGATCATCCTTTGTTTAACGTGTGCCCGAGCCTTATAAGCGCACTCGCGTATCACAACGCACACTAGCTAAAATAATTCTACTTTGACAATCTGACTTAAGACACTTAATGTTCTGTTTTCTTCCTCTACCCTCTTACTATCTTTAGCAATTTCTTATTTATCATTCCAGCTGTTGATTTCATTCAGAAAAATCCTGAAACCTTCAGAGATATAAATAAAAACTGTTTTGGTGGTGACTTTAAAGGGTGATTGTCACCGCTTAAATCGAGGAATTGGTAGTTATAACAAATACAAGACAAATGTGTCATAAAACCTTAAAAATAAATTAAATAAGATCAATCAATTAGTTCGGAAAAATAATTTTATAGGTGTAATAGCGTTTGAATTGGCTAATTAACTATTCTAAGTTCTAGTTTGTTCGTAATCCATACCTCCCACACATGGCCTCAGCCCCCCTGAAATTATTTTCTATAAGAGAAATATTACTAAAACATAAAAAATCGGGAAGTTTCATTTGGGGTAGGCCTTTTACGCATTGGCAATCAATATATATAAAAATCACCTGTCTGTTTGTCTGTTTGTTCCTTATACAAATCCACACCGTTTGGCCGATTTTGAGTAAACTTGGCACACAGGTAGGTTTGTTCAAAAGGTCAAACGTTTTGTTGAAGAAAAATTGGTTACACTGAACCATTCAGATTCTGGCGGTCATTTTGAATCGACAGCTATTTTGAACAATGTCTAAAAATTTATTTGCTGATAATTAGCATAACTCGAACTTATTGATGACTTTACATCATTATATAATCATGTAATGCAGTTTATTTCAATTTTATATCAACAGTCACAGTCTAACTAAGGAATGCTGGCCTTTCTTTGATAAGAGCTATCTTACTCGCAGGCTCTGGTGCTGGCCTCTGTCGGCTGTTTTATGAATTACTTGACAGATATATACAAATTCACACCGTTTGAACGATTTTGACGTAACTGGGTATACAGGTAAATCTTGATACGGGGAGAGTCATAGACAGAAAGTAGGTGTAGCATGGCACACTGGGTAACAGCTAGTAATATATACTACTCAATGAACAGAGATTGTTAACGAAAAAATAAATCAATGTTAAAGTTATTCTTTTAGCCATGCCGCCTTCTATCTATAGTAAAATGGTGGATTATGCTCACCGGAAGCGCGCTAAAATAGGATTGGAAGAGGACCAATAGTGGACTGGAAGTAGACCGGAAGAGAACTTTGTTTTGACAATATGTTGTAGTTGTAACTATAGCTTAAGCTAATTAGCTATTAGCTACAACAACATGTAAACATTTCATAACAAAATTAGCCATTAGCACCCTGTAGTCACTAAGCGCTAATTTTTAGCGCTGGGTTTATACAGTAGCGCTAAATTAGTGCTAATGTATCAAACGTTAGCGACCGCTAATTTTTGTCCCAACGTGGTTAAGCTTCTATCATATTATTACTGAGCTCTTAGAGCATAATGTGCAGTAGTATTGCATATAATCCTCGTGCAATATATCGCATCCTGGGCACCATATCGCTAATGGATATTGCATGTATTGATAGAAAGGGCGTTCCCTCCCTCGTCCAGGGGTTATGCATTATCCCATCAAAGCAATGTTCGAAGGGGAGGCATGAATCGCGTAGGGCTTAAAGAAAATACTTTTTTTTTCTCCCACTAAAAGGTCAACTGGTGCTATTATGAAAACCATTGATCCAGTTCAGCACTTTCCGAAGGAATTTATGTATTAACCACGTCGACACATTTCCGTCGACCACGTGAGAGTGAGTTACACCGTCACCAACGTGGGGTCCACCAAGACCCCACTTACATTTTTGGTAGTAACGTGCTAATAGTCCATAAGACTACCTTCAAAAAATATTCAATCAATTTTTAGGTGTCTGTTGTGATACCCTCCAAATACGGAATCTCAGGTTCCAAAATTGTGGTTGTAGGATTTGAAATTGCATTTCAGAAAGACCATAACACAGGAAAATGGGATAATAGTCTCTGAAATGTTTAATGCCTTTTTATATTTGAACAAAAGAAGGAACTTGAGTTAACAAAGAACAGATTTTTTTGGGAAACCATTACTTCATAATCCTCACATTAGCTAGCATGAGGCTCAGCAAATTATGCAAGAATTTTCAAAAAATCTAGTCAAAATGATTTTTTTCCTGCTAAGATGTATAAAACCCATCTGGTAACTCCCTTTATGTCAAGCATCCTATAGAAATGTATTATTGGCCAAAGACATAGTACCTCTTTGTTGCGTAAGTGTGACACATTCTGACTAAACAATCAACTCCTCTTTTCGTCAGATTGTAAAATTCAGTTGTACCTTGATAGCAGTTACTGCCACGATGCGAACTAATGAGAATGGAAAAAGAAAATATATGTAAATATCCTAAAAACTATCATGGAAGCCCACGTGGGGTCCGCTGAGACCCCACGTGGGGTCCGATCAGACCCCAAAGCCGTTTTTCAACAAAAAATAATCAATTTGAAGGGTGGAATATTCTTTATGAGCGATTTGACACTGCCGATCTCCGGAGCATTATAAGGGATAGCCGTCGATATACGGTGGCTATAAGGGAGGGGGAAAATTATGTGCGTGGGGTCCGCTCAGACCCCAAAGCCGTTTTTCAACAAAAAATAATCAATTTGAAGGGTGGACTATTCTTTATGAGCGATTAGACACTGCCGATCTGCGGAGCACTATAAGGGATAGCCGTCGATATACGGTGGCTATAAGGGAGGGGGGAAATTATGTACGTGGGGTCCACTCAGACCCCGAAGCCGTTTTTCAACAAAAAATAATCAATTTGAAGGGTGGACTATTCTTTATGAGCGATTTGACACTGCCGATCTTCGGAGCACTATAAGGGATAGCCGTCGATATACGGTGGCTATAAGGGAGGGGGGAAATTATGTACGTGGGGTCCACTCAGACCCCGAAGCCGTTTTTCAACAAAAAATAATCAATTTGAAGGGTGGACTATTCTTTATGAGCGATTTGACACTGCCGATCTTCGGAGCACTATAAGGGATAGCCGTCGATATACGGTGGCTATAAGGGAGGGGGGAAATTATGTACGTGGGGTCCACTCAGACCCCGAAGCCGTTTTTCAACATAAAATAATCAATTTGAAGGGTGGACTATTCTTTATGAGCGATTTGACACTGCCGATCTTCGGAGCACTATAAGGGATAGCCGTCGATATACGGTGGCTATAAGGGAGGGGGAAAATTATGTGCGTGGGGTCCGCTCAGACCCCAAAGCCGTTTTTCAACAAAAAATAATCAATTTGAAGGCTAGACTATTCTTTATGAGCGATTTGACACTGCCGATCTCCGGAGCACTATAAGGGATAGCCGTCGATGTACGGTGGCTATAAGGGAGGGGGAAAATTATGTGCGTGGGGTCCGCTCAGACCCCAAAGCCGGTTTTCAACAAAAAATAATCAATTTGAAGGGTGGACTATTCTTTATGAGCGATTTGACACTGCCGATCTTCGGAGCACTATAAGGGATAGCCGTCGATATACGGTGGCTATAAGGGAGGGGGAAAATTATGTGCGTGGGGTCCACCTAGACCCCAAAGCCGTTTTTCAACAAAAAATAATCAATTTGAAGGGTGGACTATTCTTTATGAGCGATTTGACACTGCCGATCTCCGGAGCACTATAAGGGATAGCCGTCGATATACGGTGGCTATAAGGGAGGGGGAAAATTATGTGCGTGGGGTCCGCTCAGACCCCAAAGCCGTTTTTCAACAAAAAATAATCAATTTGAAGGGTGGACTATTCTTTATGAGCGATTTGACACTGCCGATCTCCGGAGCACTATAAGGGATAGCCGTCGATATACGGTGGCTATAAGGGAGGGGGAAAATTATGTGCGTGGGGTCCGCTCAGACCCCAAAGCCGTTTTTCAACAAAAAATAATCAATTTGAAGGGTGGACTATTCTTTATGAGCGATTTGACACTGCCGATCTTCGGAGCACTATAAGGGATAGCCGTCGATATACGGTGGCTATAAGGGAGGGGGGAAATTATGTGCGTGGGGTCCGCTCAGACCCCAAAGCCGTTTTTCAACAAACAATAATCAATTTGAAGGCTAGACTATTCTTTATGAGCGATTTGACACTGTCGATCTTCGGAGCACTATAAGGGATAGCCGTCGATATACGGTGGCTATAAGGGAGGGGGAAAATTATGTGCGTGGGGTCCACCTAGACCCCACCTGGTCGACGGAGGGTTAAGTTTGCACACATGAAAGACGTTTAGAAACATGCCATCCAAACCTTGTTTGATCCTACCTACCACATACAGAAAATGACATCCGTTAAAATGTATAATTATAAATAAATTTTCCACTTTTTCTTGTTTCTTTTTCTGGCAGGGGGTCAGTAAAGTAGTACACACTTTTTTCACTTTAACTACTTTATTTTGTAAGTTTCGCCCGACATGTTTCGTGCCTTTTCGCACCTCTTCAGGGTCTTTCCTATTCAAGAATAATTAATGATATTCAACAATTACAAAAATTATTGTTGAATAGGAAAGACCCTGAAGAGGTGAGAAAAGGCACGAAACATGTCGGGCGAAACTTACAAAATAAAGTAGTTACAGTGAAAAAAGTGTGTACTACTTTATTGACCCCCTTCCAGAAAAAGAAACAAGAAAAAGTGGAAAATATATATCGGGTCATCATTCACAAGAATTATTATAAATAAATAAATACACCTATATGTGTGTGTCATTTAACACGATAGCGAACACACGTCCTGTTTTTTCGCCCTGAAACTTGGTACATAGCTTTCCCTTAACTACAATTGGGCTTATTCGGTAACCAGCCAAATCGGTCTATTTGAAGGGAAGAGGGGTAACTCTGGAACTAAATTACTAATTTCCCCGTGCAGGCCGTTATTTTTACTTTTTTTGCAAGAGTCCTGGCAAAAATTATCCCCATCAGATGAGCAACATGCATTATAAAAAAAATCGATCTATAGATTAAGAAAAATATTTTTCACTAACCTTTTTTGTAAAGATATATTACTTATACTTTGTTAACCTAAAATGTTCTTACAGGCTATTTTTTTTAACTATCAATAATAAGGAAGACGGTTGGACCCTGTTATACGGCTGATAAATAAAAGTCCGACTCGCAGGAACTGCGTCATCTTAGCGCGGTTCCAGTTCTTTTTTTTCTTTTTTTTTTTTTTTTTTTTTTTTTTACGGCTCATCTACATCTAGGTCATTAGCGCCGACATCTAGGGTTTAGCGAGGAATTTTACCAGCGAGCCGTGGGATGATAAAATTCCTGCCGGAGGTTGGGAATCGAACCCACCATCTCCCGCTTATGAATCCAAGGCGCTAGCCATTAGACCACGGGAGACCCCGGTTCTTGTTCATACCCCTATTCTCATTTGAAAAGCATAGAATAGAAACAGATAATATTTTCCTCGGCCTTTGTTCAAAGGGTTTTATGGCTATACCTGGGGTTAGGGTCAGGTCCGCAAGACCCTAGAAACCTCTTCTAGCGATACTTCATTTCATACGTTTCAATGAATTGGAAAATATCAAAAATGTTCACATATTCCTGCGTTATTTTACTATAGTAATAATTCTACAGATAAAATCAATTAAAAAATAAAATAAAAAACCAACAGCATAAAGGCAATTGAAAATATTCAAAAGACGTCATCGAATCTTTTTCTCTTGGCAAGCTATGTTTCTAACAATGAATTGTTTTTCTTATTTTGCCTAATCTGTTTTATTGTAAAATACATTATCCAAATATAAGCAATTAAAAAATAACAAGGAATAAAAACACACAAAAAGAACAGTTCGAATAAGCAAAATCCATTACTTTAATGTTTTAAGCACTTATTTCTCCGATTGACATCGCCTAATCAAAACTTTCATCAGAACCTTTTTTGTAGAGCATTTAGTAAGCTTTCTAATGGTATTCTTTTGTTTGCCAAGATTCTCAACCTTTTTCGAGATATTAAGGAAAATATACAGAGTTACCAAAACTTTTTATGTCTGTTAATAAAATATTTTATTCTAACCCTTCCTTAACTCCAAACGTAACCAAAATTTCAACATATTAGTTTTAATGATAGTAAAACATGCAGAAAATGTTTCAACTGAATGCCATGATTCTAAGTACCCATACCAAAAACGGTATTCAAAAAGTATTTTTCCAATTTTCTCAAAAACGGTTAAAGCTATCGCCTTGAAAATGGTTTCATTCGTTTTACTAGCCAAAGAAGCCTATAAAACGAGTACTTACAAGCTTATGAACTCAAAAACGTAAGCGTTACGATTTTTTTTGCGCGAATTTCGCCCCAAACGCCATCTTCCAGTGGGCGGATTTTGCTGGTTAACGAACTTGACCTTTCAAATTGGACGACAGATTTTTGTACCAAATTTCATCAAAATCGGACCATCAGGGAAGCCAGAAATCCGCGAACAGACAAATATATATATATATATATATATATATATATATATATATATATATATATATATGTATATATAAATAAATATATATATATATATATATATATATACAAATTTTAACCACCGTTATTTTCGGTCTCTAGGGGTTCTGAAACGCGAAATTTTCTAGTCGGCACTTCCGGATTGTTTCATTGTATCAACCTTATAAGCGGGTTCCTCCCTATGGGGGAGGGAGGAACCGCGCTAAAAAACCCCGGAGAAGTAGTTTTAGTCCGACTAAGACTAGGCCATAGTTTATTTACTCATTCGTGTATACTAAATTAGCTCTATCCCCCCCCCCTCACATATTCTCAATGCATCAAATCTACCCTCAGATAGGGTAGATTCTCACTGAATGCCTATTTTATAAAAGTCTTTGAAAATTTGGGATAATTTTTGAAAATCAAGCAAACCAAGTTAATTAACAAAATTTAATTTAAACTACAGGAATATTCATTTATCATTTTTAGGGAAATAAAACATTTAGTAATAACTAGAGCCCGGAAGTTAGGCAAAATGCCTTTTTTATCTGAATGGATATATTGAAGAATCAGATAGAAATAAATATGTTTCCGTGCATTTAGGAAGTGTATAGACAATTTTTATTTTGCCTTTTTTGCCTATTTCGGTTATTTTAAGATTTAAAGCCTTTTTTGCTTGTTATGCCATTTTTTTCTGCGATTTAAACATTTTAAAATGCACATAACGAATTTCGAATTTCAGTTCGTCGAAAACAAAAAAGGTTTCACAAATTAAATTACATTTTGCCATCAAATATCAATTCGAAAGCTTATTTTCCCAACCCATGGATTGACCCTCTGTAAATAACAGAACCTTCCTTGGTAGAAGGAATGCACAGGCATAATGAATAGCAGGAAAGAGAGAGAGGATGAGAGAAGTACGTCTCCTTCCTCACACCCCTTTTGCTGTGACAATGGTGTAGTTACCTGGTATTCCGGATTTAGAAATGATAAGATAATGCAGAGGAAGTTTTTCCATGGTGAAAAACATTTTTTCTTAGAAGGTCTATGAGAGTTGATACTTTGAAAAAGCATCTTGTTGTTGCTTATAAGAAGGGAGAGTAAGAGTAAGTACACTAATTCTGAGATAAATTGATAATAAAGAAATGAATGAGTATTTAAAATACATATTTTCATTAATAATGAGTGAGATTCCTCTTTGCCCTCACTCCTAATAAATGCCTATTTTAATTACAATACTGCCTATTTTCAGTATTTCAAGTGCCTTTTTGCCTGCCTATTTTAACCAAAAATAAATGCATATCTTCCGGGCTCTAATAATAACAATGAAATCTATATATATAAAAATCACGTGTCTGTTTTTATGTTTGTTTGTTCCTTATACAAATCCACACCGTTTGACCGATTTGGACCAAACTTGGCAGATAGGTAGGTCTTGATACGGGAAATCTCCTAGGCTAAGTCCAAAAAATCTACCAGCTGTCTGTCTGTATTTTTGTGCCTTATACAAATCCGCACAGTTCGTCCGATTTTGAATAAACTCGATACCGTCTCCACACCGTTCGTCCGATTTTGACTAAACTCGGTACACATGTAGGTCATAATCTGGGGAGTGTCTTAGGCTAAGTCAAAAACGTCTTATAACTGTCTGTCTGTATGTTCGTCCCATATACATATCCACACCGTTCGTCCGATTTCGACTAAACTCAGTACGCATGTAGATCTTAATCTGGGGAGTGTCGTAGGCTAAGTCAAAAACGTCTTATAACTGTCTGTCTGTATGTTTGTACCTTATACAAATCCACACCGTTCGTTCGATTATGTTTGTCCCTTATACAAATCCACACCGTTCGTCCGATATCGACTAAACTCGGTACACATGTAGATCCTTATCTGGGGAGTGTCGTAGGCTAAGTCAAAAACGTCTACCGGCTGTCTGTCAGTAAGTTTGTACCTCATACAAATCCACGCCGTTCTTCCGATTTTGACTAAACTCGGTACACAGGTAGATCCTAATCTGGAGAGTGCCGTAAGCTAGGTCAAAAACCTCTACCAGCTGTCTGTCTGTATGTTTGTTCCCTATAATATCAAAACCTTTCTATATGTTTTGACCAAACTGGGCACACAGGTTGGTCTTGATCAGGGGATTGTCATAGGCCAAGTCAAAAACGTCTACCAGCTGCAGTCTGTATGTTTTTTTTTTTTTTTTTTTTTTTTTTTTTTTTTTTTTTTTTTTTTTTTTTTTAATAAAAATCTACTCCGTTAGACCGCTTTTCACCAAACTGGGCATAAATGTATGTCTTGATACGGGGGTGTTTTAGATTAGGTCAAAGTCGTCTAGGACTCAAAGTTGGGAGGTCACGGGTTCGAAACAGTTAAAGGTTTGGGTTATTAGAGTTTAATAATACTCTTTTGGTTTCTAATTATTTTGGGGCTCTTCTTTATGCAGAAAGTAGGTGTAGCATGGCACGCCGGGTAACAGCTAGTCATAAATAAATTCACATTAAAAATAACCGCCGCACAAAGAAATGAGATTAATCACCTTAAGGGTTGACACGCCTTTCTCTGAATAGCGGGAAGGTTGCGGTGCTTTCCAGTAACAGATTCTATATAATTTCATATTATGACCGTATAATAAATTACTTCTTTTCTTTTTATTGTTTTGTGAATTTGGAACCTTTTATAAATTTCTGATTCCCACTAGGCCTTTCTTTGGGTGAAAGAAAAGACATCAGCCCCATCCTGGCTGGGAAATTAATAATAGATAACCTGTCAGAAAATTCTGAGTTCATTATAAATGGAGGTTAAAATTTATTTATTAACTTTAAGAACTCCGCAGCAATGGTGATTTGCCCTAAAATAATTTATTTAAAATATAAAAATATATAAAAAAAAATAATGAATAATAAAAGAAAAATCTGTGTATATATATATATATATATATATATATATATATATATATATATATATATATGTATATATATACTGATGATATGTATTGGTTGTCTCGAAGTATTTTTTAAATCGTTTGTTTGTGATTTTTTTTTACAAATAATTTTGTAGGTAGAATGAGAGCATGAGTTATCCTTTCCTGGTTTAAATCCCCAGATCCCCGTTGTGAACTTAATCCGAATCAAAGAATTATGAATTTCTCACCCCTAGGCCTCGAGGTCATGAATAGAAAAATTCAATTTCCCTTTAGGAATTATTAAATCTTGAAGTTTACCATCCGTAAAGTAATCTGCCGGTAATAAAAAGGGCGGTGTACAGGGAAACTGGACAAAGCTAAGGGAAGGCAATAAATTTTACAGCGTTCCATGATTGGCTCGGCCATAAAATCGAGACTGCAGTAAAAAAGTCTGGAAAGATAAATGTTTGAAACCAAGTCTTAAAAAGTTAAGACTTTTGTGTAAAGAAGGCTTTTTAGTAAATCTTTTAAAGAGCAAAAAGTACTTAGGTAAATACTATTAAAAATCAATGATAAAAAAAAATCAATAAGGAACCTTAATTCTTATAAACTTTTTAAAAATAATTACCTAGTTATTTCAAGGTTTGTACAGAAATTTAATCTTGGAAATTTACAGGAAAAACAGATTAGGCTTCATTAATATAGAATTTAATTCTTCAAGAGTCTGTAGGATTCAATTGAAAGTTACAAGAAGCCTTTAATGTTAATTTTTTTGAGGCCCGGTGGCCGTGAGTGTTAAGGCGTGAGCACTAAGATTCCCACTATGAGGTGGTGGCTATTCTTTAGAAAAAAGAAAAGGCATCAGCCCTATCCTGGCTAGAAAAGGGTGGTAGCCTATAGATAATCCGTCCTAAAATTCTTAGTTAATAATAATGGAAGTTAAAATTAAAATATATGGTAGGTATTCACATAATATCGCACTAGTATTATAAAAGAGGCATAACTCAAAAATCGGTGTTTTTCAGTTATGTCTATGAAATACTTGGTAAATAAATCTTAATCAACCATCAATACTTTAGTACCTAACTTCAGAAATTCTACACCAGAAGGCACTTTTGTCATAATTCCTGTCTTAATGCTTTTCTCGCTACATTAGTAAGAGTGACACATTTTCTGTCCAGTTCTTTTTTTAGTTGTGTCACTTTAGAAATAATAGTGTTAGTCCGAGAGCCAGTAACCGCACGTTTCATGAAGTGTTCTATGCTCCTTGAAATTTTGCTATAATGTACCTCTTGGGTAGATAAGAAGGTAAGTATGTGTTTCCTGGACATACCTTGGTGCACCAGGTACTGCTCATAGGGGAAAGGTGCAAAACAATATTACCCAAAAGTAGAGTTTTATTCAGAAGCCAACTATCTTCAATGTAATATTAAGACAATTTTAAAATGAATAATAAACATGGCAGACACTTTTAAAGGGGAATAACACGTAAAAAAAAAAAAGTAATTTTTTTTTTTTTTTTTTTTTTTTTTTTTTTTTTTTTTTTTTTTTTTACGGCACATCTACATCTAGGTCATTAGCGCCGACATCCAGGGTGTAGCGAGGAATTTCACCAGCGAGCCGTGGGATGATAAAATTCCTGCCGGAGGTTGGGAATCGAACCCACCATCTCCCGCTTATGAATCCAAGGCGCTAGCCATTAGACCACGGGAGACCCCAAAAAAAAAAAGTAATTGTTTTTATTCTAATGTTAAATGAGAGTTTTATTCACGCTGCCATTTCAACCGGAACAGCTGTACAAAATCATGTGAGCAAGAACCACTGAGAGCGCAGAGAACAACCACAACTGCGCGGTCCTCTCATTCACTCTTAAGTTACACGCACTATCTTGCAGTCTATCATAGGCAACATTTATTTTTATGTTTCCTGATACTTAAACCCTACAAAAGTGTCTGCCCTTTTCTAATTGTTTTCAAATATGTTTATTGAAGACGCTGTTTTAATCGCAACGTGACTAAAGCGCTACATTTAATATTAAAAATATAAACTAGGTACTTTGGTTTTTTTTTTTTTTTTTTTACATTGTAACCCCCTTAAAAGTGCCTGCATTAATAATAGTTGGCTTCTGAATAAAACACTATTTTTGGGTAATATTGTTTTGCACCTTTCCCCTATGCGCAGTACCTGGTGTTCCAAGGTATATCCAGGAAACACATACTTACCTTGTTATCTATCCATGAGGTACATTATGGAAAAATTTCAGGGTGCATAGAACACTTCATGAAAAGTGCTTTGCCAGCTCTCCGGCTATGTAATATGTAAAGCTCTACCATCTACCTTTGTAAGATTCTATCATATATAACCCTGCGGGCATCAATGGCTACCCCATCTTGCCATCTCAGTTTGGGTATGCCAACCCGTTAGGTTTTATGCACCCTTCCGGCAAATATGGTTTTCAGGCATATCTTGCCGGCGGAGACGTCCAAATTTTATATACCTTGCTATGTCAGCCTCCCTAAATAGGATGGCCAATTTTCGGTTAGTCCTACGCATCCAATTCCATTGGTTAAAGACACGAACATAAATGTCCCTCAAGACGCTTTATTTTTCAATTTAGAGGATGGATCATTTATATTAAAAATTTAATATTGCTTTCAATTGTAAATTCATGTTATAATATTGAGATGGTATGCATTCTACAAACATTCTCTCGACCAGAACCAGGAAAGTTTTTATGTGGGTTTTATTTATACAAATATGATACCCAAATGAAATGAAACCATTGTAGACAGTGGAAACACGGAATACGTGTGTTCTTTAATTTTGAAACGTGAAACTCTTTATTCTCATGAAACAAGGAGTGTTTCTGTATTCCATTACATTACCATCCGTTTCAAGGGAATGGATATTCTGTTTCAATAGGTCTCCTGTGAAACTCCATCTCCTCGTGTCGTGGATAGACTTCCTGTCCTCTCTCATTCCAATTAGAAACACGCTCAGGAAATTCTAAATGCATATGTAACATGATCTTCAAACGAATGTGTTCCTGTCGGCACTGGATCAATCTCTGGTTTAGAACAAAGACACCAATTATCTTTACGTGGTCAGGCACATAAAGGTTTTTCTTTGGGTACTAGCTGTTACCCGGCGTGCCATGCTACACCTACTTTCTGCATCTAGAAAAGCAAAAATAAATTAGAAACCAAATAATTAATATTAAAATCTAATAACGCAAATCTTTAACTATTTCGGCTCATTATTTCGAACTCGTGAACTCCTGTGAACCTGTGTGCCAAGTTTGGTCAAGATCGTTCGAACGGTGTGGATTTGTATAAGGAACAGACAGAAGCTGGTAGAAATTTGTGACCTAGCCTATGACACTCCCCTTATCAAGACCTACCTGTGTGCCAAGTTTGGTCAAAATCGGACGAGGGGTGTGGATTTGTATAAGGAACAAATAGACAAACGGACAAGCAGACAGACACGTGATTCTTATACATACAGATATATAATCAAAAGTGGGCTTTCTCGAATGAATGACAGATATACTGAACGTATTTTGGATCCATTTTAGATAGCCCACTGGATATTTCGTCCCTACCATGTCAGACTATCGAATATGAAAATCAGAGCAAAATGATGAGACTGAAATTGCCCTAAGGTCAAGCACTGACTGAGCTAATTTGGACGACTTTGATCCGACTTTCGCTCCACTCCGTCACCAGGCGGATGTCGGACCTTCGAGTCGGCCCTCTAAATGTTCCGGCTCGTCCAACTAGACTTCCAAAAAGCCTATTCACCATCCGACTTTTGGACCAACTTCGGAAGTTTGACCACTAGTCATACTGCAAATCAGAACGTGAATATCCTGCTTTAGAAAGGAATGTTTTTAAGGCCGCCGGTAGCGATGAGCGATGAGCGATAAGTGTAAAGCGTCAGAGCGACGTCGCTCACGTTAAAGCTAAGCTGGAGTACAGTAGGAATGAGGGAGGACAGGCTACAACGTGGCTTGCTGGTTCCAGCCTCATCGCTTAGCCCAGTCATTACAATTGTTCTCGTCGCTCACCGCAGATATTTTGTGTGCTACAAAATAGGCTACAGCCTCTAAATCAGATATTGTGTGCTACAAAATAGGCTACATCCTCTAAATCAGATTTAAATACATTTTTTTTTCAAATGATAGCTAAAAAAATTTAGAAAAACTTTGTCAATTCACATTTATGTATGTGTTTTGTTTCCTCTGTTTATTAAATTACGTGGAAATATGTTAATAACCATCCAATGTTTATAACCTTCCAATGCTTATAACCTTCTCGCTACGTTTCTTATAAATAATTTTAAAATATGTGTACTAATAAAAGTGTAAATTGGATGATAGTGAATGTGAGCTACAAAAATACAATACAAAACACAATCATAACCAAGAAAATAGGAGAAGAGGTTGGAAACGCATTAAACATGCAAGGTAAGATATTTTTAGTAACTAAACTTTTTAATTATTTTTTTTTAATTAATATTTTAATTTAAAAACTTATATTGGAGTATGCGATGACGGAGACTAAAGGAAATTATCGCTCAACCGCTCTGGATCGTAGCCAGTGCCCCTCTTCTGCTAATCGCTCTGTCGTTCTGTCGCTCATCGCTCGTATCGTACCCGAGCCCTAAAGCCCTACAAGCGAAATATATACATGTGCGTGTATGTATGTATGTGGGTGTGTGTATGTGTATGAACGTGGGCGTATGTGTATATACGTGTGCAAGTTTAGTTTAGAATTGGTATTACTATAAATTTTGTTATTTAGTATAGTTTTAGTATTAACATTGCATCCAGTAAAGTATTAGTTTTAGTACAAATAGTTGTATTAGTTATGTTAAGTTTGTATTAGTTATTTAGTTTGTATTCGTTAGTGCATTAAGAAAAAAAAATGGATATCTATAACATTACTTAGAAAAAAGGGGAAAATAGATATATACTTATAAAAAAGATATATATATATATATATATATATATATATGCATAAAAAAATAAATTAAAAAATAATTACGTCTATTTTTTTTTTTTTTATTTTTATTTTTTTTTATGGCGCATCGACATAAATCTTGGCCATTAGCGCTGACGTCCAGGGTGCAGCCAGGAATTTTCTCAGCGAGCCCTGAGATGAGAAAATTTCTGGCGCCGGTGGGGATCGAACCCACCATCTCCCGCTTATGAATCTAGCGCGCTAGCCACTAGACCACGGGAGACCCCTACAAGTCTATTATCTGTATTAATAGTGCTATACTGTGTATTAGTACTAGTTTTAGTACAAATAGTTCTATTAGTATCTAAGTAACATGTTAGTCGTAAGCAATGACATAGGTTAAAAAAAAAAAAATAAAAAAAATAAAAAATAAAATAAAAAGAGTACAGGTTATAAAAATTACAGTTCAGTACAGGTTATAAAAATTACATTATTGAAAAACTGGTTTGTAATAGAGTAGACTGGTACTTAGAAAAAAATAAATGTCTAGCAGATTGGCAGAGCGGTTTTAGGAAGGGAAGGAACACAAATGACAATTTAGTTTTATTACAATCCACAATTATAGAAGCCTTCAGAAAGAAGCACAAAGTAATGGCTATTCTACTCGATATTGAGTGTGCTTTTGATCGAGCTTGGAGACGTCATATTTTAGAATGTCTAAAAGAAAATGGAATCGATGGGCACCCTTTAAATTTTTTCAAAAACATTTTTGAATCAAGAAAATTCCAGGTTCGTGTTGGATCCACATTATCAGATTCATTTGAACAAGAGAATGGTGTAATTCAAGGAGGAGTTTCAAGCGCAAAACTATTCTGTCTAGCATTAAATAACATCACAAAGCAAATTAATTACCCCGTAAAAATAATGCTTTATGCAGACGACATTTTAGTTTTCTGTGAAGGAAAGAGTATAGACACACTACATACTTTCCTCCAAGAAAGTCTATACCGCATAAATAACTGGCTAACGTCACACGGCTTCAAAATTTCAATTAATAAATCTAAAAGTATTGTTTTCAGTCCTAGAAGACCAAATTTTACTCCACCATTCAAAATAGATAACTGAGAAATAATGGAATCAGATACAATAAAATACCTGGGTCCAACATTTGACCGGACTTTATCATGGGTTCCCCACGTAAGATCCTTAAAGACTGAGTGCAAAAGATCTCTGAACGTATTAAAAGTTTTGTGTAATACTTCTTGGGGAGCTGACAGAACAAGCATGCTCATGATGTACAGGAGCTTGATAAGATCCAAGCTAGATTATGGTTGCACAGTGTATGGATCAGCTAGTCCAAGGACCCTTCAGATCCTCGATCCGATCCATCATTCTGGGTTGCGACTAGCGACGGGAGCCTTCCGATCAAGTCCAGCTCCAAGCGTTCTTGTAGAGGCCGGCGAACCACCGCTAAACCATAGAAGATTACAGCTTACCATTTCCTATTACTTCAGAATCAAAGGCCGGCTAACACACCCTTTGAATGATTACTTCTCCAGCATAAACTGGATTCAGCATTATTCTGATCTTTATGATAACAATACTTCAAA
This sequence comes from Gonocerus acuteangulatus, assembly GCA_946811695.1. Taxonomy (NCBI): domain Eukaryota; kingdom Metazoa; phylum Arthropoda; class Insecta; order Hemiptera; family Coreidae; genus Gonocerus; species Gonocerus acuteangulatus. Next base: position 91,085,991 of record OX328126.1, read on the forward strand.
AGTACCGTTCCCTGCCAGAGCCAACGTTTTCTTAAACAGGAATCATTTAAATAATATTAAACTACAGCCCATAACCTTATCAAATCATCCACCATGGCTATTACATCCTCCACACGTTAATATCAGCCTTACAAAATATTTAAAAAAAGAAACCCCGCCTTTAATCTATGAAAATGAATTCTATAAAATTAAAAGTCAAACAGTGCCTAGTAACTTTGTCTTCACTGATGGATCAAAAACAGTGGAAGGAGTAGGATCGGCTATACTGTCGGAACAAAGAATATACAAATTTTCACTCCCTTCTATTTGTTCAAGCTTTACAGCTGAATTACTAGCTATAAAAAAGGCTCTAAATTTTATTATCCCAACCACTCAACAAATCGTAATTTGTACAGATTCTTTATCATCAATTCTAGCAATCTGCAATCTCTACCCAGACAACTCCCTGGTCATAGATATACAAAACAAAATAAATTAGTTCAAAATAAATAACATAAAAACTCTGTTTATACGGATTCCTGGGCATTGTGGAATAATTGAAAACATAAAAGTTGACAAAGCAGCAAAAGAAGCAACAAAAGAAGGACAAGTTTGCTGTCAAGTTCCTGTAAACGATGTATTAGCAGCCGTGAAACTACCACTAAAAGATAAATGGTTCCAAGAATGGAATAGGATGGAGTTAGGGGAAAAGCTCCGTGAAATAAAAGACGTAGATGCATGGAGTAGCAGGATACGCGACAGAAGACGAGAGGAAGTGATATTGACCAGGCTACGAATAGGACACTCAAGACTGACGCATGGCTATCTTATGGCAAAGGAACCACCAACGATATGTCAGTACTGCGGCGTACATCTAACCGTAAAACATATCCTCACCGAATGCAGGGGCTACATAAAAGAAAGAGAACAGTTAGATTTGCCCACTGACCTAAGGGAACTTCTGGGAAATAACTCGAATCACTTAACTAAATTATTTGTTTTCCTAGAAAGAACTAAGTTAATCCGACATATTTAATTTATAAATATTTGTGTGTATGTATGTGTGTATGTATATATATATATATATATATATATATATATGTTTCAATCTCCTCCTATCTATCTTCAATCTATATCGATCTTCTCAATCCATCTTCAAGTAGCACTTTTGGTCAATATCACTTTCTTTCCTCAATAAACTTATCATATCAACATATATCAATAGTCATATTGAAATTATATGCCAATTGACATATATAAGATCAAACGAGTCTTCTAACTGAGACATCCATGACCCATGTGGTTGACATGTCTAAAAACACAAATTAAAAAAAAAAAAAAAAAAAAAAAAAAATTACAGTTCGTTGTCATGCACTGTCCTAAACACAAAATTACAAACCCTTTCACGGCATATACACGACTCTCTAACACTACACTTGAGGGCGGTGAAGACCTAGACGTTTTCTGCCCTTAAACACCCAATCCATCCATCTATCCATCCCTTTCACGGCATATACACGACTCTCTAACACTACACTTGAGGGCGGTGAAGACCTAGACGTTTTCTGCCCTTAAACACCCAATCCATCCATCCATCCTACCAGCGAAGATATAATCAAAATACATTATCACAAATCGGGATCGAACGATTCGCTCTAGTAAACTTCAAATCACAAATCCCGTTGATTCGATTCTTGATTCTCGGAGAATAATGGTATAAATCCTTGAATGGACTGAAGGTGAATGGACAACCTGCTCGGAATAGAAACGACCCGTCGATTCCTAGATAAATAGAACAAGAAGAACCTGAAATTTATATTTGAGGTTAGAGAAGAGGAAGGTTATTCTGCCCTAATACGAAGCAGCCCCCCTCCTTTCTACCCTTATCTATCCCATTTCCGCCGGATCTCCAGGGAAAGGCCTTTTCTCCCTCTTCCTTCCACCCGTCTACTTCTTTATTTTATTAGCCTCTTTATATATATTTTACTTTAAACCTTTATGTACATTTTTTTTTAATGCAATCTTTACAAAATGTATTGAAATCTGTTAGTTAGATTAAATACTCATTTATTTCACTGATGAATTCTGACGAATTTTAGACGCCGAAGTAAACCTTAGTAAACATAAAATAGATAGAAATTTTCCAGGAATCCAATTACATTTATAGGTACTTACGTATTAGCGTCAAAGCAGGTTAAAGAGCCGGGTCTCAGAGAACTGGATCTACACCGTGTCAGAGATCTGGATCAAGGAGTCAAATCAGATTTCGCCAATATGGCGACGGGATTATCAACGATTTAGGTTAACTAGAGTTTTCATATAACCTTTAGCTAGCGAAAACGCGTAGCACTTATATTAATAGCATAATTGCTATGCGTTTCCGCTCGCTACGCTCGCTCAAGATTATATCTAAACTCTAGTCAATCCAACTCGTTGATAATATAGATCAAGGATGGTTTTTCGCTGGCTAATGGACTGATAAACAATTTGGCACCGCTTCGAAAAAGTAGCTTTCATCCTAGCTATCCTGATGTCGCTATCTCGCAAAGAAACTGAAATTGCGTAACAAAAAAAAAAACAACAATTGCGTGGGTAAATAAAGCACAAATGAATTGCTTTAAAAAGACAAAGGGAACAAGATGGCTACTATAAACACAACAGATGATATCTCTGATAGTGATTGACCAATAGAAATGCGTTATCCATGATCCAGATCTCTGAACTAGACCCGCCTCTTTAACCTGCTTTGACGCTAATACGTAAGTACCCATTTATATCTTGGACAAGTTAAACAAATGTATATTAAATTATTAAAAAAAAAGTTGTTACAATATGAAATCTCATTTTCGGTCTCTTTTATAAACCTAGTCCATATTTATAAAAAATTAGCTGTTACCAGGCGCGCCATGCTACACTTACTTTCTGCCTATGACTCTCCCCATATCAAGATCTGCCTGTATACTAGCTGTTACCCAGCGTACCATGCTACACTTACTTTCTGCCTATGACTCTCCCCGTATCAAGATCTACCTGTATACTAGCTGTTACCCTGCGTGCCATGCTACACTTACTTTCTGCCTATGACTCTCCCCATATCCAGATCTGCCTGTATACTAGCTGTTACCCAGCGTGCCATGCTACACTTACTTTCTGCCTATGACTCTCCCCGTATCAAGATCTACCTGTATACTAGCTGTTACCCAGCGTGCCATGCTACACTTACTTTCTGCCTATGACTCTCCCCGTATCAAGATCTGCCTGTATACTAGCTGTTACCCAGCGTGCCATGCTACACATACTTTCTGCCTATGACTCTCCCCGTATCAAGATCTACCTGTATACTAGCTGTTACCCAGTGTGCCATGCTACACCTACTTTCTGCCTATGACTCTCCCCGTATCAAGATCTACCTGTATACCCAGTTACGTCAAAATCGGTCAAACGGTGTGAATTTGTTTATATCTGTCTAGTGATGTCTCGTGAAACAGCCAACAGAGGAAGCACCACAGCAATTCATAAAACAGCCGACAAAGGCCAGCAGCACATCCCGTGAGTAGATAGCTCTTATCAAAGAAAGGCCAGCGCTTCTTAGTTAGACAGTGACTTTTGATATAAAATTGAAATAAACTGCATTACATGATTATATAATGATGTAAAGTGATCAATGAGTTCGAGTTATTCTAATTATCAAGAACATCAACAAATAAATTTGAGAAATTATTCAAAATGGCTGTCGATTCAATATGGCCGTCAGAATCTGAATGGTCCAGTGTAGCCGATTTTTCTACCTGTGTGCCAAGTTTGGTCAAAATCGGGCAAACGGTGTAGATTTTTGTAAGGAACAAACAGGCATACAAACACACAGACACGTGATTTATATAAATATATTTTCTGTATATATTTATATATATATATATATATATATATATATATATATATATATATATATATATATAGATATACAGGTACTAACTAATAAGTAGGATAAAATATGAAACACATACAATTAATGTGTGATAAATGGAAATAATAAAACTATGACAAAATAAAAAACAATACAAAAATAGTATCTCCAATTTCTGGCATCTTGCCCCAAAGTGCTATAGAATACATTTGTGTTTCAAGTATTCTAGAAAAAGTATGAATTTAATCTTTGAAGTTATTTTTGATATTGGGATTATTTACTATAAAACAGGCTTTATTTTATGCAAAACAGGCTGTGTTTTGGACGAAAAAAATACTTAGTTTAGTATTAAAGAGGCATCGCTTAGAATAAAACAAGCTTTGGTTTGTATAAATCAGACTTGGCTTAGCATGTAAAATATAATCAAAATAAAGGTCAATTATGGTAAATAAAAAAAAAGAAAGTTTTATACCGGGTTTCATTGGGAAATCCCCGGAAGAGGTGCAATGAATGCACGAAACATATCAGGGGAAAAAATGTAAAATACATTTTCTCGGAAAGAGAAAAGTTTCAATAATTTATCATGATGATTAGATAGTTAGCCGTCGAGGTGATAAGTAAAGATGGAATGGTTGGGATTCGGCTAAATAAACCTCAATATGATTTTGTTTTAAAAAATCTATATTTCGGACGTTTCGGCTACTCGTTGGTAGCCTTCGTCAGCTAAAATGACTTTTTTTTTGCCATTTTAGCTGACGAAGGCTACCAACGAGTAGCCGAAACGTCCGAAATATAGATTTTTTAAAACAAAATCATATTGAGGTTTATTTAGCCGAATCCCAACCATTCCATCTTTACTTTTCAATAATTTAGTGGGCAAAATTTATCAAACAAAATAATGAAGTAGGCAGATTGAAGTTATATTAATTGTAATATATTTATTGACTCGAGAAAAACACTTTCTGTTTAGTGTTTGATAAACACGGAATTAGAATGTAAATTAGAGAACGGGCTATGTCGTCCCTTCGAAAAGCATTAATTAAAACTCAGGCACTTCAATTACCAGGATGGTAATTAATTAACAAAGGCTCGGAGATTGATTCCATTCGATTCCTAGTGGAATATCACAACGTTAGCATGTTTTAGCAAACTTGTTCAATCACTTATCTAGCACCTTTATAGGAACGTTTAGATCACCTAAACACTTGTCTAGCGCCTGCATAGCAACGTTTAGATCAGCTGATCACGTATCTAGTACTTTCATAGCAACCTTCCGATGAGCTAATCACTCATCTCGCACTTTCATAGCAACGTTCCAATTGGCTAATCACTTGTCTAGTGCCTGCAAAGCAACGTTCTGATCAGCTGATCACGTATCTAGCACTTTCATAGCAACATTCCGATGAGCTAATCACTTATCTTGCACCTTCATAGCAACGATTCGATGAGCTAATCACTTATCTAGGACCTTCATAGCAACGTTCCAATAAGCTAATCACTTGTCTAGCGCCTGCATAGCAACGTTCCGATGAGCTAATCACTTATCTAGCGCCTTCATAGGAACGTTCCGATGAGCTAATCACTCGCACTTATCTAGCACCTCCAGAGCCAAGTTCCGATCAACTTATCACTTATCTAGCACAGGCAGAGCAACGTTCCGATCAGCTGGTCACTTATCTAGCACCTCCAGAGCAACGTTCCGATCAAATGATCAGTTATATAGCACTTACATAGCAAAGTTCCAACCAGCTGATTACTTATCTAGTATTTCCAGTTCATTAATCAGATTAGCTGATCACTCGCACTTTACTAGTGTGTTCTTCTGCTAAGTGGTCAGCGTCATTATTAAGTGATTAATCCTAAAAATTGTCACAAAAATAAGGTAGAAAAATCTGATACATTCTTGTGTGTTGAAATACGAGTATGACACAAACCGAATTTCGATCACCATTCTTGCCATATAGGATATATTTCATCAATAGCATTCATATCTGTGTTTTTCAAACATTTTGAGTTACTTAATTTTTTTATTTATTTTTTTTTATTAATGATGATGCTCCGCACCTAAAGCGAAGAGCATTTAATTTCCTGTGAGTTACTTAATTAAATAAATGATATAATTATCATGAATTTTATTGTCAATTACTTTCACCAGTTGGTTAAATCAAAATACAAATTAAAAGGGTGTTCTACATTTTTTATTTTTAGCCGATGGATTTTTTAATTTTTTTTTTATTTTTTTTATATTCTCATATTTTGAAAGGTTATACAATATCGGCTTCCATATAGGTAGAATTTACGGAGCAATCACCCCTCTCCCTCAACATGGCTCCCTTTAATTTCCCCCCCCCCCTAACACCATCACATCCCGTGGTGATAATGAAACGTCACGTGAACTGAGGAGTTATCAGCAGGCTGTCCGGCACACTGCACATAATGCAATATTACGTGCATGGTTTCACGTTGTCGTCGAAAACTATTACAGAATATGCATTAGCGCGTTTCCTCCCTCCCTTCATAAGGAAAAAAACCGCCTATGAGGATGACCAGAGACAAAATCTGGAAATGCCGAATAGAAAATTCCTCGTTTCAGAATCACGAAAATCTGGTGTTCATAATTATATATATATATATATATATATATATATATATATATATATATATATATATATATATATATATATATATATATATATATCAGAAAAAAAAAATCAGTCCCGTAACAGGCCACGAAGGCCCTGAGGGGCAGATACTATAGAGGTATCTGATTTTCGATTTGGGTTTTTATAATTGTGGGATTAAGTCGAAATATTTTCTACACTTTTAAAATTCATTGAAACTATGATTTTTAAATTTTGGTTGCCTTTGAAGTTAAGAAAGAATTTTTTTTATTAATAGACATGAAAGGTTTTCGGATTTTTGTATATTCTCTAACATTTCTCGAAATCTGTTAGGTAATATTGGCAAATGGAAGGTAACCACTAAATGTTCTACAAAAAAAGGTTGTAGAGAAGTTAGTTAGTCGAAATTGTTAGTTTTGTTCTTTATACCTACAAAACTGACGAACAAGGTATATCTCCTATATACGCTAATATTTTTCACAAATTCTCCCGACCTCCCACCTAGTATTTTCCCATGCCCCTTGTGTATCCTTCCATTAGCACCTTTCTCTCCTTTCCTGTCATAAAATGTCATAAACAGGC